>JAHXMU010025570.1:617226-650395 GCA_019455685.1 Philornis downsi | reverse complement strand
ACTTCACTTCACTTCACTTCACTTCACTTCACTTCACTTCACTTCACATTAGCATTCACCATTCATTGAAGCAAAGAATGGTGTTTTCTGAAAAAACGGCATAAGATTACCGAAAAGAGAATAGTAAAATGCAATAACGTGAAATATAAGATAGTACATATAATACTAACCTCCATAAGGTGCAGGATACATTGGATAGCCTAGACCTACATGAGTGTGATGATGCGTATGGACATGTCTTTGAGGAGGCGGACTTCGCGAATCTGTGGCACTGCCACCGCTGCCGTTCCCTCCGCCACTGTTTGAATTAACTCCACCCGTATTTGGCATAACTGTAGGATTGTTGCTTGTGAGTGATTTTTGTGTTTCAGCGTGGTTAGCTCCCTGTACACTGGTACCACTAGCATGTGACTTTTGGCCTAAAATCTCCGGTTTGTTGGAAGTTGACAATGATGAAGGTAAGTTGTGAGATAATTGACCAGTACTCGAATTTGTGGCTGTATGATGTCCAATTGAATTAGCTGTTAATCCCGGGTGTGAAGTTGTTACCGTATTCGGACTAGAAACACTAACTTTAACTGTGTTTGAGCCACTAACATTAGTGCTATTGGGGGACTTCAGTGCTCGTTCACTGAGTTCATGAATTTTGTGAGTGGTGTAATATTGGCTGGCGGCATGGTGTAGTGCATCCAAAGCTTTTGTTCCGGTGTTTCTAGAAAGATCCTCAGGAGCATGGTATCTCGGCATAGGCAAGTGATATGGCGACGCGTTGTATGGAGACGTAGCTGGCATCAACACATTTCTATACATAGGGTGGTTCGGATCAAATCCAAAGGGAGTAGACGCAATATAAGACGGATGTAAAAAATATTGAGAAGTAGGTGGAGGAGGGGGACCTTGAGTTTCCATCGTAGGTTTTTGACCTTCCTGTTTTACTACTTTTAGCTCATCTTCTTGTTTGTGTTTCAGAGGCTCTTTAGCGACAGCTGTTGATTTCCCTGCATTACCCAAAACATTAAGAGATGTATTTGATTTGGTCTTGTTTTGCTGTGATGAATGATTTTGTGATTGTGAATTTCCTTGTGAAGTGGCAGCGGAATCCTCTCTCATTTGCTGAATATTAGATTGGGCAGAAGATCCTTGTCCTGGCGTAGTTATTACATTTATGCTGTGGGTTCCACTGTTCTGTCGTCGCTGTTGATCCGAAAATATGTAGTACCTGTTTGGATAGATACATAATATATATATATATATATTAATGAATAACCAAAAAACACAAAAAGGTTTTTTGAGCGATTACCAAATACCAACAATTTCAAATTTATAGCCAAAGCATTGAAATTCAAAGTTTAGAATTTACAGTACATTGCTAATATATAAACGGCTTATAAATCGATAAATACTGCATTATTTCGCGACCTGCTAAAATCCAACTGAATTGGTTTTAGCCAATTTCACCAAAATCATGAAGGAAAGGAAAAATGAATAAGGAACCAATCGTATCAATTAAATTCAAAAACAACAACAATAATTTAATGAATTTAGAAGTCATTATATGTCGTGCCAATTAGACAAAATTTGAAGAGGCTGAATGCACAGTGGGGGAAACCCAGAAAGTACAATGCAAATTCTTAATAGTTCCGATCTTGATGACATTTCACACAGACGTTTTTAAATTGTTAGGGAGCTTATATTCGGAGAATCAGCTCTCCAGACCACAGCCGCACAGTCGCAGTGTAGAGCAAGGTGCCTCCGTTTTGACAAATTTTAATTGCACTGCAAAACCCAGGCTTAAATCACATATCATCGCTTAGCCCTTAAAAGATCTGCAACAAATGTGTGTTTAAATATCTCGGTTTTCTCTTAGCTTGGGATGCTCGATTCAGAATATATATTTTTTTAAATATTTTACGCTGACGTTTCACAGTTTTTTGTTAATTGTAAAGCAAAAAACTGTAAAACAAACTTTCGTATGTTACAAATGAAAGAAACTTCAATTCAAAATTTATGAGAAAATAGGTTATTTCTTGCAACAATATTAGGAAAAAGTGTTGTTCACTTGTTCAATTTAAAATTTATGAGAAAATAGCTTATTTCTTGCAACAATATTAGGAAAAAGTGTTGTTCAGTTGTTCAGACATGTATAACATCCTTGTATTATTGTGGAAGAAAACAACATTTAAAACACTGCGGTATAAACTATATTCCTAGATGTTAAAGTGACGACCACAGCTTTAGCCATATGTAGTTGAAACAAAAAAATCGATTTTCCAGCCTTTCAACTTTTTTCAAATATATGAAGTGAACTTTTTGACTTTTCCAAACAAATGAGTAGTCGAATTTTAGCTTTTTCATGCTTTTTCGGCTTTCGACATTGGACGTAGTCCATCACTAAACCACTTGCACACAAATACAAGATTGCAGCTATTAAATTTCTCCAACAGAAAAAACACAATTTTGCATGTTGTATTATCCAGTTCTGTACTAAATTTCACAGTTGCTATTGTTGCATGAACATCAATTAGTCTTGGTAAGAAGTTCTGCTTTTCTTCCTGTATTACATCATGCATATAGGGGTAAAGTTTTACATCTTTTATTGATCAAAGACTTTCTTAAGCCTAAATATTTATTGCGACTACTAACTAGGACTAAGTTCCAACACCGCTTCCCCCTCCGTAAAATCCGTTGACAGCTTTGGTGTTGAGACACTTTTAATTATGTCTTTGCTGTTTGGCATATAAGCGTGTCGATAAATTGGTCGATATCCTTTTTTCTTTAATTTAAGGCACAAACCATCATATCTATTTTCGCCCGCCCTACTGTGGATTTTGTGGCAGTTAACATTAACATTTCTGAGTCCATGCATTTAGAAAAATTTTAATATAAACGTTGGTATTCATAATTAACTAATTTTATATCGCATTCGTAAAGCTTTATGAAGTGATAAAATTTTACAACTCGGTTCTATTCCTTCTACCAAATTCTTAACTGTTTCCGTTTGAGAAAAATACATATTTTTTCTCAAAAGAGAACAGAATTCTTTATGTTACAATGTTAATGATATGTTCGATTGAATATCACTGTTTTCAAACTTTTAAGGTATTTATTTATTTACTTGGTTTGTGGATTTCCCAATAAGGTTATATAACCCGTTTTATTGCTAGTTTTATTATTATTATTTGATTATTTAATTTAAAATATTTATTTAAATTGATTTTATTTTTATTTGATTTAAATTGTGTTATATAAGCTTATTTCGATTAAGAATTTTTAATCTTTTTGAATTCATGATATTGTGCATGTATCGGGTGGTTCGGAAAGTTCGTTCGGTTCTAAAAAGAAATTTATTTATAAACGTACATATATACATGAAAACAATTATTTTAATCTATTATATAATCTCCCCCCTTTTTTAACAATTCCTTCATACCCCTCTGGATGTTTTTTAATTTTTCTCTCACAAAACTCGTGTGGTTTTTCTGGAAAAAAAGCGTTAAATTCGATTTTTCACTTCCTCGTCGCTATGAAAATGCAAATCCTTCAAGTGGTTGCTCAGACTGCGAAATAGGTGATAGTCGGACGGGGCGAGGTCTGGGGAGTACGGTGGGTGAGATAAATCTTCCCACCCAAGCTCTGACAGTTTCTGACGAGTCCGCAAGGCAGTGCCAGGCCTCGGACCGCGTGAACAGTGGAGGCTGACTTTTTTATAATTATTTTAGCTATTTCCCCAATTATTGCACGGGGATTAACAATAAACAATTTATTTTGGTTGTCCTGATCTTTCACCTCCTCGGAAACAATTTCTTTTGGTCGTCCTGATTTGGGAGCGTCCGTTACGGAGAAGTCGCCCGTAGAAAATCTTTTAAGCCATTTCTGGCAAATTCTTTCATTTGGTCCGTTTTCGTCACAGACTTTTTTAAATAATACAGCATAATACTCACACGCGACTGGAACAATAGCACAAGTAAATAACAGTAAATAGTTTGGAGAAGGCGTGGGAGGAAGTTATGATGGTGTTTCAAGGAACTCTACGTCATGAAAAGTGGCGTGTGGTGAACCAACGAGTTGACCGAACGAACTTTGCGAACAGCCCAATACTTCAATAGTGTTATTTTCTACGTATGTCGATTTTCCAGCAGTATTCTGCAATCATTAAAATCATGCACTATATTTAACGTTTTGTTTGTCTCTCAATGACACGTTTGTGGGAAAATAACCAATGTCCGATTTTTATCCAGTTAACTTCACAAAATCATTTTTGGGTAAAAAGGGTGTCAATATGTGAAATATTTTTCTGATCTCTATATAATTTGGTTTGATTATTATTTTGCCACGAATCTTTCCACAGTTCAAAGATATATTTGAGAAAAACTCGTTTAAAGAATTTTTAGGAAATACATCGACTGTCTCATTTTCCTTAATATCTAATTGGCAAGAGATCCAGAAAAATCATATTTTATTATTAGGAATAGTTTCTCTTATTTGGTTTATGATCATATTATTACTAAACGTGTTCTGTAGTTCTTCTAATGCGCTTTTACAATTTGATATGATTAATGTGTTTTAATCAACATTGCAATAATCAAGGGAAAGTTTACATTAACATCAGGAAGGCATCACATCCATTGACATCTACTTCCCTACTGCCAAACTCTCAATTCGGAGCTGTACTATAAACGTATGAAGGAAGCAATCGTGCAAAGCGGTCAGCTTTGGCTAACAGGAGAGGAATTGTGTTCCATCGGGACAATGCTAGAACACACATAGATAGAGACTCGCCAGAAGCACCAAAAACCTTGGTTAGGAGCTTCTTATGTATCCATTTTATAGCCAGTATCTGGCACCGAATGATTAATATCTGCTCCTTTCTATGGCGACACATTTTAATGAAAATTTCAGACAATGCGAAGAACGTGCAACTTGCAAAAAAAAATTGGTTCATCCAAATGAAGTATACAAACAGTAAACAATAAACTTTTTTATAATTGATACAAATATGACGGCGTAGTTCAAAGACGCCCCGCTTTACTTCCATTGAATAGTACGAAATAAACTGCCTTAAATTTAGTTTTAAATGTTATCCATTGAGAACATGAGTTGCTTATGTTCAATTGAAGCATGTTCATACTAATTCAGACGGCTTATAAAACATATAGCTGTTGCCAACCCAAGCTATAAATACGAAGTACCGACTTCAGCATAAATGTTACATAAAGATAGTAAAATTTGTTTAAGTAGGAATGTACAGCTAGAGCTCAAGCGAATTTGTATTCAGTAAATTAGACCGAAATTGGAGATCTAACTGTTATATAACAAAAATATGCAATTATTTTTAAATATATGTACATAATTATTGCAGAAATTAGTTTGGCAATGATAAGCGAAACCATAACTGTTTATTTATTTATCTTTTTTCCTTTTTGTTCCCGAAAGTTTTTGAAAATTTCCAAATATAACAGAAACAAAACGTTTCATAAACTGAATCGAAATATATATGTAAATGATTTCTAATTTCGGTTGGGTCGCAGAATGAAATATAATTACAAATATTTTTTTTTGTTCTTGAATGAGAAAACAGAAACAAAATTTAATATCATTTTGATTCAGTTGTTGGAAACAGAAATTATGAATAATTTTAATTTAGAAACCGTAGATATTACTAATGATTGCAAAACTAAAAGTGCTTAACTGGTATAACAATCAAATATTAACTATTTTGGCGTTAGTCAAATTTTTTGAACAACTGGTGAAGTGATTATAGTGTATACCGTAATATTTGGTATCACACAATCATTTTAATTGATAATATTACGTTTATATGCTAACCTTATATATTTGTACGCATTTTTTTAAATATTGTGAAATAAAGAATAAAGAGAATAAAACGCAAGAAAGCAGATTTTAACAATATACTTATACTGGATAAAGAGAGCAAGTTGGTGGAGCGAGTTCAATAAAAATTCTGAATAGAAATGGAAAACTATGATTACGTATAATTATTTTAAAGCCAGTCACCGAGTTGTATTTACCAAGAAAATATTGCACCATTTGATCTAAGTTCTGCTAATGATTTCATTTATATTTTCTAGTTACTATTATTATTTTTTACTTATAGGTAGAGTGTAAAATTGCTCATAGTGTAATTTCAATTCATTGCCCATATATGTAAGTCATGAGAATTATTGAACAATATTGTAATATCTATAAACTATATATACGTGTCGCAGTAGAGGCGAACACCTAATGAAACTTTGGGTGCCATTGAAAAAAACGTTAAAAATTCATTTTACCACTACACGGTACGTGTACACAGGCGAATTATCGAATACTACGCTTAACTGTTAATTAGTTTTAAGAAATTATTCGAATTATTAGTTATAAGAAAATATTCAACTACGAGAACTGAATTCTTCTATGCTCAGAGATAAATTAGGATTAGCCGTAATGCAATAATCCTAATTTATCTCTGAGCATAGAAGAATTCAGTTCTCGTAGCGGTACGTATATTAATATAAAAAGCGATGCAATTATGCCTATCAAAAAACGGAATAAAAATAACAAAAGTTAGCTCCTATAATACATTATGGCTCTGTTAGAAGGAACATGAAATTTTATTACGTTCACGTAGCTGATCTGGCTGATTTTACCAAGATTTTGTGACATGGTGCACCATCCTGTTGGGGACAAAGATCTGTAGCTAAAAAGGAGATCAATGATACTAACGCTCCAAAATCCACACCAAATTGCCACTAGAGAAACTTAAATAATTTAAACACTTTGAACTAATTTCTAAGTTTTGATCACAAGTAATGTTGTTGTATGTTGCCTTCTACGTGCTTCAGTTTTCTTGTAGAGGTGTTAAAACTGATTTTTTTTATTAATGCTAACTTGTAATACTTCAAAACTTACTATTTCACTTATTTCCCCAACTATACTCTCCACATAATTTGTCAATCCTGCCAGAAGGTTTTGTTGAAGATAACTTCTTACATAGTATATAAACGCAATGCAGAATCCGCACAGCATTTTTATTGGAGAGAGATCGTACCATTATTGTCATATGAAATTAACACCAATCCAAGATGCGCAAAAGAACATAATTGCGACAGTTTGAGATTAATTAGCAACGATAACAAAAGTCTTACAAAAGTTTTACATAGAAGTTACAAAATTGAAGTATTGGCGAGTATTTGATTTCACAAAATGAACAATAAACAGATTCAAACCAAAAATTTTGATAACCAAACAAAAATGAAATAACGTGAATGAACAAACTTTCAAATTCCATCATAAAATTCTATATAATGTTTAACTATACCAACTCTTCATGTTCTTAGGTAAAGACTAGAATAGACATCCTATCTATGAACGCCGCATGTACCTATACATAGAAAGTAATTCTAAGCGCTTTAGCCTTCAGCACTTCTCCAATTAGTCACACTAAGTTTCGATAGTATTTCAAAAAACTGGTCCTCCCAAAGGAGTTTTGGTCGCCCTCTTCTGCGTCGTCCATTGAATTTGTTGTCGAAAACTTGTTGCGCTGGAGCTTTTGGGTCTACCCGCACAACATTTGCCGTACAATTCGACTACGTCGGTGCGACGCCGTTATTCTTCGTTAATGATGTGTCATGACCCAGGATTCTCCGCTGTACACCAAGATATACTCTCCTCTTTATCTCCATACTGACATCATTCGTTCTGTTTACATCGGAACCGAGGTAGATGAATTCTTCCACCACTCCAAAATTATAGTTGTCAATGTTCACAAAGTCCCAAGTGAGCATACTCTGTGTTCTTTGAAAGAAATAATTTTGTTTTGTCCCGAATATTATCATACCCATTTTTACTGACTCCTTCTCAATTGTTGAAAACGCTGCGGTAACATCACGCAGTTTTTTTTGCCTATAATATCTATATCGACTGCATACGCGAATAACATACTCAGTCGTGTTAACTGCAGCTTTCCTCATATTTATCTCTAACAGTGCCCGTATGTTAAAGAGGTCGCACAATAGACTATCGCCCAGTCTAAATCCTCGTTTGGTATAAAAAGACCTCTAAGTTGTTTGCCTATCTTTACTGAAGTCTTCGTGTCAGTCAGCGTCATCCTAAAAAGACGTAAAAACTTCGTGGCAATTCGAAACTCAAACATTACCTCATGTAGTTTTTACCGTATCCGTGAGTTAAAGGCAGGTTTATAATCGACAGAAAGTTGATGATTTGCCAGATGTAAGCCCACACTGATTAGGCCCAATCAGGTCACTTTAGCTAGAATCTGGTTTACTCTTTCACATATCACACCCGACAGAACCTTATAAGCAATGGGTAAAAGACTAATACCACGATAATTTGCACACATTAATGGATCGTCTTTTTTAAACACAGAAACACTTTTTTGAAACCAAATTCCAATCATCGGGCTATATTCTTCAAGCCAAACCGTATTTAAGAGCTGATGCTCATGGAACTTCAGTATCAGGGGCGTTTACTAGTAGTAGTTGAGAGAGTTTAGCTCAGCGACGTCTACTTTTCTTTGTGTCTATTACGTAAGTTTTTCACTCTGCTTAGTCTCGTGAGTATCTTAATTGCAACCAGATAGCGATCCGAGTCAATATTAGCACCATGAATCACACGCACGTTCTTGACACTAGAAGCATGATTTCCATTTATTACCACATGATCACTCTGACTCCTAATCTTATGGTCACAGGATATCCATACTGCATTGTGGAATTTGTTATGTTCTTTTATTAAATTCACAAATTAATAGATCCTTTAGTGGCAAATAACAAGTTGAATAATTTTAATTTCAACTAGTGGAATAAAGGAGACGTAAAAAGCAAAAATAAACTTTTAAATTCTAATTTAAAATGATATTAGGTGCGCAACTAAGTTTCAGCTGTTTGCCAATAGATGGTGCCCGCTGTAAGTACTAGCCGTGTCTGCCATAACCTAAAGGTCATGAACCAAGTTTAGGCATATGGTAAACACACCGCCTCGACACAATAGTAATTTTCTCTTGACAGCGAGAACATAGTTGAGTACCTAATAGTTTTGCTCAAAATTCGATTCGAATTGCATTATTTGTGTCTGTCCAAGGACGACAGTATTAATACGTGATTCAAGGCCGCAAGCCTGTACAAATACCTTCGATTTTTCAAACAAAGTGGAAGTCAGGAATCTTCGCATTGGTCTAATTTTGGAAAATAGCCTGTTTTATGACAGGTGCCATCGACTTAAAGTTCTATGTTGGACGAAAGTACGAATGCGTAAGAGCCAAAATTGTGTACAAGAAAATAGAATACTTGAAGACAGAAGCGAGATGTGATGATATTAAAATAATATCCAACACCATTTTAAACAAATACAACTTTTCCCTTTCGTGGCGGTACAAAATATAAAATATAAATTAGTTATGTATCTATTAAAGCTGGAAAATGCTTCATGAATGTTTATGATATGCCATTAGCTACAGCTTAATCACTCTATCGTCAAATGTACCATATGGCAATGATACAAAAATGCAATGATAAACGTTGTAATGTCCATTAAGTTGAGAAGTGAAATAGATTATGGTTTATTATGGTATATCATGTGTTATTCAACAATATAAAAATTATTCGTTTGATTAAAAAATGAATATTGAAATTAAATGCACTTTGCACCAATATGCTCATTAGAGTATAGTATGTATTCTTGTTTCGTAATAAAGCTTATCATTCATTTCGTGAAACCTACTTTATTTGGGTTTATACCTAAGTATATTTTGAGTGATTTAACTCTTGGTAATGATTTACATTTTACGAAGCTTTGAAAAAAATTTGGAACTAATTAAAATTTGTAACTAATGAGTTTGGTACAATATTCTAGAAAAAGAAATAACTAAAAAATACTGTTCTGTATGATTCTAGTATTACTTCATAACGATTTAATATTTCTAAAAGGAAAACAAATTGTTACATTTTCGAAAAGTACAGGGTGGCGCAATAGAACGTGCATATTTAAAAAATAGATTAAGAAATAAATACAAAAGGTATGGTTAAAATAAATCTAAGGCATTGTAGAGTAATGAATGGAGTTTATTTTTTAAAAATAACATCATCTAAATGGTGACCCCCTCTACGACGGCACTCCTCTAACCGCAAACGAAAATTATTGAAAACTTTCTTCAGTAATACTGGTGTAATGGCTGCCATTTCACCAGGGATATTCTCCTTGAGCTGAACGATGTTTCTTGGATTATTACTGTAGACTTTGTGTTTGATGTATCCCCACAAAAAAAAAATCAAGAGGCGTCAAGTCTGGACTACGTGGGGGCCATCTGCTTCACCACCGCCATGGAGTCATTTGATGTGTGACAGGTAGCTCCATCTTGTTGGAACCAAGTTCTGGAATTCACTATTCTTGAGCTTTCAATTTCTTGAGCCAAAAATCCGTCCAACATCTCAACATAGCGTTCCGTATTAACCGTGACGTTTTGGCCCCGCGCATTTTCGAAGAAAAAAGGACCAATTATTCCTCTGCCAGAGATTGCTGCCCATACTGTCACTTTAGGACTATGCAATGGTTTCTGGTGTTTGATTTTGGGATTTTCACTGTTCCAGTAACGACAATTTTGACGGTTTACAAACCGATTCATAAGGAAATGAGCCTTGTCAGAAAAAAGGATATTGTCAAAATTGGAAAATCGATTAAGCATTTCATTAGCAAATGCGAGCCTTGCTATGAAGTGTGACTCTTTCAATTCTTGTGTTAATTGCAGCTAATATGGATGCAGTCTAAAATCCAGTGTTAAAATTCGACAGACGATCTCTTGCGAGTCGACATTTGTGGATTTCCTCGTACTGACTTCATAACTTTCTCAACATTGTCTTCGGTGCTACATGTTCTTCGGCAACCATTTGCTTGTGGTTTAAATGTTGAACCGGTCTCTTCAAAACGCTTTACCCATATTTTAATTAAATTAGCACTCGGAGCTTCACTAATTCGCCGTACTCCATATTCAGCACAATATAGTCGCCTAGTAGCAATATATGAACGAGAGTTCTCGTAAAATGCGCGACGCTTCCCGTCGAAGTGATTCATAGCGACTAAAACTCCATGAGCCCGCCAACCCAACGATGTAGGCGCCCCCCGCCCGCGCCTTTTCTACCCCGCAAAAAAAGATGATGCAATATGCACGTTCTATTGCGCCACCCTGTATATGAAAGTTAAAACTATTCATGCGGGCAAATCAATTAAAATTATGATTTCTTACAAAAAAAAGAGCAAATCGTTTTATTTTTGGCAGATCAGATCATATTTGCTGAAAGTCTGGATATCATTGTGCTATTACTACATCACCCATCGTTTTGCTCTATCGAAAATCACTACAAAAAGAGCTTCAGCATAAAAAAATTGGTTTTAGTTTTAAGATTTTTTTCTGGTTTTAAATATTTTTTTATTACTACGTCTTTACTCGAAGGAATGAAGAAAGAGCTTAAAGTAGCAAATGTCTTTTGATCAAATGTTTCATGACGTTTTAAGCCGATTGAGCAATTCAATTCGTTCATTGTATCTTCACATTCGTAAACTGAAATAAGTTCCATTTTATCTATTATTTTTATTTGCAATGATCGCCACATTTCGTAAAAGTTTATCAATTACCATGTCCGCACTAGTATGTTTCACACAAAATAACCTTATCTTTTATTCAGTTACACCAAATTTAGTTAAACTTGGTATACGTTGGTCATTTATCAGAAAACAGTTTCAGAATGCAAATGAAGCGCAGTGCCACACTCCTTTGGACAATTTCCGAAATTCATTTTCTCCATATAAGAGGTAAGTTCAAAAAAATAAACTGAATTTCCATTTTTCTCAAAAAATATTTATTCATCAATTTCTATTTTATCTCCTTCAAAGTAGTACCCCTCAGATATATTTCACTTGTGCCAGGGTTTTTTCCAATCATCGAAACAGTTCTGATATGTCCTTGAGCTCTCTCAGCGATTCGGTTTTATCTCCTCGTCGAAAAACGCCGTCCTTTCATTGGTCTCTTGAATCTTGAGGACAGGAAAAAGTCGCCGGGAACCAAATCTGGTAAATACGGTGACTGAGACATGATAACGGTATTTTTTGGCCAAATAATTTGTCACAAGATGAGTGAGCAGATGCATTATCATGTTGCAAAAGTCATGAATTTTTTTTGCCACAATTCCGTCCGTTTTTTCGTATTGCTTCACGCAAACGGCGCATAACTTCCTGTAACACTCTTTACCTATATTTACCGTACGACCTTGTGCTTTGGTTTCGATGTTATAACCATACTCGTATACCTATAATTCGTCACCAGTTATGACCCTTTTAAGCAAGTCTGGATCATCGTTGACATCATTCAACAATTTCTGAGCGATGCTCCTGCGACGTTGTTTTGGGTCAAAATTTAGCAATTTTGGAACAAACTTCGTTGCCACACGCTTCGTGCCCAAACATTTCTGAAAAGATTGCATGGCATGAGCCAACCGATATTCCGACATGCTCAGCAACTTCTCTAATTGTGATTCGACGATTTTCCATAACAATTTTCTTCACTTTCTCAACATTTTCATCGGTTGTTGATGTGCTGGGGCGCCCAGAGCGAGCGTCGTCATTTACATCTTCTCGACCTTCTGTGGTGAAAAGCTTGTACGACTTGTAAACATTTTTCTGAGTCAGAGTACTCTCACCATATTCTACATTTCAAGTGTTTTTGAGCACTTTTCATTTTTTACACAAAATTAGATGCATGTTCTTTGATCCATTTTTTTTCCGATAGCAGAAACATTTGTCTTATTTATGCCTCTCACAAACAAACTAAATATTCTATATGGATAAAACCATCAACATATCTTCGAGACGAGTGCACGAACATAAACAAAATTAATAATCGAAAGTCGAATGCACACAGCCCGCGAAATTTGAAAATTCACCACATTTTTTGAACACACCTCGTATATATCGCATATATCTATATATCATATATTCTTAACTTCGTATTCTTTAAGCGGTTGTGCTGAATTCAGCCAAACTGTACATCTTTCATTTGGTTTGATTCATAACATGTTTTTCAAAGGCATCAATCAGGCATGCCTTTTCCGTATCGGCTAAGGACAACTGTAATGCGTGATATTATGTCAAATCACGTAATATTTTGCTGTGACATGATTAGTCAAATCTTTATAAAGTAAACCTAACTTCTTCGTAACTTATAATGCTTACATTTTTGTTTCAAAATGAAAACTGGTCCAAAAACACAATGCGAAAAACAACGCATCTTCGATCTTAATATAAACCTGTAACCGCAAGGTAGTCTTGTTCGTTAATTATTTCTAAGGTTCAGAATACTTCTTTGATTTAACACACAACATATTCACATTGAAACATAAACTTAATCAAAATAACGAAATTAAAAGTAAAGACAAGCTTTTTTTTATCAAAAAAAAAAAACAAAAGTCGGTGATTTTGTTTTGCTCTGTCGATAACCGCACTTTTTTTATTTAGATAAAGACAATAACCAATTTTGTGAAACGAATAACAAAATAAAATTCCCACTAAAGGAAAAAAAAAATAAAAATCGCACCGTTTACATTTGAAAAAAGGTGTGGGCCATGTTTTGCTGGACTATGAATTTCGTCACTGGGGAAAATAAAAATCTGCTTAAATGAAATTCAGTATCGAATTTCTATCTAGTTTTGCGTGTAGGCGGTTTGAGAGCGGTGGAGTTTGCTTTGCTAAAAATACAAAAAATAAAATAAAAAACAGAACAGACGAAGCAAATATAATTCTAAAGGGTATTCTTTAATAGAATGTTTTTCCAAAAAACAAAAAAAAAACAAAATGTAGTCGTATTGAATTTAAACCGTACGAAGATAATTTTGACAAGGATGTGACCTAAGCATTCTGATGTACAAAAAAATTTAATGTGCGGGTTGCACCCTCTCAGTCAACAATAAACCGTCTTGTTGCAAATTTTCGAGAACAAGGAGCAGTAAGGAACCTTCCTGGTGCTGGCAGACGACGAACGGTGCACACGGATGTCAACATTCAAGTGGTACAGGAGAGTATTCAGGAGGATCCACAAACATCAACCAGGAGACGTTCGACACAACTTGGCATCTCAAGAGGGTCGCTGCAGCGAATTTTGCATAGCATAAGAATGTTTCCATACAAAATTCAAATTGTCCAAGAATTGAAACCGACAGATTACCAGCAACGACTTGACTATGCAATTTATTTCCAGCAAAAAGCACAAGAGAATCCTAATTTTATTCATAACTTAGTTATGAGTGACGAAGCCCATTTCCAATTAAATGGGTTCGTTAACAAGCAAAACTGTAGGATATAGGCTACGGAAAACCCGAGAGTACTTCATCAACGACAATTACACCCAGTTAAGTGTACTGTTTGGTGCGTTGTTTCTTCAGAAAGGATCATTGGCCCATATTTTTTTGAAAATGAACGAGGTGTTGCCATTTCCATCAATGCTGATCGATATCGGGCCATGTTGGAAAATTTTGTAAGGCCAGCCGTGGAAAACCATTCGCAAATATGGTTCCAACAGGATGGAGCCACAGCGCACACTGCGAGGGCCACAATGGCTCTTTTACGCGACGTATTTGGTGAAAGAATAATTTCGCGTACAAGCAATTTTAATTGGCCTCCGCGTTCCCGGATTTAACCGCTCCCGACTTTTTCCTTTGGGGTTATTTAAAAGGGAAAGTTTATGTTAATAAGCCCAGGACTATTGACGAATTAAAATCCAATATTCGAGACGAAATTAAGAACATAACACCGGAAATTTTGCGAAAGGTCATGGAAAATGTGTTGAAAAGAGCACATTTGTGCGAAGCAGAAAATGGCCACCACTTGCGAAATATCATTTTTAATAACTAATCTAAAAATATTCCCCATAAATATGTCTTAAATAAAAAGTTATAAGCAATTCACACCACTTCGGTCATTTTGGGCCACCCTGTATGATTCCGAAGAAACTTTTATTTCATTATAATGCTTGGACTTTGCCATTATGAATTGGTTGCGCAATCTATCCTTTTAAGGTTGCTCCAGTGTTGTTTTCGAAAAAATACAGCCCAGACCTTAATGCAGACAAAACAGTCACTTTTCCACTTTTTTTTCACAATCACTTCAGTGTTCTCCGAGCCCCATATGCGACAATTTTGTTTGTTGACGTAACAACCGAGTGAAAACTACAGCTGAAGAAAATTTTGTTGTTGTTGGAGCAAATTTTAACTATTTTTATGCCTTCTTCGGTTTTCAAACGATCCACAATTGTAAATGGCAAACCTTTCACCACATAAATAAGACTTCAGGTGACAGATATTTACCAGCTGGAATGATTAACCCTTTATAATAAATCGTACGGTGAATGCGATTTTTCATATTTAATTTAGGCAATTTTTCGTTTCACATAATTTTTGCCGACATTTTTCTTTGGGGTTATATTTCGTGTCGCCATTAAAAAATGTAAAAAACTGACTTTTGTAAACAGTGCGGGACAAAAAATAATTACTACGGAAAGTTTAATTAAGGAATCCACTTTCGGTTAAAGTGGAATGGATGTATTTTTATATGAATTTTTTATTTGGCATGCTGAGTAACATTTAACATTTTGCTTCGGATAAAGGGAAATGGATAAAGTTGAGCTTTTACTTTATGCCATTTTTAATGTCTTGTTTTTCCCACACGTACAACTATTTAAAATTCTTACTTAACTAAGGTGTAGTAAAAAGAAATTTGTCGTTTTGGCCTGGCATTGAAGGCTTTATTTTGCATAGTTAAAGTGATTTAAGTTAAGTCAAATATTGGCCGTCCTGTTCGATAACTTGTTACCATTTCTTAAATAAAAATATTCGTCGATATTGGCAAAAAAACTGGGATAATGGATTTTCACAAACTGCTCTTGGAGCAAATTTTCCACCAGCAACATAATTTGCCATAAACAGGAACATACGGTAATCGATTAGTGACAAATTCGGACTATAAGGTGGACGCAAAAGAACCCCCTAAATCTCCTAAAAATTTCGAAATTCACCCAATTTGCATCACCAACCGCTTCAGAAATGGATCGATATCAATGAGATTGCCGTCATTAACTCGTGTGACACCTACACATTCAGGTATGTTCCAGATTCTACTTTGAAGTAAAAGTAGTTTGAAATCACTTCAATTTGACACTTGGGTGTTCTGAATTTTACTTTTTACTTTTCATTTCCGTTTTGTTTTCGAACATCAAATCGTAGTGAATTGCATTGTTCTAGAAACTACTTTTAGGCAAAAAGAAGTGGTTTACATTTTATTGTGAAACAACAATTTTTGTAAGTAAACATGTAAGTATAATAAAAAAAAGTGGTCAGATTCCTTTGGTTGAATAAAAATTTTCCTTGTTTGAAGGGAAAAACACAAGAATACAACGCCAGATGCAATGATGCAACGTTTTATGCAAAACAATCCAGACCTGGAAAAAGGGGACCATGTAAAATTGGAAGAATTGTGGAATCTTTTTGCGGCTTAGTAATTTCCACGTGAGTTCCATCAATGCATCCTACTACACCGGTAATACCAAATTTTTGCATGAAGTGGCGCTTAGACAAATTTTGTTCATCAACTGTCATTTTCAATTTAATCCACCTAGGATAAATATATTTTTCTAGAACAATAAGCACTCGATTTAAAATTTTGCAGGTGGTGCTCCGTGCAAAGGCCACATTAGTGTCTTTTCCGACCCCTCGTGGAAATCCTCCTTCTGCTACAAATCTTAATGTGGCAGCAAGCTGTAGTTCTGCCGGAATGGATGACTTGAGCAGTCTCAATTTTATGCAATGTTAAATGTTACGAAATACATCTTTGTTGATGCGATAATTTTGTAAAAACCTAATAGTTTTTATTAAAAGTATATTGAATGTACTTAAGTACATACGTGTGTGTACCTACGTAGTGTCCCGAGGATTTGAGTAATCCCGCAAAATTCGCCTTTGTAATTTTGCGAGTATTCTTTGGTTTGTTATATAGTGGACACTAACACCGCATTCATTATTTATTCATCCTTTATTTATTTATTTGTCCTTATTATTTATTTATCCTTTAATTTTATACACAAAAAATCACAAATAGTAGTTTTAATAACTAAATTTTATTTTCAAGTCAATATCAGCTATTTACAACTTCTGTTTTCGAACTTCATTTCATATGAGAAAATGAAACGACAAACCACTTCATTTGCAGAACATCCAAAACGAAATGTTAACTTTTCAAATCGTATTTTACTTTAATTCCACTACTTTTTTGGAACATACCTGATTGAGCTCTTTTTTGTATATATCCTTATTCAAATAGTTTATCTCCTGAGAAATTGAAATAGTGCCAATATGGCAATTTGACCTGACGGTTTCCATTATTGACATTTTTGATAACTGACCATCCAAAGCGTGGTGTATCTTTCCAATCAACTTTGCCGGAAAGGAAATGAAAATTGCGCGTTATTGACTGTAACAGTTTTGGAACCACAAGGGATTATTCATATTTACTATCAATCGCCGTCCGACTTGCATTTTCGCTTTAAGCGAAGAAAAACTGTAATTACTGGTGTCCATCTTTGCCTCAAACAATACTGGCTTAAGCAATTGCAAAACTGTTTTTTTAGTACGATTTACAGATTACTAAAGTCGTGTATTGAAAAAATAGTCGGTTTATTTTTACTATACTTTATGTATATGTATGTTATATAAATATATACTCGTATATACATATAGTGTTAAAAGCTAATATTGTGGGTCAATTTTGGTATGTCTGCGAATTAAGTTGTGATGTTAGTGCCCTTTTAACCGTACAATGTTGTGATTTTCGTACATGTACATATATAACCAGTTATGTACGTATGTAATATTTTTGTAATTTTGTTTTGCCAGAGAGTAACAAAACAACTGATATGAACGAATCCCCTCTTTTGTAAATAATAATAACATAATAATCATAATAACAAAAACATTGGCAACATCATAGGTGTTCGATGATCAAGATCATTTCGCAACAAGTGCCGCATTCAGCACAAGCGGATTCAGTTTCCACCTAATCTACAAAAATTGCTTTTTGGTTCTCGGCCACCCGTGGCGTAGCTGAAAAGGGTTAGGGTAGCTTAAGTGTTAATATAAATAAAGAAGGTTCACCGAGAGTGAATACAGAGTGAATGACAGTCAATGAACTGTAAACAAAAGTAAGTTACTCTTGCTTAAATGTTCTTCTTTCAGGAACGACGACTACATGAGTGCGGTAGAGCGCTAGGTGTTGTGCTATATTGAAGTAACCCACAGAGGTGATACAGTACAATGCACTACACTTCCTGGATTAGGTCTTAACAGGACTGCAGAATACGGAACACCGTCGGACCTCGCGATCTAAATGGTGCAGCAGATTCCTGCTCTAGCCAAAACACTGCCCTCAAACTGAATAAAAAAATAATGCCTTTCTGGAGTAAGTATACGTCATATCGAAAATTTAATAAAATCTGAAGCGTACCTTTATTTTTTTTATCACAAATAAGTAGTTCAATTTGTTATCCATAACATGTTCAATTTTCAGAATAAAAACTTTTTCAGTAGTTACAAGCATTGCACTAAAGTGGCAAGTACCACCACTGGTTCACAAATTAAATATTTAACGAATTACACGAGAGATTGTTGAAGTTGATAAAGAATTTCCTTCAATATTCATGTCACCTTCAAAATAATTTCACAAAAGTACGTCAGAACGTCATATTTGCGAATCAATATTTATGTATCTACTGCGGATATCCTTAGTTATCTTCTACCTAGTTTACCAAAGGTCCCAATCGTCTTTTATCAACGGGTAGCTACAAGGCTAAAGTATTCCTCAATTATTTTTAGAAGGTATTCAACAAAGATGATAAAACATTACGTTTATCTTCCTTTAGAATATTTTACTGAAAATCTTAAACAATGAGTATGCCTAATCATATTGGCTTGAGGAACAAAATAATAAGAAATAAATGCTGTTGAACGATAGAGTAATGTTTGTGCATATTTCAACTGACTTTGTCTTCAACCCGAAGAACATAAAAAAAACAAATTCCACGTTCTATTCGTAGACTTGCTGAAAGGAACTTACTGTTTAATAACAATTTCGAACGCTTAGACTAATGTCGTCATGCATAAGCTATACCAACCTCTTCCACAACATATTTGTGGACAGTTTTCATCCAGTTTTAGTAAAAATTTCCACGTTTATTTGAAAAAAAATCGGATCTTTGGCAAATTGAGATGGATGACATGCGAGGATAACCCATAATATTTCTGTAGAACACCTCAAGCCGAAAATGAGCCGCTTTGATGCATTTTCTGAAATAATCTTGAAGCAGGATGGATATTTCTGTCAGGTGAATATGCACAACTACTAGAAAGATATATGGTTAAGAATAATTGGAGTAAATCGATTATTTGCACGTACTACAAAGGGTACGATTACTTAATAAATTTTTCTTGCACAGAATTATAAATCAATATAATGAATAAGAATTAAGAACTGCACCTACCCATTAGAAATTATATAGAAGTGGGGGAGGAATAATAGATAATTTTATTGAGATCTTAACAAATTTAACTACATTTAGTACAACCATGTGAGAGATTAAATTAGGATATATGGGCTAAATGGATCATTTGTATGTGAGGTACCGGCAGGGGCGTGGTGAGTCGGTCGATTTTTTCAAATTCTGATAGGCATTATAAACAAATACAATAAGCAATAATTTATGTCACTCCAACCTTTCTTTCAGAGATGCCAGAAGGGGTGTGTCGGTATAACTCAGTTGCAATCCTCGACTGCAAACTGGCTGTGCCAGATTTTTATAAGTTTAGTTAAGATTTGCCACCCTATTGTGTCATACAGATAGACATCTTTCAATCGACTTAAAAAGTCATGCAACGCTATTGGTCAAGACATACTTGGTACTTCGGACGCTTAATTCAGGATGTTATATTTTTGGCGAATCAAATAAAAATTGAAAATAACAAATTCTTGCAGAAAATTGAAAACAACGAAAATTACTTTTTACAATTGATTTGACTATATATGTACATATTGATTAATAATTTTTATTTAGTTTGCGAAGTATCGAAGTATAGAGCAAATCCTTATGTAACAAAAATTTGATTTGGAAGAAACACAATCAGATGAAAATTCCGTTATTTATATATTACGGTTTTATAAAGCAATAAAAAAAATCAGATAGAAACCAAAAATTAACAATATGTATTCTGCGTAGAATAGTGCTGACATATCACATTTACCTTGAAAAATGCTGGGTTTAAGTTCTTATTTGTGGGGATAATTAGAAACAAATTAGATTTATATCACTTTTAAGCCTGGAGTGGGATTTTATATATTCCCTTCAAAGTCGTAATAGCAATAGTATGTTAATTGACAATATTTTTCATATTGATTCTACAAAAATACTAAATGTTTTATTTTGTTGGGATTAATATAACCAACACTATTTATTCTATATATTTACACAGCTTCGATTAAGTATAATAAATTATATATACTTCTAAACTTAAAAAATAATATTATGTTTATAATTGTGTTTTAAATCCAACCTGTGTGTATATAAAAATAAACGAAAAATACCGCAAACTGGAGAAATTAAAAAAAAAATGAAGTTATTGGTTGTTTTCCCAATAACCAGGAAATGTCATCATGGTTTCAGCGTCTGGAATCCAAATCAAATCTAGCAAATTTTACTTTAATTTTGATTCTCATTAATGCATTCACAACGAACCACAAAGTATTCATCCAGAAAAAACGGGAATAAAAACAATTCTAATCTTGATTCAGTTTATAAAACATTTTGTTCGTTGGAAATTTCATTTTGAAATTTTAAATACAAAAACTAAACAAAATTTTGAAATATCTGTGAACGTTTCCTAAAACCAGGTGATTAAATTAAAAAAAAAAAAATTTCAGCAATTCTACCGTTCCCATTTCGGCTTCAAATAACTTTCTCGCCAAACAAAAAATCTTCCCATCTGTTCAGAACTGAACACACTTATATGTAAATAGTTTGCTTTCGTTAGGAAGGAATAGTAGGAAGGAAGTAGGTAATAAATTCTGGTTTATATTTAGATACGAAATGTTTGACACGCATGTGTGGAAATGTATGATAACAAATCCACCCCAAGCTGAGTTAGATTTTCATTACCATTCTTGCTATCCTTTTAACGCATCAGTATAAGTTAGTTGGGATTTCTTTTTCACAATGTAGCTCCTAAGTAAATATGGTTCAAATTCAAATTATGGTTGGTAGTATTTTAAAGACAAAGCATATCAGACTCTACTGGAAGCTTATAAAAAAAATTAAGCTTACGAATATAAAGTGCAAACAAATACTGAAAAAGAAAAATCTACTACACCTACGACAAGTACGCATCGAGCTCATATAAGAACCCGCACAAGATCATCGAGCCGAATCGATGAAGGTTAGAAGAGAAGACAGCAGAAATGGATGAATTGATTGAACTATTGGTCGACGCCAAAGAGAGTTTAGTAATGAGGGATGAATGGATGACTATGATGGAGGGTGGATGGAGGGATGACTATGAATGGTAAATTGTTGAAAACATGAAAATATGTTGTAAAAGATTTGTCAACAATGAAGAGGTTGAGTCTGCGGTCGATGGCTATTTTAAGGAGTTTAACATTTCTTACTATAAACAGGGTATAGAACCTGTTGAATATCGCTGGAAAAAAATGTATCGAGCTGAAAGGAGATTATGTTGAAAAATAAAGAAAATATCTCCAAACTTTTTTGTGTCTTCTTTGTTAGGTTGGCTAGGTTTGGGATCGCATTTACATATGAATCTAAAAAATAAGTTCCGCAAAAGATTTCCTGATTACAAACGTATTAAATATAAAGCGCTCGAGGTTTTATCAAAAATTGGGAAAAATTAAGAATAACTACAGAAAGGAAGATATTTGTCCAAGAATTCCAATACTATAGGTACGGCTGCCAAAATTGTATGGGATAGTTAAAGACTGGAAACCATTCTGCTCAGAATTTAAGAGAATAATTCATGATCATATTTAAAGCTATTAAATGTACATATTCGAAGGGTTCATTACATAGGGAAGCAAAGTCATGGTGGAAACTATGCTACTGTGACCACAGAGGTGTTGCATGGAAGCATTGAATATGCTTGCGGAAAGATATAAAATTAAGCGGGTATTATTCTCAAGCTCATTTGATAGAATTCTGGAATTGCTGACAATTGATGGTGAATTCCACACTGCTGTCAAATGATTCGTCAGCATCGAATTTGAAAATGCAAGGGAAATGTTTTGAACGAATTGGACGTTCTTTTAGTTTATGTGGTTTTAAAGAAATTTGATACCTAAGCGCTTCAACAATACAGAAAGAAAAGCAAAGATGTAGTCTTTGCATGATTTGAAGTCTTTTCCTATTTTTTTTTTTTTTTTTTTTTTTTGAGCAATTATGCGCTTTACAAGCTTTAATCCAGTGCAATCATTTAATTAAAAGGAACAAGTTCGCAAAGAAGGGGAAACTTTGTTACACGCGTCTCCAACGCAATATGAAAATTAAATGCACCAAAGATGTTTCCTACAAGCAATGCAATCGAAGCACCACTTATCGTACGTTGCTGCACCGACATACAGCATAACAATTAAATGGCTATTAACATGGTGAAAAAGATATGTTCTTCGTAACAGCAATGGTAAAAGTAAGGACAGCATATTGTGAGTTTGAATTACTACGCGTATTAATCGACAGTGGGTCACAGTCAACAATTACCTCAAAAGAGACAGCTCAATTGCTAAGGCTGCCGCGGATGAAATCAAGAACGGAAACGGAAATCAATTTGAGATGTTGAAAAGTAACATTATGATTGAAATACATCCTAGATTCTCCAGATGCAGTTCAAGTACAAGCGATTGTACTCCCTAATTTGAACAAAACAGTGTTGAATTAATCATTTGTGGTGAATCAAAACGATTGGAAAAAGTATGCGTTAGCTGATCCTCACTATGACAAAGAAATAAAGAACCGATATCATTCTAGAAGCTAACGCATATCCAGAAATCATGGAACAGCAAAAGTTAAAAATTTGTGTTGTGTTAGCCCAAGAAACTAATATCGGGTAATATCCAAAAATCCATTAACACAAAAGTTATACCCGCTTTAACCACTACAAGATGATGTAAATACACAACAAACTGAGAATCAATTATGCGAAGGAATTTTACCAATACAACAAAAATACAACAACAAATGGACGGTTTATTGTGTCATTTCGGTTGAAGGATAATACAATTTTTGGAGAGCCCAGAAAACAAACTATAGCAAAACTGTTGAGCATGGAGCAGAAGTTCGCCAAGAATCGCACACTAAAAGAGAAGTACTGTAAATTTATGCGAGGAATAATTAAAATTTGTCATATGGTACCTATAGAAGATGTCAACAAAGGTCTGCACTACATGCAATATCAAGCAGTTTTAAAAATGAGCAGCTGACATCGAAAAAATGTACCGGTTAATAAAAGTAAGAACTAAAGATCTACGATATTCTATGGAGAAGTAAGCGATCGCACCAAGTAAAAGAATTTTAGATAACAACGATATCTTATGGTACAGCAGCAGCATTCTTATCGGGAAGAGCTTTTCAGGAAACGATAAAAAGGATTTCTACATAGATGAACTGTCGAAAGTTACATAGGAATCTGACGACATTACTGGAAAGATCTAGATGTCATTTGCATAAATCGATGTCGAATAGTTTAGCAACGAAGGCAATAACGAAGATATGCAATGGGAGCCAGTTTCTGACTACTTCAGGTTTAAAATAAACATGTCAGGAAGAAAAATTAAACAAAAAGCTAGCAGCACTTGCCAAAATATTTGACTCAATGGAATGAATTCCTCCTACAGAGGTGTATGAAAAACAACTATGAGCAGACAACGTAGCATGGGAAGGATCTAGATCGTGCAACATTAGAAATATTGCCTGAATTTGTGAAACAACTTCCTTCACTTAAAAAGACAAAAATTCCTCGCTGGATTCAAGCAGTAGGCCATTATGACAATTGCATGGGTTTTTAGAAGCCTTAGAAAGAGCCTTCGCAGCAGCTCTATAAAAAGAGTTGGGTGATTATATATGCATAAGAGCAGCAAAGACAAAGATAAATCCTTTGAAGAATAGAAAGACGATACCTAAACTGGAATTTGCTGTTGCACATCTATTAGCAAAACTGATTGACAAGATAAGTTCAACAATCGATAAGAACGTAGCAAATGTCGAATGATCATCCCGCAGACGTGACATCAAGAGGCATTTACCTTAATCAGAGTAAGAGACCGAGGAAAACTTGTGGTAACTACAGCATCAGTACTGTCAAATCCGTATTCCATCTGTTGTGACAAATATTTTGTAAGGTGTCATACTATGGACACCATTAGTGTAGGGCATATCTATAAGGTTCTGTCACTCGAGAATGGGAATCAATTTGATGTCGCAGCAAATTACGCTGTTGTCGCGACATCCCAAGAACTGAAGTAATTAATGTAGATCAATGTTACGGTGTTACGGAAGCATTGACCCATTAATAAACAGAGAAATGACGAATGTGCGTCAACCTGAAGTAATTAATGTAGGTCAATGTTACGGTATTACGGAAACATTGACACATTAATGAACAAGCAAATGACGAACGTTTGTCAATGGGTTTTTGCACTAACGTTGCATATGCGGCTGTTTTTGCTGACTCGTATTTCTGAGCAGTACTTGGGTTGGCTCTCAGTCGATAGCGGCAGAACTTATACTTTGTTGTTAAGAAAGAATTAATATAAATAAAAGGGGTTCACCAAGAGTGAACAGAGATAATCTGGAGAAAGAAGCTTCGAGTTTAAATTGGTAAGAGGTTTTCCCACAACTTTTTCAGGTACCCCATCATAACCATAAGCGCTTTTTAGCGCTGGCCTAAGAGCGCGAGCCCGCGCCTAAAAATAAAACAGGCAAGCGTGTATCACCTCAGAGGTGATACGCGTCCCTACACAGGAATACACGCAACATTTCACAACTTTCATAAAACAGTTTTACAGCATAATTTTTCAGTACCTTTACACAAAATTTTACAACATTTGGCGCAGCCGGTTTTCGGACCAATTATCGCAGGGACTTTGCTAGCCGGTCTTTGGACCAATTATTCCAATAAATTTTTACAACAATTGCAGTAGCTAGCCGGTCGGACCACGGGGGTAAGCTGGGAAATTGCTAAGAATTGAGAGGGAGTACAAGTGTTGTGTATGGAAGCTCTAGTATCAGAATTAGAAAACACAAAGCGAATTGTCCATAACTGGAACTTGCAGGTGGGCTGCTTTGTGGAAAAACTTTGGAAGGAGATACAGAGGAGGTGGTGTAGGAGCCAAGAGTCCTATTTATTATTAAAGGCGAAAGTAGGGGGAACACCTACACTCACTAGATTAGAAGAAGCTGACCTTGTGTTTGAGGAGCTTTGTAATCTAGTGGAAGCTCAAGAGGAGACCAGGGAAGAGAGAATTAAGGAACTAGGCGAGGAGCTCCAGGCATTGGTATCCCAAAATCAAAAACTGAAAGCCACTATTAGGGAAAACCTAAAGGAGGCAGAGGAATTGGATAGGGAAAACGAGTACCTGCGACGCGAAGTGGGCGGTGAGACACCAAGGACTGTAAGGAAGCTAGGCTTCAGGAACTTACAGGAGGCAGTAGACCACATATCAGAGCTCCAGGCACAGTTACGGTTGGCACATCAGGAAAAAAAGGAAAGAGAAGAAAGGTCACTTTTTCACAAAGAGATTTGCCACAGAACAGAACGACGTACAGAAACTATGACGACGGAACTAGTGAAGACCATTCAGGCTTTGGTTCCCACTTTTGGGGGAGAACAGTCGCCAAGCCTGCACACTGAAGTATACAAGTTTGTAGATGGATGTAGGCTAGCGGCTAAGGGAGTCCCGCACGATAAAGTTGGCGACTTTATCGAGATCTTAAAACAAAGATTGTATGGGGACGCATACGAACTGGTAAGACACCGTACGTTTGTTTCGGTGGAAGAGGTTCTGTCCCTAGTCAAAGCAACCTATCTACGGACTCGGTCTTTAGATTCCGTCCTGAGAGAAATACATGAGGCGTGCCAACGTAACGATGAAGGTATTCGACAGTTTGCTAGGCGACTGCAAACCTTGTCCTGTACGGCGAAGGCGATTTTATCGGACTCCTATAAAGGGAGGTCAGATGAGATAATGCTATTGGAGCTGGAAAGAAAATTGAAAGCTTCATTCACGTCGGGTTTGCGGGACCGGATGCTTAGGGGTAGAATGCTGGCTAGCACTGCTACAAGACTGGACGACCTTCTGGAGGAGGCTTTAGCTGCTCAGGCAACGCTATGGAGGGGCGGCGAGCCACCTGCCGAAAATTTAGAATGCCAGGACACACTTCCTTGGCCACGGAATTTAGCTAGACATAATAGCGATCAGGATGTAGTAACTGGTCTGGTGGCGACAGTGGAACGGCTGTTGAAAAAGGTAGAGAAAGAGCCGGCCACAAATCATCAAGTAGAAACGCCACAAGGGTGTGCAAGGGACAAAGAGAAGCAGCCATCTTGTTCGTTCTGTCACAAACCAGGGCACACCAGGGATGTATGTTGGACGAGGAAAAACACCCCATATTGTGTGGAGTGTCAAACATACGGCCATGAGCCCGGTAAAAATTGCGCGGTAGAGAAGACAGATAGTAGGGGAAATCACCGCCAAGTGGTTAAGTGTTTCCACTGTGGTAAGTTAGGCCACATAAGGTCTGAATGCTGGCAATGGCAGAGATCAAATAGTTCAGGAAACGGGGTAGACCCTCGGCGAAACCAGGAAGAGAACTAGGTGTTGTCGAGGGTATAGAAGTAACAGGAGCGACTACGAGTCGTTTGCCTGTGGTGCAGCAATTAAGCACCAGAGATGGAAAGAAGTTAACAGGAGCGACTACGAGTCGTTTGTCTGTGGTGCAGAATTTAAGCACGGGTGGTTGTAAGAAGTTAACAGGAGCGACTACGAGTCGTTTGCCTGTGGTGCAGAAATTAAGCACCG
Source organism: Philornis downsi (assembly GCA_019455685.1). Lineage (NCBI taxonomy): Eukaryota > Metazoa > Arthropoda > Insecta > Diptera > Muscidae > Philornis > Philornis downsi. Next base: position 623,218 of record JAHXMU010025570.1, on the reverse strand, counting down.
GAGATGGAAAAAAATTGACAGGGGCGACTACGAGTCGTTTGCCTGGGGTGCAGGTATTAGGCACCAGAGATGAGAAAAAGTTGACAGGAGCGACTACGGGTCGTTTGCCTGGGGTACGGGTAGTGAGCACCGGAGATGAGATAAAATTGGCAGGAACGACTACGAGTCGTTTGCCTGGGGTGCGGAAATTGTGCACCAGACATTGTGTAGGGTTAGCAGGAACGACTACGAGACGTTTGCCTGGGGTGCAGAGTAACCCCCAGGAAATGCGTAGAGCAAACGGTGTCGGCGTCAGATCGGACGCCCGAAGTAAAGAAAGTAGGTGCCGGGGAAGTTCTATCCAATTATGACTCACATGTTTCGGACTCTGTTTTTATAAATCTACCATGCGGGGAAGTCAAAACGGGGAGTATCCTCTTGCTATTCGATAGTGGAGCGGACACCAGCTTGGTGAAGCGCAGTTGTATATCAGATGATGTCCGGATTGATAATTCACTGAAGAAAGATCTGTGGGGAGCGTTCGGGGGAACTTCTCGAACGAGCGGAGCAGTGAACATCAGTCTCGAAGACATGGAGCACCTGGTATTTACAATGCACTGTATGGAGCAGGAGGATAATATACCGGCAGATGGAGTTTTAGGAAGAGATAATTTGTGGGGTAGAGCAATTGTCGATTCCAGATGCTTGACCCTGAGGTTGTTCTCGGATGAGGGGGAGGGGAGTTTTCCCTTGATTTCATTGCGAGAAGGGTTACGGCAGGGAACATTCTGTGTAGAAGGACAAAGAAGGATAAGATTGGGGGTAAAAAACTCCACGGTGGTAGTGGAGAAGCAAGAAATTTCGCCTGGGGTTTATTTGGCGGCAGCCTTAGTTGAACTAAAAGGGGGTATGATTCACGTTCCCGTGCTGAATTCAAGAGAAACGGATTTTGAAATACCTCCATCTTTTAAACCCCGCTTCAGTAACTATACGAATTTCAAGATACCACCGCAAAATACAATCGGATTAGTGCAGCAATTAGACGTCCGGGAAAGGATGGAGCGAATACTCAAGGTCATTCGAAAAGACTCCGACTTGAACCCCGAGGAGGTGGCATCAATCGAACGAATTTGTGCTGCCTATCACGACGTTTTTTTGGCTGGAAGGGGACAAGTTGTCCTGCACAAAAGCGATCAGGCATTCGATACCCGTAAGGCCGGAACAAACCCCCGTTAATCAGAAGCAGTATAGGCTACCTCACATACACCGCGAGGAGATCAACCGACAGGTTAGGAAGTTGGAAAGAGATGGCATAATATCCCCTAGCGTACCGGCCTGGAATTCGCCATTGCTGTTGGTACCAAAGAAAGCATCAGCGGACGGGAAGAAAAACTGGAGGCTTGTGGTAGATTTCCGCAAAGTTAACGAAGTCACCATAAAGCAAGTTTTCCCGATTCCAAGGATCGATGAAATTTTGGATCAGCTGGGGAATAGTAGATACTTCTCCACCCTAGATTTAGCTAGTGGGTACCACCAAGTGGAAGTGGAGGAGGAAGATAGACAGAAAACTGCTTTCAGTACCGCCCTAGGACATTTTGAGTTTAACAGAATGCCTTTTGGCCTAACTGGAGCGCCCGCCACTTTCCAAAGATTAATGAACTATGTTCCCACAGGTCTACAAGGACTTGAGTGTTTCGTTTACTTGGATAACATTGTGGTGTATGGCGGAAATATGGACGAACATGATAGGAGATTATGCAAGGTTCTCCAACTGCTAAGGGAGAACAACTTAAAAATACGGACGGACCAATTCAATTTTTTAAGAAAAGAGGTTGTGTATTTGGGGCACAAATGCTCGGAAGAGGGAGCTCTTCCAAATCCGGATAGGGTGGAGTGCGTGGAAAAATATCCCCCTCCCAAAAATCGGAAGGAGGTGCAGTCTTTCCTGGGATTAGTGAACTACTACAGAAAGTTCTTTCCGGGGACGGCGGAAATTGCTTTGCCGATTAATAAGTTACTCCGAAAGGACAGTCCTTTCAAATAGACAAAAGAGTGTCAAGAAGCATTTGACAGATTGAAGGCGGCAATAATATCTCCTCCGGTTCTGGCTTATCCCGATTTTTCGAAACCTTTCGTGCTCACCACGGATGCCAGTGGTGAAGCACTCGGAGCAGTGCTGTCCCAATCGGACAAAGGGGGAGACAGACCAATTGCGTTTGCTAGCCGAGCATTGTGTGATGCGATATTCAACTATTGAGAGAGAGTTCTTGGCAGTTGTATGGGCAGTGACAAATTTCCGGCCATATCTTCTAGGTAGGCGTTTCAAGGTCTTTGCAGACCATCAACCTCTAAGGGGGATAGCCAACCTGAAGGATCAGACTTCCCGTTTGGCCAGATTTCGGCACAGGTTATCGGAATATGACTTCGAGATAATATATAAGCCTGGCAAAAAGAATCAGAACGCGGACGCTCTGAGCCAAATACCTCCCATGAGAAACCAGGTGCTCGGAGTGCAGACAAGAGCAAGGACCCGAGCGGAACAGGGGAAAATGGCTACTGCAGATGTGGGTTCAGCGACTAACGGAAGGAAAGAACCCAAGGAACAGAATCGTTCTGAGATTGAGGACAGAGAATGTGCTGGGAACCGTGATTTAGGAGAAAAGGAAACGGCAAATTATGTTTTGATAGATGATCCACGATAAATTCAACGGGCACTAAAGGACTTCCACGACAGCCCATTAGGGGGTCATCAGGGTTTCAGAAAGCCACTTGCGAAACTAAGGAGACAGTTTCGATGGGCCGGTATGTGCAGGGACTTGAGGCGCTATATTGCCAGATGTGCGGAGTGCCAGCGCAATAAAAGTAGCCTGAAAACGGTAATGCCGGTGGTAGTTACTGATACGCCCAGCCGGCCATTCCAAAAGGCCTACATGGATATGGTGGGTCCTCTTCCTGAAACCTGAAAAAGTAAAAACAGGCTCTGGATAAATTTATAAGGGGCCTAAATGGCGACTTACCGCGTCTTTTAGGAATGAGGGGACCGGTGGACTTACCACAGGCCCTCCTTCTCTGCCTTAAGTTTCAAAATCAGAATTTTCGAGCAAACCATGCTCAAAACGCAAGGAGAATTACACCACCACAACTACCTCCACGACAGAAGGGAAAAACAGAAATTCTACCCTCATTTAGCCCACATACCCCATAATAATCAACCAACTTGGCAACCTGCACAAAGATTTTTTCAGCAAAATAATCTACAGAGGCCACCCAAGCCCCAACCTCGTCCAGAACCAATGGACATAGATCAAAGTATGCATTCTCGGCATATAAATTATATTAACAGACCCCACCGAAATGACATACAGGGAAAACGACCTGGTTCAATCTCGTATCCCCAACAAAAGAAGTTACAGAGGACCTTCCATATTAATACTGGGCAAGTGCAGCCGGAAGTACCGGATAAAGAATATATTGAACCAACAAACATTTATTTTTTAGCTTAATTAGCTCTTCGAGGTTAAAACGGAGAGCGGTGATATTCTCAGATTTTTAATAGACACAGGATCGAGCAAGAATTATCTCCAGCCACGTCAGGCGAAGAAAAATATAAAACATCACTCTACGCAAAATCAGTCGTAGGAGATATTGAAATAACTGAACACACTATGGTAAAACTTTTTAACTTAGAACACAAAATTAAATTTTTTATAATGCCTTCCCTTAAAACCTTTGATGGCATCCTCGGGAATGATACCCTTAGGGAATTAAAAGTCGTAATTCATACAGGCGATAATCATATGATATTGGGAAATGGAAAAAAATAGGTATTAAGCAACTTTCTTCCGCAACGGTAAATAATTTGAATATAGGTAAAGTATCGCCTCAGCGAAAAACGAATATGAATATTATTGCAAAACAATTTCCTAAACTGTTCATGGAACCTAATGAAAAACTAACTTATACAACAAGAGTTGTGGGCGAGATAAGAACTACATCAAACACCCCAATATATACTAAATCTTATCCTTACCCCGCATCCTTGAGATCGGAAGTACAAAAACAAGTAATAGCACTTATGAACGATGGAATCATACAACCATCTAGGTCCCCATACAATTCACCTGTGTGGATTGTGCCCAAAAAGGCAAATGCATCGGGAGAAAAACAATACCGAATGGTAATAGACTACAGGAAATTAAACGCAGTGACGGTTGCGGACAAATATCCCATTCCGGAGATATCCGAAGTTATATCTCAACTTGGGAATAGTAAATGTTTTTCTGTGCTGGATTTAAGAAGTGGTTTCCACCAGGTTCCACTCAGAAAATCTGACATAGAGAAGACCGCCTTCTCTATTAATAATGGTAAATACGAATTCACACGGTTACCGTTTGGCCTGAAAAAACGCGCCATCCATTTTCCAACGTGCTCTTGACGATATATTAAGAGAACATATTGGAAAATGCTGTTACGTCTACATAGACGATATAATTATCTTTAGCAGAACAGAAGAGGAGCATTTCTCTCATATTCAGCAAATATTTAAAACTCTAATGGATGCCAATATGAAAGTTCAGCTAGAAAAGTGTAAGTTTTTCGAAGAAAGTGTAGAATTTCTAGGTTATGTAATATCTGCTAACGGTATTAAGACCAGCCCTGCGAAAGTGGAGGCCATTGCAAATTTCCCAGAACCAAAAACCTTAAGAGAACTCCGTAGTTTTCTTGGTATGTCAGGTTACTATAGACGATTTATTAAAGATTACGCAAAAATCGCGAAACCCCTAACATCCCTTTTACGAGGGGAGGGAGGAAGAATCTCAAATAATAAATCCACAATTGTGAAAACCGTGTTGAGCAAGGAAGCGGAATCCTTCAGGAAAATTAAGAATTCACTTATTTCCGAAGATATTGTGCTCGCTTATCCAGATTATCAAAAGGATTTTGAGTTGGTAACAGACGCATCCAGCTTTGCAGTTGGAGCAGTCCTGTCTCAGAACGACAGACCAATATCTTTCATATCCAGAACACTTAACAAGGCAGAAGAACATTACGCTGCCAATGAAAACGAAATGTTGGCCATCATATGGGCCCTGAACTCGCTGAGAAACTATTTGTATGGCTCAGCCAAAGTCAAAATTTTTACGGACCATCAACCGCTAACCTACGCACTCAGCAACAGGAACACTAATAGCAAGATGATCAATTCTCGAAGAATATAATTATGAGCTACACTATAAACCAGGAAAAATGAATGTAGTAGCGGACGCCTTATCTACAATACATCCGCAAGAATCACCCATGCACACATTGTCAATAGCAACAAACTCTGACGAAAGTTCGTCACATGGGCTAATACATAGTGTAAAAACTTTCATCAACGCATTTAAAAACCAATTATTCCTCAACATAGGTCCAAATTCCGAATATCAATTTAAAATAATTTTTCCCACGTATCATCGGCATATAATTACCGAACCATTTTACTCCGAAGAAAAATTAATAAAGATTCTACGAAGATATCTCAACCCATCTGTTATAAATTGTATTAAGACGGATGAAAATATCATGGGGAAAATTCAACAGGTATACCCACTGCATTTCAACAGGTACAAGGCTAAGTTCACACAGTTGCAAGTGGAAGATATAATGAACGACCAAGAACAGGAAGACATAATAATCAGAACACACAATAGAGCGCACAGAAATTGTAGGGAAAATAAATTTCAGATCTTGGAAAGGTTCTATTTCACTCCTATGGCAAGGAAAATTTAAGAAAATCGTCAAAAAATGCTCAACTTGTAGGGAGAGTAAATATGACCGTAGACCGAATCAACCAGAAATTAAAAAAACGCCTATTCCAACACATCCTGGTCACACACTGCACATAGACTTATATAAAACTGATAATAAGCTAGTTTTAACTGCCATCGCTAAATTTTCTAAATATGCTCAAACATATTCTCGATCAACAGAAGATATTAAAGAACCCCTTCGTAAGATACTATTTTCCTTT
>JAHXMU010025570.1:578766-597226 GCA_019455685.1 Philornis downsi | reverse complement strand
ATTGGTCATAATCATCAGGGGTGGGCTTATCATATATAACTCGCGTATGAAAAAACAATATCATTAATTTCTGACAATCTAAACACATTAAAGACAATAACAATTGAAGATAACCGACTTCTACACACGGTAAACAAAAATCTAATATTGTTGAAAGCAAGAGTGAATAATATACATATTCACTCTAAGTCGAAAAGGGGACTAATTAAAGTCCTTGGAAAAGGCTTAAAAGTACATCGCCGGCTCCATGGACAGTGTCGATGAACAGGAAATAAAAGACGCTATAGAAGAAATAAAGGACAATGAAAAGGGCACCTACAACAAACTAAGTAACTTGACGTACATAAACAATTTCATGACCGAACAAATAACTAACATTACTGCCAACATAAACAAACAACAAACTTTAGTTAGTAGATATATTAATGAGTTCAAGGACGGTACACAGAATAAGATCAAAACACTAGAAGACGAAGTTCGATTTATTGAACAGACTTTTCCAAGAAAATAACATTATCTTAACTTTACTAATACCCCAATTCTCTCCTAGTCCTCTAGCCAAAATCTAATTTGAACCTAACCAAATATAGCAAACAAATCAGTGTTTTTGAATCCATCAGAAATATTAACAGATAACCCTAATAAAATTTACAGTATAAATGTGAAAGATAATTTAGAAAAAAATTTGATTCCATTAGATAATGAATGTATTGAAAATATTTTACGATTTAAGGAAGCACATTGTAAAATGGAAATTACAGTAAAATCTGAAGTAGTAGAAATTGTACAAGGAATATTCTTATTTAAAAATTTTAAAGGGAAAATAACTCATGATTGTAACAAATTAGGAATAAGGCCAGAAGGAACCTTCCTTATTATATTTGAAAATTGTAATATTAATGTTTTGAATAAAACCTATACAAATGTAAACTTAAAAATGTACGAAACACTTGTATTACCAAATTTAGTTACAAAAATAAAAGAAACTAAAAATGCTACAAAATTGGACTACAAATTAAAACAACTACAACATGAAGATACCATTAGAATTTTAATGGATAAAAATAAGAAATCGCATGTAATTAGCCTAAGTTCAGATATATCTACTGTATTTTCGATTTTTATTGCAACTTTTATTCTCGCTTGCATTATTAAGTATAGACATAAACTATATTTATCACCTCAGCCAATAATAACTACAAGCAACGAAGCTGGTCCATTTCTCGAAATTAAAACAACATAATTCAATATTCGATTGTGGACAATCGATTTAAGAAGGGAAGAGTTAAACAAAGTTAACGAACTCTTGCGAAAAGTTAACTCAAACAAAGTTAACAAACTCTAGCTTGACCCATTTTTTGACTTTTCACAATAATCAAATAAATTGCTTATTTTGTATTTTGCAACAAGTAAACGTTTTACTATTTTAGTTGCAAGCAACACAATGTAATTCCTAGAAATAAGTCACGCCATTATTTTATTTAGTACACTATCTTTAATATAAATTAAGTATTTTTGTCTTTTCAAGTTAATCAAAATATTGAGTAAATAAAGCACGGTCAATTGGACCAAAAAAATAATTTTTTTTAGAACTTGCACGTTGGAAGTTCTTAACTTCTCTATTTGTAATACCAATAAACATAAACATATTCTTCATACTAACGAACACATTATATAAGTAATTCTCCATAGAGTAATTTCCCATAGATGATAATAAAGCATCTACACCCATGTTAAGTAATTTACGACTCATAATAAGAAATTGTATATTATAAACAATTCAAAATAAACGCTTAGAGGATAAGAAATATACTTTCTCCCTAGATCAAAAACTTATGTAAACAAAAAAAAAAAGAAATATTTTAACTACATTACTATTAAGACAAACAACTAGTCTGAGATAAGAATGCGTAAACATATAGATTAAGGATAAATTCGTAAATGTGTTTTTGAAAATATGTGTATCATTAAAACGCGAACATGTTTGCTTTAAATATGTTTGTCTAAGAAAATAGTTTAAGATGAAAATTTTGTATATAAGAACAGCAAAATAAAATTGTAAGGCCGTCAAGAATAAACAGTTTAAGAACGCAGTGTTGAAGATTTGTTCTGTGAACTCCAATCAACAAATATAACAAACAAATAATGAGAGGCGCATCGCGTCGAAAAAATATATTTTTTTTTTTGCTTTAAAAAAACAATTGGTTTTTAATTGGCGATCCTACCAGGAGCAATATAAATTGTATTGCTCAGTAGGCGGACCATCCGTGTCCTTGTCGCAGCAAGGACATAACAAATTTTTTCATAGAAAAAGAAAATAAAAACTCTTCATAGAAAGAAAAAATGAAAAAAAAAACTTTATAAGAAGAAATGTTAAAAGGATCAGTGAAATTTCATTGTGATGTGATTATAATAAAAATAACACGTGAGAAATAGAATGCCCAAAAGAAGTTGTAAATTTGACGAGATACGCACTTTAGAAGAAACCAAAGAAACAACTGCTAATATGACAAATAACGTGAAAATTAACGTCCTTACACAGCAAATGGCGGCATTGCAAGCCACAATGTGTCTGGGTAGTACAAAAACACACAACTGAAGTAAATGCACTAAATCGCAAATACAACGGATTAGAGTAAACCGCCTGATAAATCTTCCTCTACTCCAACTGTTAGAAGAAATCTCAACGGAAATAACGAATATCAAAGAAGTCAAACTTAAAGTATTCAAATCACTTCTCGCATTTGATGGAGACTTTACTAAGTACAGAGTATGAAGGGAAGACACATCTCGCATGATGGACAGCATCGAACCTTTTAACAAATACTAGTATCTATTCTCAAGCCCTACAAATAGTAAAAACTAAGATACCATTTTTAATTTCGACGGTATCAGAGCCACACTAGATTATGCATACATACATGGACGCATGTCCTTTGTACGTCCTACACGAAGAAATAAGAAGACGCTACTAAGAGAGGAAGACATTGAAAGAATTTCATGGCGCAATTAATAAAAGCCTGAGTTTAATAATATCAAAAATTTCAATGTCTGGATATGGACAAGAAGCTACCGATGCTATGATAAATCAAGCCAAACAGGATTCTGTCAGAGTAGTTATAGCAAAAGTAAATAATACATTTATACAATCCACACTATACGCGAATGCTCCACAGGATTTGGAACATGCTTACACTATTTCCCGTACAATTGAACACGACAGCAGACACCAAAATTTAAAACTTTCATTTGACTCTAAACAACCACAAATGAAGAAGCCACGATTCCACCCACAACAGTTCCAACCAAATCGGAGGTATCAACCACCACCAAGAAAATTTACACCTAGGTATAACAATCCCCAACCATGCCCAGAACCATTGGACATCAGCTCCTGCCACAGCAATCAACGTCAACTCAACGCCTTCAAACCTCAACAAAATCGGCATCGTAATCAACCATGGAAACGACAACGAGAACCCAGCGGTAACTTTCAGCAAAACAAGCAGATGAGAAATAATAACATCGCAAGATGACACCAGCAGCGTAGTAGTGGAAACAGGTACAATAAATAAGTTACTTGTAAAAAATATAAAACTAATAAATAGGTTGCCCCACGTAACTATGACTGACGAAGAAAAAACATACAATGTATTAATAGACACCGTAGCAACCCATAATTACATAAAAAGAAATCATTAAAATTTAATTACACAAAAAAATAAATCCAATGACAGTTACATCTATACATGGGACGTCAATAGTGTATGAAAAACAAACAATTAAATTTCTCGGCAGAGATATGTATAGATTTTTTTGAATTAGACGACATAAGAGAATCTGACTTAATATTAGGATGGAAAGGAATAATTGCATTAATGCCGAATAGTAATACAAAATATGACATTTACAGTAAATAAAAAGGAAGAAATTTGTAAAATAAACTCCACCATTGTAATAATATATACAGGGTGGACCATAAGGATGTTGGCGGTTTAAATATTCAATTAAAAAAACTACGAAACATAAAAAAAATATATTTCTGTATTTTTAAAAAGTAGAAGCATGGGAATTTTTAAGACTTAAAAATAATGTTGTCCAAATGGCATCCCTCGGCTGCTTGACACTCTTGGAACCGAAGTCACAAACTTTGGAAAACTCGTTGAAAAGTTGTTCTCGGTATTTTGTTACTTTTCTGAATAATGTTCCTTTTCAACTGCTCTAAATTGGTCGGATTATTCTCGTAGACTACCGATTTGAGGTAGCCCCATAGAAAATAATCGCATGGAGAGAGATCGGGGCTACGTGGGGGCCATTCAATATCCCCCCTCTTCGAAATGAGTTTCCAGGAAAAACATTTTTCAGCAGCTCTATGGATACCCTAGCCGTATGACATGTGGCCCCATCCTGTTGAAACCACATCCTCGAGGTATTGCCTTGAAGTTCTTGCAAAGCTGGCACCAAAAAGTCTGCTAGCATGTTGCAATAATTGTTCGCTCTAACCGTCATCGCATGCCCTCTTTCGTCCTCAAAAAAGTATGGTCCAATAATACCGGTTGACGTTATCCCAGCCCACACGACAAGCTGTGAAGTGGACGTTCATGCAAGCGTCGGGGATTAGTCTCGGACCAGAACCGACAATTTTGCTTGTTCACATGGCCATTAAGGCGAAAATTGGCCTCATCACTAAAAATCACGTTTTTTAAAAGTGTTGAAAAGCTCTAACATCAAATAGACAAAGTTAAGTCGGTTATTGGCATCATCGGGTTTTAATTCTTGGACTATCTGAATCTTATAAGCCTTCAAATGCAAATCACGTTTCAAAATTCGTCGTAAAGTTGTTCTTTTAACATCCGAAGACTGACTTCTCTTACGCGTTGACTGTTGCGGATTTCGCTGAACTGAAACACTAACACGCTCCACAATGTCGACTGATCTTGCAGAAACTGGGCGACCACGAACCGTAATTGGTACTGTTGAGCCGGTTGTTTCGAACATTCTGATCCATTTTCGTATCACATTGGCGCTTGGAACTTCACTTAAATCGTGTAAACCGTGTTCATGCCGATACAAACGTCATGCAGTAATCACTGATTTATTGTTTTCGTAATACGCTCGGACACAAAGTGCACGCTGCACTCCCGTGTACGGCTCCATGGCGACTAAATTTCCAGGAAGCGGCGCAGCGAACAACATATCCCCCCGCCACCCCGCGCCGCGTGTTACCAAGAAATTGAAGAATTAAATCGCCAACACTCATATGGCCCACCCTGTATAAGGAAAAGATAAATAGGTTGGTGAAGGATAACAATGTCATATGACCATTGCCCTTCACTACAACAATTGAAGCCAGGATTGGGACAAAAACAGACGAACCTATATCCTATAACGGATAATGACTTCGTAAACAAAGAAGTTGAAAAACGTAGTAATAGCCCATACAATTCACCCATTTGGAAAGGAGTGGATAAAACAGGACGACCGAAACGATATATTATTCCTGATGTAAATATGAGCATACAGAATTTAGGAAACGCAAAATATCTTACAACTTTAGATTTAGAAGCTGGATTCCACCAGATTAAGATTAAAAAAGAAGATAGAGAAAAAACTGCCTTTTGTGTCGGACTAAAAAACGCACCTTCAATATTGCAAAGATGTGCTGATGACATCTTAAGAGAATATATTGGCAAGTTTGCATATGTTTACATTGACGATGTACCTATACTTATATACTCTTCAACACCAGAAGAACACATGGGACATATCAATATTATATTTAGTGCGTTAAAACAGGCAACACTTAAGGTATCTGATGAAAATCAAAGTTCTTTCAAACAGAAGTCGAATACGAGTATTTGGGTCACATTATAAAACATAACAAAATTTCTACAAGTCCAGAAAAAATAGAAACAATTGACAAATATCCTTTACCATAGACGCTCAAAGACCTGAGGATTTTTGGGTATGACAGGCTATATTGGAAATTTATATAAGGATACGCCAGCACAGCTAAGCCCCTTACAGATCACTTAAGAGGAGGCAACGGACAAATAGGAAAAAATAAAAGTGCAACAACGAACGTAAATTTGGATGAAGCTGCTATACAAGCTTTTACCAAATTGAAAAAAGTGCATAAACGAACAAATTGAACTCTTTCAACCTAATTACGACAACAACATAGCTATTGGAGTCGTACTCAGCCAAATGAAAAAGCCAATATTCTTCCTCAGCAGAACCATGAGCAAAACAGAAAAAAATTATAGCACAAACCAGAAGGAGCTACCAGCAATCATTTGGGCAGTACAAAAAATTAGGAACTATACGGTAGGAACTTTAGGAACTTTACGGTATAACGGATCTCACTATCTGAGATCTGAGAAAAACCCAAAATCAAAACTTTGGAAAGCAATAATCGAAGACTCTGGAGCAAAGTTAGTATACAAACCGGGACATCAGAATGTAGAAGCCAACTCACTATCAAGGCAACGAATAAATACGTCATCTATTGGCACGGTTCATTCAGCCGAAAGATCTTATATAGACATTAGAAAACAAGTGAGATAACCATTAAACTCATATCCCATACAACTAGAACTCGTACGAAATAAGAAGAAATACGAACACGTACAATATTTCCAAACAGAGTTCGACATACAATCAATTTTACAACCGAACAAAACTTGATCACAGAATTAAAAAAGATACCACAACCAAACAAAATGACTGCAATACATACTACAAGAGAGGAAATTTATGCATTAGGCCCTATCAAATATTTTGGAATAAGCAGACATACATGTGGCCGGCGCAGGAGACTTATTTGTAGCTATCTATAAACATACTATATTAAATAATGAGTATAAATTTTTCAAAATCACTCCCATAAGCTTTAGATATGGAAAAATACAGACATACGATTAAATTGCCCAATGTGAAAAAAATTACATCAGGGTAAACCACTGCAAGAACTTAATACGAAAAAAAATATGTGCAAAACAAACAACGAAACAGATACAAGTACTCTCCCACGAATATATAGGTATATAGGTAGATACACGTATTATTCCACACGAAACATGATGAGGATTTTAAAATCATAAAAATACTCATCTTAGATCGTGAAAATGCATTTCGTTCGCTTTATGTTTATTTATTTTTCGCGGAAAATTATTCAGAGCAAATATCAATTTTTTTTTAGTGGTTGAAACTCTTTCAACGCTTTGGTAGGTAATAGTTATTAAAACATAAATTTCTTTAGAAATATAAGTAAATAAATTTTTGGGCCCAGTGATCCCCATAATGCATTTCTAAGATACAAAAAAAAATAAAATATTTTCACCCTCCGTCTCTGGAATCATTTTCCGCGTAAAATAAATAAACGGAAAGCGAACGGAAGCTAGGGTTTATCTGTGTATCAGGCTTTAGCAATAAAATATATACATAAATGCTACGTATACTAAAGTAAATGTCATTGACATTGATAGTACTTATAAATCAGCGTTGGCAAATAATGGTATAGATTATTGATATTTATTCATATTTGGTTCAATTTTACAGGTCAACTAGCATGAACAGGACGCTGTAAATGTGATCCAAAAACCCAGGCTATGCGTTTTCAACATATGGAAATAAATAGTAAAGACAATTGTTAAATTACACTGGTCTACTTTTAAATTACACTGGTGATACTTTTGATAGCACAACAGAAGATAAATAAATTGGATTCCGATCGTAGATTTTTGACTTTTTCCTCCAAATTTTCGAGAAATATGTGGGATTTGGCACAGTAAACTTGACTTTTATGTTTGGAATGTAAAGTATATAACCATTAGCTGATTGCACTAAACGCAAACCATCACACATACACAATGAATATTAAAATGTACGCGATTACGCGAAATGTGCAAAGTTAGCAGTGCTGACATAAAGCTATTTGTATAAATATTTTCGGCAGTCCTCGATGAAATTATAGTTTTCGAGATCAACTCTGAAATTAACACAGTATGTATGAATTTTCGTCATCTCATGAGGTATGGAAAAAAGGATTTGAAATAATGTTGATAAAAGTACTGATACCAAAGTGCTTAACCAACCAGAATAAAAGCTTCGTATGTTATATATTAACGTGACACGCATTTTTTTATCATCGTCGACTGTAACGTGTAGGCTTCTATACACTCCATCTGATTGTTTTGAATTCAATTTTTGGAACGGCTTCCAAATGTGGTTTTCCACCACTTGCATAATAACTAAACCGCTCCAGAAACCATACATTATTTTGTTATAACAGTTCGCTTTGTGAATGGGACATGAAGATCCTAACGATAATTCTTAGTGTGCATTTTCTGCTATTAAGTGACTAGTATGCATAATTTCCACAAACACATTAAGTAAGTGCATTTTTCAATTTTTCACATTTTCTTCTCGTCATGATGTGCATAGACATTTTGATGTTTGAAATGTGGTGTGAACAAGACGTCTTTGAGTACAGCATTTTTATTCAAATTTGATCCGACTCTTATGAAAATCAATTTTCTTTAAACCACTCTGACACAAGTGAGAAATATTTTACTGATATCAAAGGAGCACATCTAATTCTCGGAAATGCAATACTCGATGTTAAATGAAACTTTTCTTATCGATATACTATGTAGGTGTCTAGCTGGGCACCCTAATAGTTTTAAGTACAATGAATTGTTACCCTTATATGCAGCCCTAATTATAAAAAAGTAGAATACGTCACTTAAAGTCAAGACGTCAAAGTTACCCGAAGGTAAAATAACGCACAAATCTTGGAATAATAATATAAAACGAAAAAATAATAATAATAAAAACAAAACTTTGTATTATTGTATTCGCCCCCAACCTAAACAATAGGTATAATTCAGTTTCAAAGGCGCAATAAAGCTATTTACTAAAAAAAAACGATATGGATACCAAATTTATTCGAATACAACGGATAATAAGACAATGTTACAAAAACAAGCCGTATATTACAGGAACATTGTCTTTTTTCAGAATTATGTCGATAAGGAATCTCTATCGGAAGAAATTTAAAAGTCCAGCAACATGGCGATGCTGCATCCATCATATCAGTAGTCAGATGTGCTACCCAGACCATACAGTCAGCAGCACACGATGTCTTAAAAAAGCTGTAGCCACAAACACTTGCATGTCGTGACGTTGTAAAGAAAATATTTACATTAACCCGACCAGGAAGAAGAAATATTTCTATGCCACAGTTGAACAATTCTCCATATAATATGATTAATCCCTATGCTAAGCTGGCGCATTAATTTCATTAACGCTCATCTTGATGATGTATTGCACTTACGAAAAAATAGTGCTGTCGGTAATGATATTTGATAAAATTGTTCAAACAGTACTGACAGTTCCCACAATTCAAGTGTCGATCGAAATGCTTGTTATTGTAATGACTTTTTAAAAATTGTTGATATGTTATGTTATTTCTTTATATATTTTCAAAATGATTTAATTTGCACTGTAAGAAGCTTCGTTAGAAATCCGCGAATTGAGATTATTTTTGCAATTGGATACTCTGTTTTTTAGATAAAAAGCAATTTGTATACTTTGAATCAAATATGGGCATGTGCAACCCATGTGATTACCCATGAGTAAAGTTTTGTAGTTATTGTGCAAAGAGAGCGGTGTCATCTTACTCTTTTAGCTCTATACTCAACTCAACTTTGGCTCCAAAGCTATTTAATTTATATATGGGTACAGATTACTTTTAAGAAGCTTTTATTAGGCTTCTGGATTATTCGGCTAGCCGAATTGCCCATCAGACGCATCCGCATGAACCTGCGGTCTTGCGAACGATAGTCGTTTGTACTACCCATCGCACCAGACATTGGTTTCCGAAAATGTCATAACAGCGAATGATTTTTCCGAGTATGTACTCGTACGATATAGTTTGCACCAACATATTGCTGCATAATTTTAACGTAACGAAGAAAACAAAACTTTTTTCTCATACTTCTTTTCACAATGACCGGAATATGTTTTTGTAATTCACAACTCGTGCACAGATTGACGTTATGTAATATTTGGCCTGCTGTACCGTTTTCACGTCAGCTTGGGCCATTGATTATTAACTAAATCGTTTACGTTTATTTATTCCTCTTTCATTACTCCTATAATATCGATATGCGAAAAGTCATCAAAGTCATCCAACTTTATTCGCCAACTGAGTAATCTGAGAAAACCAGAATAAGAGAAGCTTGTCGCTGCAATTGCAAGAAGCCACACGAAACCCCACTCCTTGCAAATCTCGATCAGCGATGGTGCAGATTATACGAATTTAAATTCAGGACAATTATAAGGGATCGGAAAAATGAATATTGGTGAGATTTCATCGTTTCTTGGACTGAAATTCGCAGATTGCTTTTGCGTGACTATCTCAGACGGAGAGCGGAAGTGTCATCCTGCTGCAGGCACGAGTTTGATAAATAAAGGTAGTCTTGTGAAAAATACGAGGTGTGTTCAAAAAACAAGATGAGTTTTCAAATTTCGCGGGCTATCACGACCTCGAATTATTCTAGTCCGCACGCTTTGTTCTGTTAAACTGACTGTTAAACTTAACTGTTAAACAGTACCTATTGTTTAATGACAATTTAGTATTAAAGATTGTCTGACTACTCGAAGTATTCCACAACATGTGACAGGGACGCGTACTATCATTTTTGTTATTCTGGAAATGTGGGAAGTTATATATCGCTTGTAATAAAGACGTACAGAAATCAGAACATTTCATATACTTGAAATTTTTAAAAAATGTCAATACCAAATGCAGAATGGAAAAATTTTAATTTCCTTGGGAATAACCAAAATTGCTCACAAATTATGGCAACAGGGCTAGGTCAGCAGCGGACTCCAACTTCCGTCCTTCTGCCAATGCCATCTGAATTTGCTGATCTAAATGGCATTGTAACACAATTATGTTTTAGGTAAGTACATAAAATCTGTTACTGAAACTCAGCTCCCATACCATAGTGAACGTTGACAGCCATAACGTTAGAATCGGATGCGATAAGCTACTCATCTTAAATATTATTAGACCGCCTAAGAAAAGAAGGGGCCATGACTTATAGAATCTGCACCCAGAGATGACCTTAACGAATATAGAGCTGATATCACCGCCATATGGAGGATGCTGTGGACATGAGAAAGACAACAACCGTCGAAGACGAGGAGAAGAAAAATGCATTTATGAATACTGCTACTCTAACGAATATATTAAAAGTGTTGTGGGAGATATTAAATGTCAACATAGGAAGGACCTTAGCCCAGCAGCTGCAAAGTTCAATCCACATAGAAAAACCTGTGAAAATTTCAGACAAGTTTCTTTCGCCGCGCTACCAAATATTCGCATAAATATATCCATAAGCCAACTTTGTTATCTCATAACACAAGAAAAAAGATTGATCAGTTGTGATAGGCTGAAGGCAAGCTTGTAATGTCTTTCATATATGTATGTAGATTCAGAGCATCACGTTGTTATTGCTAAGATACGCATGAGATTGA
The DNA here is from genome assembly GCA_019455685.1 of Philornis downsi. Lineage (NCBI taxonomy): Eukaryota > Metazoa > Arthropoda > Insecta > Diptera > Muscidae > Philornis > Philornis downsi. Next base: position 585,679 of record JAHXMU010025570.1, on the reverse strand, counting down.
ATATCGGCAAAAACGTATATAACCAACCAGAAAGGAGACTAGCAGTCGCTGGTAATTGCCTACTCCAGAATACCATATTTGGGTATAATAGGCCACGCTCAAACAAGACCTGGTGCGGTGAAGACCTTCGCATGGCGTCTGAGTAAAACGATGCTGCACACATAGCAACGCTGCGCACTATTGTGACGTGTTTTTTGAAGGAAGCCTACAAAGTGAAGAGAAGAAAAAGAGCGAATATGCGGGGATATAAAAATGCATGGGAATAAATTCAAAACCAAAAATTCTATCAAAAAGTAGTGTTTGCGGAAACACACATACTCCTCCAACTTTTATTTGATTTATAAGAAGGAATTTTTCCCCATATAAAACAAATTGTAAAATCACCATTTCTTATTCATTTTAATAATGTAACTGTAGTATGTGAGTGTAATTTCTCTAAGTGTATATTCTAGAAAGATCATCAAAACCGCTCTCAGAACATTCAAGTATGATATACTTATGTAATCTCATTCCCTCTCAATCTGTAAACAGAACTTTTCTAGATTTCGTTTACGACAGTAAGTTATGTTTGTTCCTCTCACTCCCATTATAAAGTCTATTGTTATCTCCTTTTCACTTGTTATGTAAATAAGAACATTCTAGAATTAAGTTAATGATGGGCGGCACTATTCTGTAAATATGTTTGTCTTTGTTGCACCCATTATGTAAATATGCGTTCTCTCCAAAATATCGTAGCATTTTCTAGAATAAGTCGTTTTAGTATAAATAAAGCAACTTTGTACATTTGAATGGGATTAATAAAGTTAACGTTGATGTGGAAATACGTTCCACGATACCAAAGTCTCAGAAGTGGGATAAGAGCTGAAGAGTGAATTTCGTGTTACAAGTGTGTAAATGAATGTGAAAAAACCGACTGATAAAGAGATTGAAATAAAGAGCGCAGAGTTTACGAGAAAAGTGACAAAAAAGAAAATTTTTTTCTCTCGCCACCTATGTCCAGGGAAACAAACAAGCAATGAGCACAATTAATGGTGACATCTACACTGTGGCATGTCATCGAGTGGAACAAAAAGCGCACTCATTGTTCGCCTCAACGAAGTGCCAGCCGAGTCAAGAGGGGAATGCCTAAAATTAGATGAGAGCGACAATGGCGGTAAAGGGGTTGAAGATACTAATATTGCATGCGGCGTGGAAAGGTATAATGACGCACAAAACACATGTGCATTGTAGAAGAGAGAGTTAGACCTTATGCAAAGAGAAAATTTTTTACTTCAGAGAAAATCATTTTTTGAAAAACAGCATTAGTGACGTAGGCATCAACAAGAGAAATGTGTTTATGAATGACAAAAGGCCTGATAATGCAGAGCAAAAAGTTATTGTGCCTTTTTTCAGTTCAATATGATATTAGTATATGATGGTGGAGATTGGCTGAAATATGGATAGCTCAATTCCAAAATATATGCAACGTATACGAGGCAAACGAAAACATCAGAAAAACCCTTCTAACAAGCAAATTGAAAAGTAAGGCGCAAGCGTGGTTGTATTCAAAATCAGACTTTGTGTACAAAACGTCAGACGATCTGTTGAAAGAAATGAAAGAGCATTTTTGCATTAAGGAAAGTAAGATGATTATGCGACGTAAGATGATTATGCGAATACTACAATTCTAAATTAGTCCTTGCGAACAAGATTGGTGTCGACGAAGATGAATAGATTGACTGTATCGTTGCTGGTATTCTAGACGAGCAACTTCAAGCACAAGCACATCTTCAGTGTTTTTCAAGCATTTCTCAACTTCTTCAAGCGTTCTCGAAAATTGAGTTGAAAGAACAAAAGTCAACAAACAAGAATAAGAAAATCAAATGCTTTAAGTGTAATCTGACTAGTCATTTTGCTGCAAATTGCAAACAGTCGAGAGCTGACAGAGGAGCCTGTTTTAGATGCGGAAGCAAGGAACATCAGATTGCTGCTTTGCCCGAATCGAAGATGGCTGTCGGTCACGTGGAACACAATGATTATGTAAGATATTTCAAGCTTAGTTCAGGGATATCTTTTCACAATTCCTTTTCTTTAGAATGTTTAATAGACTCTGGGAGCCCGGTTAGCTTTGTAAAGAGGTCAGCAGTTGAAGTCAAAGTAAATTTGAATAGACTACTTTATTCACATTATAAATTATTCGGAATCAATAAAAGCAGGTTAGAGATTCTTGGAAAATTTATTTGTTTTGTAATGGTAAACAAGAAAGTAGTTGAGTAAGACATGTTAGTAGTTTCTAAACAGTCGATGAATTATGATTGTGTGTTAGGAAGAGACTTTCCGAGAAAAGATCGTTTTAAGTTGGCGAGTTGTGACGAAAATGATTTGGGTGAAGACGAAAAGGAATTTGAGAAGAACATCCTATCTATTGATATAGGAAGGATATCATATACCGAGAAAATAGTTACAAAATCTGTTAGATGAATATCTGAAAAAAGATATATACGGCCAAGTGAGTCAGAGTTTGCTTCTCCTATTGTATTTGTCAGAAAGAAGACAGGAGACATGCGACTGTGTGTGGATTTTCGTAAATTAAATAATGTGACAACGAATGACAATTATCCCATACCTCTTATTGACGACTTACTTGATAGACTGTCGGGGAAAAATTATTTCACGAAGCTGGATCTAAAGAATGGAGTTTTTCATGTCTTCGTTCATTAAAACTCTGTCAAATTTACGTCATTTGTAACACCTTTAGGTCAGTTTGAGTTTTTGAGGATACCTTTTGGGCTTAGGAATTCTTCATCAGTTTTTCAGGTGGTTAGGGAAGACAAATTAATTGTATATTCAGATGATCTTATGATTGCTACAGTGGGTATTGAAGAACATATAGATATTTTGAAACAAGTTTTCCGTGGCATGGTTGACAATAATCTGGAACTTCGAATTGATAAATGTGAATTTCTGCAGAAATCAGTGAAATATTTTGGGTTATAATGTTAGTGGAGATATAACAGCAGATGAAAAAAATAAGAAGCCATAAAGAATTTTGCAGTCCCAGATAAACAGCATGCCTTACAATCGTTTTTGAGTTTATGCTCCTATTTTAGAAGATTCGTCAAAAACTTTTCCTTGACTGCGAAACCATACGACCTGCCAAAGGAAGACAAAAAATTTGTCTTCGGAGAAGCTGAACTCAGAGCATTTGAATAGCTTAAGAAGAATCTGGTGGAATCACCAGTATTGGCCTTGTACGATCCTAGGGATGAGACAGAACTTCACTGCGATGCCAGTGCATTAGGATTCGGTTCTGTTTTGCTGCAGAAAAAATCGGACGGTAAAATGCATCCTGTTTTCTATTTTTCAAAAAGAACATCGGAGGCCGAACCCAGAGATAGTTTTGAGTTAAAAACTTTGTCCATCGTGTATGCCCTAAAGCGTTTTAGAATATATCTTCAAGGCAAGAAATTTAAGATAGTTACCGATTGTACTCACTGAAACTAACTTTAAATAAAAAAGAGCTTAATCCTAGAATCGCTAGATGGGCTTTGGACCTTCAAAACTATGATTACGATCTTGAACACCGGTCTGGAAAGCGAATGATGGATGTCGCAGATGTACAAATATAATTACAATAGAGTGTAATACTTCAGAGGAAAACCTAATAATTTGTCAAAATAGGGACGAAAGGTTAAAGAAGATCAAAGCCGAATTAGAGACTAAAGAACACGAAATATGCACGAGGGAAATTTGCTATTTTATGTACCCGAGGAAATGGAAGATCATATTTTGTATAAATATCATGATGGCATGGGACATATAAGCGCCGATAAGATGACGGAACTTATTAAGAATAGTTATTGGTTCTCAAATATAAAATTAGAAGCTCTTAAGCATATAGGAAACTGTATGCAGTGCATTGTGTATTCCTCCAAGCATGGTAAAGACGAAGGTTATATGCACAGCATACCAAAACCCAATAAACCGTTTGAGGTTGTTCACATAGAGCATTATGGCCCAGTTGACAGCAGCAGACCAGTTAAGCATATATTAGTAGTAATTGATGCTTGCACTAAGTTTGTGAGGTTATACCCAACTAAAACGACAAATTCTAGAGGTCATATTGGCTTTAAAAGATTACTTCAGGTCTTATAGTCGTCGCGGAACATAATCAGTGATAGGGGGTCATGCTTTACTTCTAAAGAGTTTGCACAATTTTTAGAAAAGAACAACTTTATACACACCAAAATAGCCTCTGGTTCCCCGCAAGCGAACGGGCAGGTGGAAAGGATCAATAGGTCATTAGGTCCAATGATAGCCAAACTTTTCAACACTGAAGAACGACTTTTTTGGGATTTGACGTTGGAAAAAATCGAGTATGTTCTAAATAATAAGTTATGTTTGGGACGGGACAAAGGGATGAATTACCTGATGTTCTGAGGGAAACTTTAGTCGAGGTAAAAGATACGGATATTAGAGACCATAGAACTATCAGACAAAAAGCTGCAGAGAAGCAGACAAAAGTCCAAACTTATAATCAAAAATATGTAGACAAAAAACGAATAAAATCCTCCCTATACAAAATTGGAGATTATGTTATGATAAAAAACTTTGACTCATCTGTAGGAATATCTCGCAAGCTTATTCCCAAATATAAAGGGCCTTAATGTATCTAAAGTTTAACAATCGAGCAGTCGCAAATATTCGACCGTGGTTTAGAGGACGCGAAAAATCAAGTATATTACGAGATCAGGGGATCTCATGGTCAGGACGGCCGAGTTGTAGTATGTGAGTGTAATTTCTCTAAGTGTATATTCTAGAAAGATCATCAAAACCGCTCCCAGAACATCCAAGTATGATATATGTAATCTTAGTCTCTCTTTATCTGTAAACAGGACTTTTATAGAATTTCGTTTACGACAATAAGTTATGTTTGTTCCTCTCACTCCCATTGTAAAGTCTATTGTTATCTCCTTTTCACTTGTTATGTAAATAAGAACATTCTAGAGTTGAGTCAATGATGGGCGGCACTATTCTGTAAACATGTTTGTCTGTGTTGCACCCATTATGTAAATATATGTTCTCTCCGAAATGTCGTAGCATTTTCTAAAAAAGTCGTTTTAGTATAAAACAATTTTGTGCATTTGAATGGGATTAATAAAGCTAACGTTGATGTGAAAATACGTTCCACGATACCAAACTAACTAAAGTTACTACTATAATTTTCATAATATCATCATTGTAATATCATTTAATGTTATTATTTGCAAAATTTTGTTTTAACATTTAATTTGATCCTATAACTATATTCAGCACTGTTAAAGTATCTTCTTAGCTACCAGTATCTTAACCCCTGATACAAATCAGACCATCCATATCAAGGCTAAATTGTTGTTGTTGTTTTGGTCACTGAAAGAAATTGTGCACAATTCAATTAATTATATGACTATATGGCATCCACATCAACGATATGAGAGCAGCTAGCAAATGAAAAATTGTGTTTGCTAATCTTCCGGATTAAGTAAAGTATTTCTTTTTTTACATATAAACAAACAAATAAATTGAACATATTTGAAAGAAACAGGTATAAAGTTAAATTTTAAATTAAGGCAAGTTAAGCAAAGTTAAAGGCAACGATGGAAATCTGGTCACAAATATAGCCGCGCGGATGGCAGATCTATTTAGGAACGGTGACGATGGGGTAAAAATCAACAGACATCAGTTCCTAAAGTCAATTTTGCTCAGCAAAAGCTTGTCAGACGATTAGAGTGTTAAAAAAAACAATTCTACAGAGTGACTTTTTAAGATTTAAGTTTTTCAGGTTGGCAGCACTGGTTAGTAATGGCGTTCAAACGTCATCCGTCAAAGTGAAAAATATACAGTATACTTTGCCATTTCATCATAGAAAGACTAACAAACGAGCAACGATTGCAAATCGTTAAAATTTATTATCGTGCTCTGTGACAAATGTGCATCGTTTGATACGACCATTTTATGGTCGTCACAATCGACCTGCTGAATCAACAATTCGTGCTGTTATCTCCAAATTTCGCACCAAATTTACTTTGTTGGACATAAAACCATCAACTCGCATGCGTAGAGTGCGTACCGAAAAAAAATATTGCATCCGTGGCGACCAGTGTTAATGACGATCGTGAAATGTCAATTCGTCGCCGTTCTCAGCGATTGGGCATGTGTTACTCGACCATAAACGGTGCGACATGCCACGCTGCTCGTGAAACAATGGATATGTTGAGGAATGAATTAGGTGAGCAGAAATAGAAATCTCGATTTGGCCCTGTAAGTTTGGCCCCCAAGATCTTGCGATTTAAAGCCCCTTGATTATTTCTTGTGGGGTCATGTCAAGTCGTTAGTGTACGTGGACAAGCCGAGCACTATTGAAGCCTTACAGGATAAAATAACACGCGTTATTCGTGGAATACAGCCGAAATGCTCAAAAAAGTGACGAAAAATTGGACCTTCCAAATGAGCATTTTGAGACGGAGCCGCGGACAACATTTACATGCAATTATCTTTAAAAATTAAGTGGCAAAGACCAATTTATCGATTCCAATAAACAATTTTAATACAGGGTGGGCCATAAGGGTGTTGGCGGTTTAAATATTCAATTTCTCGGTAACGCGCGGCGCGGGGTGCCATGGAGCCGTACACGGGAGTGCAGCGTGCATTTTGTGTCCGAGCGTATTACGAAAACAATAAATCAGTGATTACTGCACGACGTTTGTATCGGCATGAACATGGTTTGCACGATTTAAGTGAAGTTCCAAGCGCCAACGTGATACGAAAATGGATCAGAATGTTCGAAACAACCGTCTCAACAGTACCAATTACGGTTCGTGGTCGCCCAGTTTCTGCAAGACCAACCTACATTGTGGAGCGTGTTCGTGTTTCAGTTCAGCGAAATCCGCAACAG
>JAHXMU010025570.1:566784-578366 GCA_019455685.1 Philornis downsi | reverse complement strand
AAAAATTCCCATGCTTCTACTTTTTAAAAATACAAATATATTTTTTTATGTTTCGTAGTTTTTTTTTTTAATTGAATATTTAAACCGCCAACACCCTTATGGCCCACCCTGTATAAGTGACATACATAACATACCATAATTGAATGTGTAACGCGGCTGTTTGATGCTGACGTAAGCGTCTGCATCTGCACGCGCAACCACTTTTGTTAGGCTGGTTATTTGACACTCTTTCTTCGTATTTTTCCGTTGTTTTGGTGAAATACTAATACTTCGTTTTTTTATTGCTTCATAGTTTAAAGTTTCAAGTGGTTATTTGACACTCTTTCTTAGTATTTTTCCGTTGTTTGGGTGAAATGCTAACACTCCGTTTTTCTGCCGCTTCATAGTTTTTAGCAAAATATATTTTTAGTAAAATAAAGAATTCATTATCATTACAACAGCTCAACTGAAGAGTTCATATTTTATTGGCGCAGTCGGTTCTAACGAATCTGCATTAATGTTAAGAAATTAAATATTAAGAATTATATTATATTATAATTAATAAATATTATATATAATATTAAGAATTAAAGCAATTGGAAAAAGTGAAATTTAACCATAAGTGAAGTGATGCAAGATAAATAATCTTATAAAGACTGAAAATACGGAATAAATGTCAGAGAAGGATAACATCGAAGAAATAAATACACTTTTAAATAATTGTACAATATCCAATATGCCAGACACCAAAGAAAAACGAGAGTTTGCTCTACATAATCTGAATTTTATCGAGCCGTTTGATGGAGATATCAAAACACTTGCTATATTTATTGGACATATAGACTCCATTGCCTCAACTATAAGTGGCCTGGAAACCGAAGTTAAGCAACTGTTTTTTAATGCAATCCAGAGAAAGCTAGTAGGATCTGCAGCAGATCTCCTCAGAAGAAAAAGTGAAAAAGTGGTGAAAAGAAGGACGCTCATTATGGAGTTGGGTAATGTTAAATTTATTAATAGTGTGTAATTATTTTGTGACACATTAAACAATGATATTTGTAAAATAAGAGATTGTATAAAATTAAGCGAAGAATCTGAAACTAGGAAGAACATATATAAATACGAAGTAAACAGATATAGGTTGGAAATTTTAAGGAAAAAATTACCTAACCACATTGCCGTCATTCTTAATGCCAATCCTATATCAGATTTTAAATCGGCGCTTAAAATTTTGAGGGAAAGCGGTTTGTACTTATTTGAGTTTAAGGAAAATAAATTTCAAAAAAATAAAGGTATTAATTATAGTAATTATTCACAACGCAAAAATTTGCAACCTGTATCCCATGTTTGGAAGATGCCTAGCTATTCTGACCCATCTCAATATCGAACACACGCCACACAATTTTTTTTTATTTCGGACAGCAAGATCCAAATTACCAAATGTGTAATTATAATCAAACTAGTGGCAATAAATATGCACCATTCAATGGTAGCAATTTTTCACGACAACCTCCTTTTAATGCGAGCAAACAGGTAAGTGGAATGTCAAAATGGAATAATTCAAACCAGTCCAGATAGGCGATATGGTGCGCCTGTCCCAATGGATCAGGATGAATCAAATTTTTCATTTATAAGCCTCGGAAGATTGCCAATTATAACGTTTTACATTGATAGTAAACCATTCAATTTTCTTATTGATACAGGATCATCTGTTAGTATAATTAGGAGAAATACTTTATCAACAATAGAACAAAACACAAAACCAATTTCTTTAAGAATTGCAACAGGCTCAGTAATTTTAGATTCTATTCAATATATTTTTATGCATGGTGAGCGGATAAAATTTTATGTGTACGATTTTCAGATAGCTATAAGGGATTATTGGGTTATGATTCTTTACGAATTTTTAATGCACAGATTGATATTGGTAGAAATACGATGGTGTTAAATGGCTTTGAATATCCTATAGGGAATGACAGAGTCAGTGAGAGTAACTACGAACTCACGAAACAAAAATTGAATATACATGAAATTGAAATGAATGAAAATATTAACTCCGATATGGCTACCATTCACTCAGCGGAAAAGGATAATGCTAATCACATTCACATCTCCGAAAGGACATTGAATACATTTAAAAATCAGTTAAGGCTTTTTAGCAGTGCTACTGAAAGAATTGTTAAACAAAAAGTATTTTCAAATACTGTCACTACTATATATTACAAGGAACTGAGTCGTGATAACATTAAAAATGTTATTAAGGAGCATATGCTGGGAAAAAAACCGGCAATTTTTATGCCAAATAATAAAGATTTTCTTCGTCTTCAGGACGTTTACAAAGACTTGGTACAATCGAGCAATACCGAACTGACGAGAGCAATGAGAGAGTTAGAAAACGTAACGGAATACTCTAGGTTTAAAACCATTGTAATGGAGTTACACCTAGAAGGGATGCACCAGGGTATAGAAAAGGTTATTAAAGAATTTTCAAAAACATATTATTATCCAAATTATGTAAAGGAAATCTCGAGAATTACCAATGCGTGTGAATTGTGCAACTTGTGCAAAGCCGACCACATAGCACATAGGTTACCCTTTAAACTAACGCCCCCAGTATACGAAACTCACGAAAAATTTGTTGTCGATTTTTGGCAATGGAATAGGGAGAATTACTGGACATGTATTGACCTTTATTCAAAGTTTGCAATGGCTGAAAAGGTGTCAAATTTGAACTGGCTGGAAACGAAGCGAGCATTGTTGAGGGTGTTTAATGTTATGGGACCAAAAAAAGTTTTAAAGATCGATCAAGATCAGGGTATGAATAACGTGAATATTAAACAATAGTGTGAACAGTTAAATCTAATTTTAGAAATTACAACTGGTAAGACTGGCATAGGTGACATTGAAAGACTTCACAACACATTGAACGAAAAACTGCGTATAATAAATACATTGGGTGATAAAGAACTAACTTACATGTGCGTCGAACAAGCCATCTTTGCCTACAACCATACTATTAACCACTCTAGTGCCGGAGAAAAGCCATACAACACGTTCTATAATAAAGTCCAACCATTGATAGATATGCAACACAAAAAGACAACTAGGACCAATAAGACAAATTCGAATAGAATTGAGAATTCAATTAATATAAAATATATCAACGCAGAAAATAAAAGAAAAAGGTTAAATAAAGTAGATAACCCCTTTAAAATGGCATAAGTATTAAAAAAGGAGAATGATGGAGAACATTTTGTTGTAAAATTTAGAGATAGAAATGTCAGGAAATATAAAAGCCATTTTAAGAGAAATAGAGTAACGAATATTAATGATTGCAGGAACCAGTTTGAAACGACAGCTTCAGAGGAGAAGCCCGGAACATCTCAATAGAATTGTCGGTGTGTTTGTCACAACCATGGTCGTATTTTACCTGATGCCAGGACTGGCTGCTCAAACTATTAAAGTTGATAAAATTAGAGATAATTTCGGCTTTATTGTCATCGATCAGGGAGAGGTCTCGATAGCTACTGAATATAGTAATCGGGTCGTTGAAATTAATGCAGCCGAACTGGAGAAATCCTTCAATGAATTGTGGAATGAGTACAGTAGTCATAAGTATTTACAGTCTGCCATCATAACGAAATATCTCCATATGGCAAATCAAGAGAAACAGTTATTCATTAGGAGACACAAACGAGGGCTTTTTAATGCATTAGGCAGTGGTCTAAAATTTCTTTTTGGAACCCTTGATAGTGAAGATAGGGACACAATAGAAAAATCTATAATTGATATAAAAACAGGATTGATAATGGTGACATGAACACAAATACTATCATTGAACACGTGAACGCTGGAAATGCACTCTTAAATAAACTAAGAAACTCGACATACATATATACCCTTTAAAATGCGCTTATCACTAAAATTATTGCCGACACCTTTCTTGATAATGTCAAAAACTACTTAGAGCATGTTCAGGATATTCAGATGGGGATACAATTGGCTAAATTGGGCATCATTAATCCGAAACTTATTCACATTGAAACTATCTCACAATTGAGTGCAGAACAATTTGAACTTATTAAAACCCCTGTTTGGATTAAAGAAAATTTGGTATATTTTGTGTTGACTATCCCTCAAATTTTAACAGCGTACCCTAGATTTAAGATAATACCAATTCCTGATAATGATAATCAAGAGCTAGTGTTAAGTTTAAATGTAGATCTTGTAAAGAAAAATGGAAAAATGTTTGAGTTGAAAAACCAGAAAATTTAACATTTATACATGTAACTCATGTTTGGAGAATTTATTGAATAACCAATTATCTAATTGTACTTTTAAAACAAATGAAGAAAAAAGTATATCTTTGGACCACCCAATATGGTGTTAACCAAAAGCTAATGATTTAAATATATCAATTATTGGAAATAATTTATTAACTTTTAGTAACTGCAAACTTAAAATTGGATCTTTTGAATCCGAGAGCAGAATGCATAATCCACAAATAAACATTATCCCATCCGTAAAAACACCTGTAAATTTAGTTAAAAATAATAAAGACTATATAACTAAAATAGAGTTGAGAAACAATTATCATAAGAATTATGCAGTAAAGGAAACGAACTATATTATCTTTGCTATTATCGTAATAATGTTAGTAATAATGATACTACAAAAAACAAAGCTCCTAAATGTTATTAAAAACACAAATACAAAAAAGATCAATGAGGGCATTGAAATTTCTGATGAAGGGAGGAATGACATACATACATAACATACCATAACTGAATGTGTAGCGCGGTTGTTTGATGCTGACGTAAGCGTCTGCATCTGCACGCGCAACCACTGTTGTTGGGGTGGTTATTTGACAATCTTCCTTAGTATTTTTCCGTTGTTTTGGTGAAATGCTAATACTTCGTTTTTTATCGCTTCATAGTTTTAAGCAAAATATATTTTTGGTAAAATAAAGAATTCGTTATAATTACAACAGCTCAACTGAAGAGTTCATATTTTATTTATATAAATATACCTATACACAGTGGTATAGGTTATATAAATATACCAACACCCTTATGTCCCACCCTGTATATGAGATTGAGACATTAACGGACGGAACGGATACCATATTGGCGCGCCCCAAGAATGCATAATTAGAGTACGATGCATACATAATTAGGGTACGATAGCCCTAAATGTAGATGTTAGTTCGAAGAAATAGACGACTAGAAGATTTACAAGAGAAAAAAAAGAGTTCAATAGGAGAGAGACATTACGATCGCGTCAACCATTAAACAGAGTCCACAGAGTAAAGTTCCAACAATCGGTCTCTTGCTAGACGACGCTAGAAGCAAGACCAAATGCTACCGTTATTCTTTTGGGTTTACATATATATAATTTGACAACATTTGACGTGTATACAGATGAAATGGAATAAGAGATGACCAATGTTTTTAGAGGAAAGGAGCATTAGAAGATTTACGCTCTGTGAATAAAATGACAGTTGATAAAGAGCACAGGGAGAATAACGCTAAATAGATGAATATAATTGAAGTTTCATGGCTAAGAGCAGTGTATGATTTACGCTCAATAAATGAGTGAGTTTTGATGTTTAAGTGCTCAGTGGAGAATTTGAATATTGGATGTGCATACTTTTTGCTGAATTGAATTTGTTGACGTATGTATAAAAAAGCGAATATTTTGATGGCTACAAAATTTTTTTCCTTCGAGAGTATCCGATGTGCGAGAAGTTGTAGATATTTAATACGTTCCTATTTTAGAAGCACCAGAGAGCATTATAAAATTAGAGAACTTCTAGAAGTTGACTTTTTGAATTAAAATTAAAATCTTGGAAATTGTAAATATTCTTTGAATTTTATTTTTTTTTTTTTAAGCAACATTGTCTTCTGTAAATACTTACAATATAATATTTGTAACATTAATTAATTTTATTTTATAAATATTTCAATTTGTAAAGCACTAATCGTAGTGCGATGGGCATAGAACAGATTTTGACAGTTGAAGACCTTAAGTTAAGTTTGATTGAAGACGGGCAACAAACCAGAATTACAAGACCGACGGGTTTCAACGGAATACGGAGACGGAATCTGATTATGGGGAAGCATCTTCCTATACGAAAAGTGTCGCTGACTTCTCTATACGAAAAGTGTTGTTGATTTCCTATACGAAAAGTGTCGTTGATGACACTTTCCTATATGAAAAGCCTCGTTGATGACACTTTCCCACACGAAAAGTTTCGTTGGTGACAATTTCCTATACGAAAAGCCTCGTTGATGACACTTTCCCACACGAAAAGTTTCGTTGGTGACAATTTCCTATACGAAAAGTGTCGTTGATGACATTTTCCTATACGAAAAGTGTCGGCGATAACACTTTTCTATACAAAAAGTGTCGTTGATGGCACTTTTCTATACGAAAAGTGTCATTGATGACACTTTTTTATACGCAAAGTGTCGTTGATTACAATCTTTTCCAAACGAAAAGTAGCGTTGTTGATGACACTTTTCTACACGAAAGGGTCGTTGTTGATGACATTTTTCTACACAAAAAGAGTCGTTGTTGATGGCACTTTTCTATACGAAAAGAAAAAAAAGAACTGCGCGACGTGAACAAGCAACAAATTATTAACGAAAACATCTTGGGCTAAGGTGATGCAAAGGAAAGATGATGAACCTGCAGTTATTTGGTTTTGTGCACATGTAACTCCAACAGTTTAATATTGAATTCTTTCAAGCGCAGACCATATATCAATATTATTGACATAGAGTTGTTTAATGACGTTTTGTACCGAAAAAAACTGACAAACGCAAAGTTCAGTGAATATATTGTCTGTTTTCCATCTGGAAACATCGTTGTGAAAACACTTTTGTATTGGAAAAATTCTACGAAAGCAGTACCGGGCCAATAATATTACACGAAACACTTTGCTCGTGAATAAAAATATAATTTTTTGTAACGTCAATAGACGTTTGAATGCCTTTGCTGTTGACGAGCACTTGGAAGGATTACGGTTTCTGGATGAATTTAATTTGTATAGTAGAAAGCACAGGTAAACTGCTCGAAAATATTTGTAATATTTGATTGATTCGATGATTTATAGTAGTCAGAAGTCACTCAGTGATTAAATCTTTCTAGGATTCTAAACATTTCGATGTTAAAAGCATTCGAAATTTTATGCTCGATAGATGATTATAGTTGTTTATATTTGAATGGTTGGGACCGAAAACTATTTTAAACTGGAATTTGAAAATTTGTTATGAAAAATGTTTGGTAGTAATTAATTTAGACACTAACAATTTATTTATTGAATTGATATCTTTGAGTTAGGGATTAGAGAATTTCTTTGCAGCTTGTAGGTAACAGAAAATCCGATTAAATTGAAGTATGAAATTATTTTATTCATAATTTTATTGAGGAAACTGACAGTTCGAGAGAAATAATTAAAATATAATATAATTAAAAATATTAATTTATGAATAATTGAGATAAAAGCAGAAGAATGTGTAAGGAACCAAATTAACAATGTTTGTATTGATCAACGATGTTTAGCTAAAAAGAGTCAACGTGCTAAATTAAAATGCCTCTATTGCAAGTGTTGTAGTCGCAAATCCTTTGATTATAAAAAGCAATTTTGGCGAGAATTTTTTCGCATATTTTGATACGAGGCATAACAATTTCGGTACTTATCAACTCTTGCTCTGATTTTTGTTTGGTGAAATAGGTTGAAAAAATATTTCAACATAGTTAGATTAGGACTGTGAATTTAAACCATTTCAAGAAGAATGGTTTAAAATTAGTCGGAGAAATTCAGAATATGGTGGAAAGCAATTTAACAATAATCCATTCGATTATTTATAGCAAATTTAGTACAATAAAACTGGATAGTACCTGATATAATAACACAGATGGGCGAAAAGAAATTGTAGAGCCTAAGGACAATGAAGATGGAAATTTTAAGGAACATGATACCAGAATGAAATTTAGAGGCTTATTTCAATTATTTTTTTTTAAATCGAACTTAATTAGAGGTACAACGTATAATAAAACGATGGAATGCCAGAATTTGAACCAAACGAAATGAAGAGAGATAAGGTGTTGGCTCATTTAGATCCTTGGAAGAGTTTCGTTGGTAATTTAACACCTTGGGCACTGTTACTTATTATAGATCTGCATCGAGAGCGTTCCATAAACAACCATGGAAACGGAAGCATCGAATAGGGGTGAAAGCAAATCGGAATGTATTGATCCAGGTGGAATTGGGAAGAAGCTAAACCATGGTCAGCATATCTTGTCGTAAAATAAAGTTTTGACACCTTTTCTCAGAAAAGCTAAACAAATATTTTCCAAAATTTCTCTTGTAGAGGATGTTTTACAATAATATTTTTTACATTTAACCTATTGATCTGATGGTCAGCCTTTCACTAACTTTTTTGTAAAAAGAAAAGCTGAAAATATCGAGAGGAGAAATTACAAAAAAAAAAAAAATGTTTCTAAGGCGCTTACCTCCCAAACTACAAGAGATTACCCATATTTAATGATAAATAGAACCTATTCTATCATAACATTACAACCTTGCAATCAACGCAGTAACGATATTTTCACAACAAGATAAACCAAATTTTTCTTTCTTTCTTTAGACTTTGCAGTCCCTAATACACATGGTGTGTTCTATCTAAGAACTTAAATTCCTCAACCCTTCAAATGTGTCTGAGAAAAGTTTCATCAAAATTGATCCAGCCGCTTGAGAGGGACATATTGATTCCCCTTTTTTAAGCTCAACGCTGTATAACTTTAGGAAAAGAATTATTGCAAGGAATTTCACATAATTTTCCTATATTCCACTGTTCAATCATTAGTCGAAATCTGAACACTTCTGGTATATCACTGCGATACAATATAACGATTTGAATATCAGAGGCGCAATTGGCCAATATTGAAGGTCCTACAAATATATTTATTTTTACCACAAGCAATAACTTTCCTCTTATTGAGTCTGTTTAAATTTTACAACCACTGAAAAATATCCTAGCAACTGGGAAAAGTAGTTATAAGGCATTTGGTTTACGTTTAGCCTGTTAATATTATCCTAAATTTTGAAATTTAGTCGGAATTGATCAGATAGAATGTAACCCGCGTACTAAATATTCAGTTTTATTTTCGAACCTATAAATTAGAATAAAGTATGTATAGGAAAACACGTATAGCAAAATGTACATATGACTTAAATATTATAGGTTTTGTTGCACTTTCAAAAACTATCATGCGTTAACTTTAAACAAAAAGTACCATTTAAAAATATCTTTTTAAATTTTGTTTTTCTTTAAAAAAAATATGTTGAGATTATCATACCTTCGCAACTCCTCTTCGCGAGATAATTGCTGCGCAGACAATGTCATGGGATGCCTTTGATACATATTTGTATATACTCCCATGCCTTGCAAATCTTTAGAATGCAGCGGAATATGTGAAATTTGTGACGGAGTATTGTTTATTACTTCTGTCTTCATACTGTCAGATTTAGGCATCGGTTCTGGTTTAATAGGTTTACTCGATATTATCTAGAATTATTTAGTTCAGACAAACGACAAAACTATAATATGTAAGTGGTCATACCTGTTGTTGATGCAATAGTTTTGCACTTTCATTTGGGCTGCCGACTTCTTTCACGCCATCATCTTTAAACAAAACGGGTGATTGGTGCTGTTGTTGATCTGTAGGGCTTAATATTGGAGCGTGTCGACTGATTTTTTCATCTTCTCCTCCAAGTTGTACGGGCACATAATTCTGGTCAATATTAAAAGGGTAGCTGGGTGACATATAACTATAATCGATAGGAAATAAATTAATTTCAGTCATTTACCCGTATGAATGTTGATGTATTAAATTATATCGTATTTATGCAGAAATATAGTTTTCAGGAATCTTGTCAAAGTAGCAGCTATTGTTAATTAAGGACATATTTTGTAAGGTATGATTGCTTTTGGTGTATTAAAATACACCAACCCATTCATCCATCATGCATTGGAGATAGCACACCTCGTTTATCTGTGAGCGTGTGAAACATGAAAATCATGAGGTCCACTTTTGGACACATGGAATAATGAGTAGAATTATTTCAGTTGTGATATTTTTAATGTATATTCTTTACTATATAGGTATATATATACATATATATATTTAATTCGATCTAAATAAATATCGTAGTCGGTTCAAATGAAACATACAAATGAAATAAATCCCATAAATATAATTTCATTATTTAAGTCATTCACATATGCTTACAGTTATTTCACATGAAATAAAAATATTGCCCTTTTAGGAGGCATTTCACTTTTTTGTCAAATAATGAAATAACTCTCAAGATTATATTCTTCACGACTTATTTCTCCTTCGTCATAGCAAATAAAAACCAGTAGATAAAGCTATAATGAGGGCAGTCCCAAAAGTAGCCGACCTAACAAAGAAGACACAAAAAAGTTGCGAAATAGTTTCTTTATTTATCAACATAATCTCCTTTTAGCCCGATACACTTTTTCCAACGACTCAATAGCTTCTATACCCCGCTTATAGTAAGCACTCTCAAACTCCTTAAAATAGCCATCAACCGCGGACTCCACCTCTTCATTGTTGGCAAATTTTTTACCACCGAGCCATTTTTTAAAGTTTAAGTTCCATAATTTCGCCCAGCAAAAGCTGCAACAAATTAGCATAATATTCGTCGTTGATGGTTTTTCCATTGTGAAGATAATCAATAAAAATGATCTTATGCGTATTCCAAAAAGCAGACGCAATGGCCTTGCCTGCAGATGGAATCGTCTTCGCCTTTTTTAGACGCGATTCTCCCATTCCAGTCCACTGCTTTGACTATTTATTTGTCTCAGCTGTGAAGTGGAGGACCCGTGTCTCACTCATCCTTATAAATCGCTATTTTCTTGCTCTATTGAAAGCAACCACGGCATCCATATTGCGCACAACTTTCTCTTATTCAAATCTTCGGTCAATATACTACATATACTACTACATACACTTTTTGAAATGCCTATCATTTCGACTCGCTCACGCACCTTTAGCCATCGATCACCTTAGTAACCGTGTCTGGCGTGGACACATCACCGACTACTACGGTGTTCGTCTTGGCAGCTCGTGCGGCCTCGTTTAAACTCTAACATTAACATTGGTTGAACTAAGACCTTTCAAATTGAAGTGTTGAATTATGTAATGGTGACCAATTTTTTCCATGTTTACAAACTCACTGATATCGTTTACTTTTGATGGCGCAAATAAAAATACTAAACAACGTGGCGCCTTGATTCCTAATTGCATCGAAAGTGTAGATTATTTCAGTGATTTTTTGAGTGATAGTTTATAATTGAAAACGGGTAACAGTGATCAGGCCAGTGAAAAAAAACAGTGGACGGTCGTGCTTCTTCGTTACGGCCAATCGAATTAGAATGCCATTTGAAAATCTATTAAGACACAAACAGATTATTAAGACAAACAACTAGACTAAGAGAATACGTAAACATCCAGATTAAGGATCAATTTTTTTTTTTTTTTTTTTCATTCATTTTCTTTATTGGATCTTTCTT
>JAHXMU010025570.1:533009-546784 GCA_019455685.1 Philornis downsi | reverse complement strand
ATTTCTGGAGCCAAAAATCCGTCCAACATCTCAACATAGCGTTCCGTTTTAACCGTGACGTTTTCGCCCCGCGCATTTTCGAAGAAAAAAGGACCAATTTAGGACTATGTCAATTTAGGACTATGCAATGGTTTCTGGTGTTTGATTTTGGGATTTTAACTGTTCCAGTAACGACAATCTTGACGGTTTACGAACCCATCATAAGGAAATGAGCCTCGTCAGAGAAAAGGATATTGTCAAAATTGGAAAATCGATTAAGCATTTCATTAGCAAATGCGAGCCTTGCTATGAAGTCAGACTCTTTCAATTCTTGTGTTAATTGCAGCTTATATGGATGCAGTTTAAGATCCAATGTTAAAATTCGACAGACGATCTCTTGCGAGTCGACATTTGTGGATTTCCTCGTACTGACTCCATAACTCTCTCAACATTGTCCTTGCTCCTAGATGTTCTTGGACGACCATTTGCTTGTGGTTTAAATGTTGAACCGGTCTCTTCAAAACGCTACCCATATTTTAATTAAATTAGCACTCGGAGCTTCACTAATTCGCCGTAGTCCATATACAGCCCAATATAGTCGCCTAGTAGCAATATATGAACGAGAGTTCTCGTAAAATGCGCGCAAGTTACATATATAAATGCCGACAACTCCACCGATAAGTTCGATGACTTTATTAAAAGCATTGCTTAAATAAAGTAGGTCAGGTTATTGAACTGTTGATAATTTAATGCATTGTCAATCCCGGAAATATTAATGCTGACTTAACTATTAAGTAAACAATAATAAGTAAGCTAAATTATTGAACTCATTTAAATGCATTGTAAGATCCGGTTGCAATTAAGCTGACACTTATAATAATCAATAAATACAGAACTTAGATGGTAAGCTAAAAGAAATGTTTAGTTTAGTTTTAGTTTCATGTTTAAAGTAATAAAGTTCATATTAATAAATTTTGTCTTTTTTTAAAAACTCAAATATTCGAATAGAATATTTAATTCGCACGCAAAATGCGCGACACTTCCCGTCGAAGCGATTCATAGCGACTAAAACTCCATGAGCCCGCCAACCCAACGACGTAGGCGCCTTTTCTACCCCGCAAAAAAAGATGATGCAATATACACGTTCTATTGCGCCACCCTGTATGTGGAAGACTGACAGATTTTAAAAATGTTCTGGATACTATGGAACGCCTGGTAAAACCTATGATGGACACAAATTTGTACTTGTTTCCTGGTAATAGTAATAGACCAAAGAGAGCTCCTTTTCAGTTAGGAAGTTCACTATAGTTTATTCTTTTAGGAACGGTAGACGCGAACGATAAAGAAGCAGTAAAAGACAACATGCGAAATCTGTTGGATAACCAGCATAATCTGAAGTATCTTGTGGGAAAACAAACTTCAGTAGTAGAGTCATCAGTGAACGTACTCCGCAAGACAACTGACGAGGTGAATAAACATTTTATGAGCATAACGGATCGAGTGAACAACATTACTGAAGTTATAAAGGACTCATTTGTAGTGTATTAAAATCTTCATGGGTAATCGAATTACTGGTTGATATCAATCACGGCAAGTTAAACCCGTCACTTCTTACACCATTGCAGCTTCTGGAGGATAAATAAGTTACGAGAACATATACCAGATAATTTAAGGCTTCCAGGCAAAAAGTATAATCAACTCGGGCCTATATATATGCTGATGAAAGCCAGAGAATCCATAATAGGCTTCGAATTGGTCATTTCCGCAGCCACTCTACTCTTCAACGACCATGATGTCCAGCTACACAAAGTTATATCAATAAAGATATACAATTTCAACATGGACACATATCACCTAATGTCACAAGCTGAGTTGAACAATTCCCAAAGCCTGACTGATGTAGAATACGTTTGTGATGGCGGATGGCCGTGACTGAATGCAACGATAATTCTTGCGAGATATCGTCCATAAAACCACTAAGTGATCACCGCTGTCAATTTATGGAGACAAGCATTGATTTCTTTTGGGTTAAGCTACATCAGCCGAATCAGTGGATATTTAAGATGTTCAACGAGTCAACTTCTTACTTGCAATGCGCGCCTAACGGACAGAAGTTGTTGAAAATGTCGTTGCAAGGAATTATGCTTCTGGAGCCTGGCTGCGCTCTCCAAGTAAAAGGTGTACCTATAGTTATAATAGCCCCGTCCAAGCTCGAATCGGAGAAAATGATAGAGGACAAGATGATGCTATATTTGTGGATCGCATAGCTAACTTCAACAGGACCTACTCGGATACCATGACCATAGACCGTACAAGGGAGATCGAGCAGCTGAAACAACAGCTTGAGGAATTGAAGAAAGGAAAGGTTGTCCTGAAAGATCTCCAGTTTCATCATGCAAGCGGGCACACGTCCTTGGGCATACTATTGGTGCTTTTAGTAATCGGAGCCGCTTTATATTTTTATGATAGATGCAAGAGTGTTCGCAAGCAAACTGTACAAATAGATTTTACTCTGCACCAACCTTTAGGAATTGTTTAACGCATATGCCGCATGGTTTTCTTATATTTAAGATACGGTAAAATAGCTCTTAAGGCCCCGGAAAAATGTTCATATGGATTTGTTTACATGTGGTTATTATTAGATGGTGTGACGGCAAAGAGACGCACAGGAAGCAATATAATAAAGGTCAAACATGTGGTCTCTTGTAGAGTCTTGCTTATCATCAGAAGAGTGGTTTAGCGTGTAAAGAACCACGCTAGTGACGATAAGATGATATACATATATATATAGGTATATTCTTCAAGTGGCGATAAGAAAATGAGTTCTTTCTTCTTCCATCTTTAGGCTTAAGAAGTGGTTTTCAATAAAGTATTTAGTGTTCAACAATCACTCAGAGTGTTCAGATATTTATTATAAATCTGTAACAATGACTTTCCACGCCTACTTTTAATATCAATGAACACAATCTATCTATTATATTTGACTTTTTGTCAAATGGAGTTTTATGGGCCAAAATATCATTAATAATATGTAGATTAGTAGTTCACATTGCTACAAACTTTTAAAACAACCACAAAGAAAGCCCAAAATAATTTGTATTTTCTAACAGCAATTATAAACGTTAACACTCAAACTAACGTTCGTTCTTGCAGTATTGAAATAGTGGCTGTGAGAATGGGTTAAATAATCCGAAAATTCCGGAAACACACACGACCGCCATTCCAGGGTTAAAAAAATTGTTAAGTTATTACTTGCGGGCTTATGCTCAAACCATTTTTATTTTTAGTGTTTCTTTGTGAATTAATTTGAACCAATTTTTATGGGGTAGAATACATTATTCAAGTGGGAATTGGAAACAGTTACATTTTTCTGCAGTGAACTTTGTTTCCATACCTACGTTCAGAGTAAAACCAAATTATCAAGCAAAATAAAAATGTTAAGAATTTAAAACTCAACTTCAAGAACTTAAAATTCAACTTTTTAATTACAAACATAATCATATACAATGTTAAGTAAAGCAAATTCAGAAGAAAACAATTATTTTTTAATCTGAGGGGTTTACTTGCTGTTTGGAATTTTGTATTCGCATGAAAATAATTGTTGATATAATTTAAAATTACTTTTCTATTTTTTTTTTTTTTGAAAATATCTTTCGCAATTCAGGCATCGTAAAGGTCTACCCTCATCGAGTTAAACGTTGGTACCATTACTTTGCTTTTGAAATACGTAAAGAATAACTTTAAATACGAATATCTAAATCAACAATCAATTTAAATGTATGGTTAAGTAATGTAGAAAATATTTCAGAAATTTTGTTATTTGAAATAGGATAAAATATAATTCTAGTTATTTTCATAAATTTAAAAGTAAAAATGACATTTTAGAAAAATTAGCATACGGTTTCAGTACTCTAATAATAATAGAATTTTATCCTTTTCCATCTAAAGCCAACAAAAAGAAGTAAATTATGATGTCTAGATGACGACCATACATGACAACCATAGATATAGATGAGTAAGAATAAGTATGAATGACACCTATTCAGTTTCAACTCACAAAATTAAGTAAAATTAATGTACCTTAACTCAAAACTATATTGATTTCCTTAAAAAATAGTTTCTGTTTTTTTTTTATTAACAAGTTAAAGGAGTTATTTTCGTGCACTGGATGAAAATTTGTGAAGTGTATCCATGATTTTTCCAAAATCGAGACTTTTTGAAAAAAAATACGTTTGGGTAAGGACATTTTAAAATTTCGCGGCTACGTACATTCGACTTTCGATTATTACTTTTCTTTTTTTATGTTGGTACACTCGTCTATGTTGACGGTTTTATCCATATAGCACGTTTAGCTTGTTTATGAGAGGCTATCTGCTATCGAAAAAATGGATCAAAGAAGTTGCATCAAATTTTGTGTAAAAAAAATTAGTTGAGTGCTCAAAAGCACTTGAAATGTTGACAGTAGCATACAGTGAGAGTACTCTGAGTCTGGCCGCCCCAGCACATCAACAGCCGAGGAATATGTTAAGAAATGTGGTTTGTTTAAGGTGTGGTTTGTTACTAAGGTAATCAAAGTAGCTAGTGCAGAGGCTAGGAGCTATTATTATTTTGACCATCTGAATAAAGTTAATAACGATCCAAAAAAATTTTGGAATTTTTTAAACACTGTTTTGGGACGTAATACAAATAAGGAAATACAGATTATTACAGAAGATGGACGAAGAGTTGTTTGTGATCAAGAGAAAGCTGATCGTTTTAATAAATATTTTCATTTAATGAAAATGAGGTCATTGACGTGATTAATGATCTTAATATTAATGCTGCGCCTGGATATGAAGGTATTATGTCGAAAATAGTAGTTGAAGTATTCCGAAAATTTCGAAAGCTGTATCTGTGGAAGAGTATCGTCCTATTGTAATTTTGTCTGCAATAGATAAAATTGTTGAAAAATTATTGCATAAGAAGTTGTTACTTAAATCAAAATGGATATATTTACAAATACCAGTTTGGGCATACTGGAGTTATCAGGAGTTTGGGCATACTAAAGCTTACTGCAAATTACGATCCGTATGTGTGATATGCGGAAGTTTTCATAAAACTTCAGAATGCAAGTTACCAAAAACAGATCCCAGTCTGAAGAAATGTGGAAACTGTGGAGGAAACCACACAGCTAATTATAGAGGTTGCCCCGTGTACATAGAACCAAGGAGGAAGCTGTCTCATAGACCCAAATGACATATGCACAATCTCTAAAAAATGGGGTTCCTCAAGCTGCTCCGCAGAAAAACAATATAGAAACCTCAATCGAATCCCTCATAAAAACTATGAATAATTTCATGACAAATACGCAGGTGATTATGCAAGAAATGTTACGGAACCAGAATACGCTCATTCAAGTTTTATTAACCAGAAAATTAACTCTATAAGAATTTGTTACTGTAATGCTAACGGACTCATCCAACATAAGAATGAAGTAGAGTATTTCGTGAGATCCCGAGATATTGACATTTTCTTAGTCTCTAAAACTCATTACTCGTTAAAAAATTGCTTTCGAATAAATGAATACTCAACCTACGATACAAAACATCCTAGTGGCAGAGCTTTTGGAGGAACAGCTGTAATAATTAATGATCACGTAAAGCACTTCCCTCTACGCAAATATAAAACGGATCACATACACATTGATCACATTGACCTAACTGGATTAAACATAATAGTTTCTTCCATATACTGCCCTCCCAAATATGTTATAAGCGAAGACCAGTTTTCACACTTTTTCTCTACCCTTGGTGACAAGTTTATAGCAGCCGGAGACTACAATGCAAAACATACCTTCTGGGGGTCTACCTATAGAATCGTCAACCCCAGGGGCAGGCAATTGCCGAATGCTATATCAAGTTCAGGCCTAAAAGTTTTGTCTGATCTCCCTACCTCAAAGCTCGTCTGACCAGTGCAATTCAAAACTAAGGTCAACTCTGGATGAAAAAAGAGAAATCTCCGAAGCCCGCCACTTATTTCGTCTAGGAGCCACACAAGAAACTGACTATAGCCTTTTCAAGGCCACAAGGCAACTACAGATGAAAGATGGAGGATGGGCAAGGAGTAGTGATGAAAAAGTGAAAGAATTTGCTGATCATCTGGAAGAAGTATTTACTCCTAACGATACAATCTCTCGTGTGAATCCAATGGTCACAAATCCAATGAAAATAAGTCTATCTCTCTTAAAGAAAAATGTTCTCTCGTTGAAAATGAATAAATCTCCTGGACACGATAAAATAACAGCGAAAATGATTTCAGAACTCCCCCACAATATCCTCAAACTAGTTTTATTTATATTTAATGCTATACTTCGAATTGGATAATTTCCTCGATCATGGAAGCTGTCTGAAATAATAATGATCCCAAAACCTGGAAAGGAACTGTCATAAATTACATCCTATCGACCCATAAGTTTACTCTCTATTTTATCTAAACTGTTTGAAAAGATATTTCTGCAAAATTTTGTACTCTCATATTGAAGCAAACCATGTAATGCCCATGCACCAGTTTGGGTTTCGCAAGGGTCATGAAACGATAGAACAAGTACACCGTATAGTAACCCAGATCAGAAAAACATTCGAAGATCGGAAATATTGCTCAGCTCTCTTTATAGACATCTCCCAAGCCTTTGATAAAGTGTGGCATGAAGGCCTTATTCACAAAATAGTCTCTTTTCTACCGGCAAATACCCATAAGCTCCTGGAGAGCTATCTGAAGGATCGATATTTTGTAGCAAAATCGAAGGACTCTGTTTAAACTCAAAGAAAACTTTCAGTAGGAGTGTTCCTGTTCATTCCCTAGTTGAAACCTCAGCTTTCGCTAATGACACTGCATTCATGAGCACTAGCACTTGCCCATTAATGGCTTCTAGACAACTGCAGTCTCATATACACACATTAGAATCTTGGCTCGAAAAGTGGAAGATAAAAGTAAATGCCACTAAGAGTGTACAGGTTACATTCTCTCTTAGACAGAATAATTGCTCAGCCCTCACTATTCATGGTAGTACTATACCCGTTCATAACCATGTCAAATACTTGGGTATTCACCTTGATCGACGTCTCACCTGGAAAAATCACATTGAGTCAAAAATCATACAATTGATATTAAAAATAGCTCAACTCCATTGGCTTATTGGCTTCCAGTCTACTCTCAGTTTGGAAAATAAAATCACCATCTACAAAACTATATTGAAGCTAATATAGACATACGGCATCCAGTTCTGTGGAATGGCATCGGCTTCTAACATAAATAAGTTACAGAGAAGACAATCAAGAATACGGCGCCAAATTTCCTATGCCCCATGGTATATTAGGAATGATAACATACACAGGGATTTAAACATTTCTTATTTTTCCGAGGAAATAAGAAAATTAAGCAGATCATATGTATCAAAGTTGTCCTCCCACTCAAACCCACTTGCTCAAAACATTCAACATTTTCCCGGTCATATACGGCTAAGAAGAAAGGACACGCTAGATTTGGTCCGGTGATAAAAAGTTCGGGTCACCAAAAATAAGATCCGGCAATAACAGGATACTTTAGTTTAAGATAGGATTAAGATTTGAATACTTATTGTAAATTTCAAAAGAAAGATTCAATAAAGAAAATGAATGGAAATAAACCAATTTGGATTTATAGAAGGATGTGGAACTGAAGAAGCTGTGATAAATGTGGTGAACTTTATTTGTGATGGTTTGGATAGTGGTTTGCACTTGCGTTGCCGGATTGTTTTTAGATTTTATATTATGGAATTGTCGGCAAGGAATTACAACTCTTGAAAAGCTATTTATGTGACAGAAAACAATATGTACAAATGTGTAAGGAAAAGAGTGAATTAGTTCATGTAAAATCAGGAGTGCCGCAAGGTAGTGTCTTGGGACCACTTCTGTTTTCTATTTATTTAAATGATTTAATTAATTTGAAGTTGCATTGCCGGTTGTATATGTTTGTAGATGATATGTGTTTATTTTATCCATATAAATATGAGCTGGCTTTAAAAATCATGATGGAGACAAATCATTAATTTTTGAGTTTGTGGGAATAAACAAACTAGTACTTGACGCAACCAAAACTAAACTAGTTCGATTTAGACCACACTGGCATGGAATGGAAAACAATTTCAGTATTTTTGTTGATGGTATGGCAATCACGGATTTACTATAAAAAAAGAAAAAAAAAATAACAATTAAAGATGTAAATCCCAAGAAGATGTGGTTTTCAAGTTTACTAAGAGCGTTTAAACAAATTTGATTGAAAATAGATAAAAAAAAACCAAAACAACAACGGAATTCCATTCCTGACAACGGTGTTTTGGAAAGAAATAGTAACAAAAAATACTTCACGGGGAACGAGTAAAAGTGAAATACGGAGGTTAGTCGAAGTAAAAGAAACCAATTATTATCATTAGTCGCCTGCCCATATTCGCAAAGAGAAATTGTTTTCTATTCCCCACAGTGATATTGCAGCAGTTTATATTGGAAGGCCCTTCAATATACATACGTACACATGACCACATTTTTCATTACATTATCACACATTTCACGTGGTATTTCAATAATTTCATCTCGAATATTTTGTTTGAGTTGCTCAAGCGCTTCTGGTTTGTTTGCATAAACCTTGATTTTCACATATCCCCACAAAAAGAAGTCCGGAGCAGCCAAATCAGGCGACCATGGAGGCTAATCAACATTACCATTTCTTGAAATAACTTGTTGCTGTAAGCGATGTGGCACCGTCTTGTTGATTAAGCCCAAAACGTGCAGTTGTGGCGTTAAAACATTTTCAATCATATCACGATATCGCTCCCCACTGACAGTTACCCAATGATTCCTCCTGCCAAAATTGCACACCAGACCGTCACTTTCATTGGATGCAAAGGTGACTGATGAATAATTTGAGGGATTTCCTTTGCCCAGAACCGACTGTTCTGTTTATTCACATATCCATTCAAATGAAAATGTGCCTCGTCACTCATTATGATTTTTTCATTAAAATCGAGGTTGTCATGGGCGAGCTTCCCTATCCTACCCTATTGGCACATGTACGGCGGCGTAAATAGTCCTGTGGAAGCTCTTGTGTCAACTGAATATTAAATGGAAACAAATGAAAATCATTGTGCAAATTGTGGCCAAATTTGTTCTTTGAAGACCAAGCTCCTGAGCACAACGTCGAATTGTGGTTGATGGATTGTTTTGAACACTTTCTTAAGCAGCAGTAATGTTTTCAGCCGATCTTGTAGTACGCTGTGGTCCATGCTTGGCCCTATCAGCTACAGACCCTCTTTCTTCGAAATCATTCAGTACACGATAAATAATGCGTCTTGTTGGCACGTTGTCTCTCCCAAAAATTTACGTAACTTTCTCATCGTTACAGAAATCGATGATTGATTTTGATAAAATGTTTTAACGCTTAAAACACGTTGGTTTATCGAATATTTTCCCATAATAAATTTGCCACGTGTCTACTTCACGACTGCCAAATGTGAACTGTCAAGAGTAATGTTTACCAAAATGGCGGCAAAACAAAGTATATAACCAGATATTTCTCTGTTTAAAACGTGGGTTTTAAAAGTGGGTTGGTGCCCACTGGAATAGTTAACTCTTTTACAAGGTCTTAAATTTTGTCAACAAATGACTACATACAATACTATCTACATAAATCTGTTTTGATCTTTCCTCCTATTCTCGCAAGAATACTCATTGATACAACAAAATATGACAAAATGATGTGGGCCAATCCACGTTTATTTTCTGTTCCTTTGATGTGTAGCGATTGCAAGCTAATCTATTTTGTTTTCTCGAATTATTGACTTCATTATTCAATCAATAGTGAAAAAAAAACAACAATCAGTATCGTTAGAGCGCAAAAATAAAAGTTCTCTAATGTAAAAAAAATTTAACTAAAAACAAAAAATTTCCTGCTTAGTCGTAGTATACAGTCGTAAATATCTGATAGTGTTCATGAATTACACATATAAAACTTTTGAATATAATTGTGAAATCTAAATTTTCGTTTCCTGTGAAGGTTATGACGGTGTAAGCTGTTTTGAGTCCTCATAATCAAAATAGAGGCTAAAGGGGAATATGGTTTCGAGAGGGTAAAAACGCATGGGTGATATCAACATCTGTTTACTCAACTGCCATGCGTAAAATACATCGAGTAGACTTCATTTTTCTGTTCTTCTCAAGACCATGGAGACTTATCACTGTTCATATTTTTTTTTTATTAGTTGTAGAGACTTTTATAATTGCGTATAATGTTTTTGAATGGCATAGGGTCGATTGATTTCGCGGCTATAAACGGGTCCCGCCGACCTCTCCTAACCAATATTGTGCTTCAAGAAAGTGAAGAGGAATAAAAATTTAAAAGAAAGAAACATCTTAAATATCAAATAAATAAAATGAAAAATAACTGTAGAATATGTTCAAGAGGAAAATGTGGCAAAAACCCAACAAACAAAAATAAATTTCGCATAACCGAAACTTCGAAGACTATAAACGAATAACTTTGCAATGTCAATGTCGATACGTACGTAAATAGTAAACACACTTTTATAGTCTTTATCGATAAATTGTCTAAACATGCTGTCTGTCTGTCCTGTCCTTATGGACAGCAATAGCAGAACATTAGTAACTCTACTAAAACACTTCTTAGCAATCGAGGGCAAAATAAATAAGTTGGTTTTGACAACGAGTTTAACAATGAAAACATTAAAAATTTTCCCAATAACGAGGAAATAAAATATTATTTTACAAGCCCAATAGCCGTAGAACAATTAAACAAGCGAATAAAAGGAAAAAATAAGAATGTTAAACCTAGAACACTACCGATCACGGAAAAAATACAAAAAGCTATAATGTTATACAATAACCCATGTCACAGCTCGATTAAGCGTACCCCAATGGCACAAAACCGCACTATAGACACAACAATCTACGATAGATTGCGCAGAATTAAACAAGATAGAATAAACAGAGCAAATCATCATATGGAAGAATACATAGAAAATGACGGGAAGGATTTATAAAGAACTATGAAAACATTAGACATAAAGAACAACCTAATTTTAGTGGAGCAAAACTGAACATCATATAAAAAAAGGAAACTAAAACAAGAAACTATTATGATCAATGATAACAATGAACGTAATACTACTAGTAATCTCAGCGGCGACAACAGACTAAAATGTCCGCTCTGTCCACACATTTAGATTACTGATGAAAATATTTGATGATAACAATGAATAAGCAGATGATTATAGGTGATTAATATAATAAATCACTAACCAATTTAAAAAATTCTATGGAGCAAGACAGAATTAATATTTTTGGTATCGTGGATCGTTTTTCCACATCAACGTCAACTTTATTAATTCCCTTAAACGTACAAAGTTGCTCTATTTATACTAAAATTACTTATTCTAGAAAATGCTACAATATTTCAGAGAGAACACATATTTACATAATGGGTGCAACAAAGCCAAACATATTCACAGAATAGTGTTGTATATCATAGACTTAATTCTAGAATGTTCTTATTTACGTAACAGGTGAAAAGGAGGAGAACAAACACAACTTACTGTCGTAAACGTAATTCTAGAAAAGTCCCACCCACAGATAAAAAGGGAAAGAGATTACATATATCATACTTGAATGTTCTAGGCGCGGTTTTGATGATCTTTCTAGAGTATATACTTAGACAAATTACACTCATATACTACATATTAAATCCGTATTTTAAGAAATATGACAGAAGTAATGAAATTGTCAGATTATTGTACTTAGACCAGTTGACAAAGTTAACTATAATAAGGGATGAAATAGAAAAAATATAAGATAACATCGCATCTGCCAAAAATAATTATATTCATCCTAGAATGTTTACTATGAAATAAATTGAATTGTTTAATATAGATTTTTGTACGTAAAAATTATTAAAAGTCGTAAAGATAATTCAATTATTACAAATTCCTGATGTTATTATAACCACACCTTTAAGGTTACAAATTCTAATATCAAATAAAAATTATCTGAAAACTGACCAATACAATGAAAATGTTATTGAAATATACAATGTCATATTGCACTACAAAGAAAACACAATACTGAAATGTTTCAAGAAAAGCGATCATTGTTCAATTACAAATAATTGTAAATATAAACTTTGATAATAAATCTGAAATAGCGGATATATGCAGATGAAGAAACTACTCTGGTGAGAAATATTAGAAATGACAAATTTTGGCAAAATTGCGACAGTAGAAAGTTAATCTATCTATGGTCACTGTTTAAGCCAGAATGTGGCTTCGTTTCTTCCCGGGGCTTATTCGATTTCCCATCGAATGGCAACCCTCCTTTCCTATATTATACTAAATGTGTAACCAAACAGATTCTAACGAGTAGCGGCTATGCTGAATTGAAGCCACATTACTTCATTTTTTTTTCTCGCGAAAACAGAAACTTAATTTTTTTGTTCAGAGCTCTGCGGTGCAGGAATACTTGGAATAAAGATCACAATTTTAATTTTAAAAATTCTAATTCTCCCGACTTTTGTTTTATTTCCATTGTTTCTGATTTTCCTCCGGATATCGTTTGCCTACGCAAACATTTTGATCCTTCAAACCGGATTCGAGCTGAAATTTGAAATTTAATCGGGTTTTTTTTTTCTCTGTTGAAAGATGCCATTTGTCTGTCCGGTCTACGCCAGCATACACAACCTTTCAGTCTCAAGGATACAGTTTATAACAACATCATCGTCACCGTCATCAAACAATTATCAAGGTAGTACGTATAATCAGTGTTTAAAAATGAATGAGCGATTTTTTTTTGTGATATAAAAGTAAGAAAAAAAGTTGAAGACGACAACTAAAGCTGTATTTACATACACACACACAGACGTATATACAAACAGGTCGTCTTACCACGAAGAAAAAAAAACCGATTTGTCATAAAAAGAAAGAAAAACAATTGGGAATAAAGTAAATCGCGTTTAGTAAATAAGTCGCGAGTTATGACGTAGTCATCGACGCCATCAACAACTCACCTACAACTTACCAAAAACCTACCAACAACAACAAGCAACAAGTCAACGACCAATAAATGCACACACCGCAGTTCCTGCACACGTCTTCGCCCTCGACCTAAGCTCAGCATATTTCATAAACATTCTTGCACTTAACATGATCTATATTTCCTTTATCTTTTTTAGAATTACTTTGTATTTATGTTAAACACTATTTCTTATTCATTTACATATACAGTAGTATGTATGTTTGTATGTTAACGTATGTAAAACACCTTGTCTTACTTAGTCATTTTCATGCATAATCAATATAATAGAAATTAATAAAGTTCAGTCATAATTTGTACTAAGAGAGAGAAGTTGTGTTTGTTACTTAAATTGTGTTGAGAAGAAATAAAGAATATATATTTTTTTACTAAATACCGGATATCATACTTAACTCGCGTCGTCTAATTGTTTTTTTAATTAAAACAAACAAATACAAAATTGAAAAAAAAAAATGCGAACGCCAGTAATAAGGGCAAAACAAGAACAACAATAAGTGAGTGCAGTAAGAGTGATCGTCGGACGGACAAGTGACCTCCCAATTTTTAGTGGTGGGTTTTTTTGCATTTGTGCAATATCATTAAACAATTTTGTACTCGGGAGTGTTTTTAAATTTTTTTTTTTTTTATTCATTTTCTTTACTGGATCTTTCTTACGAAATTTACAATATGTATTCAAATCTTAATCCT
>JAHXMU010025570.1:502709-523009 GCA_019455685.1 Philornis downsi | reverse complement strand
GTTATGGCGTTGCCAGATGGGTCCGTCGAATATGGGCAACCCTGTATGTGAGTGAAGTTAGCTTAATGCCATAAAGCACGATTTCTAGAGCAATATGGTTTCTCCCCACCTAACAGAACTGATGAAACCTAAGATAGTGTCTATGGCAAACCACTCCAAATGTACCCCCCTGATGTAGGAAGATCGGGATCTTTTGAATTAACGCATGAATAGGCCTGAAACACGCATGAATAGACCTGAAACAGAATAAATAAAACTAAATACTATCTATTATTCATAGCTGCAATCGATCACACTCCTACCAGTTTAAATGCTAAGCTACTTCAGGCAATATCGCTGATATTTATCGTTCGGCGCAATTCATGTCATTTCTCTTACAGTTTTTTGCAAAATATTGTTTGTTATTAAATGTGTCTTCGCCATATTCGGAGTTACACATATGAAGTAAATTACAAATCGACTACACATGACATTAAAAATTAGCCATGAAATGTGAAATTACAGGTAAAGTGGCAACACTGTAGCAAACACACAGAGTGGGTCCGTGTTGGTGGTCGCTGCAATTAAATCTAATTGAAGCCAACAACATTTGAAGAAACACGTCTACGTCTACGTAAACCGAAGTAGATAAGAGGTTCCATTTAGTGGTTTCAAACCCGCCGGTCTGGCAAGGCTGTCAGCTATTAAATATCATCTGAAGTGTTTTTTTTTAGTGAAAGAAAACACAATTTTCTTCAGCGTTGAACCTCATTTCTCACACGATGGTTACGTCAAACAAGCAAAATTGTCGCATATGGGACGCGGAGAATCCAGAAGTGATTGTGAAAAAGCCATTATGATCTGGGCGTGTCATTGGGTCGTACTTTTTAGACAACTACCTCAAAAGGATCCACTGCTGTAACCAATCCAGAAACCCAGAAATCATAGCTTTATGTGTGTTTTATTTAACTTTACTTGAAAGCGAGAACTGGATAATCCTACATATAGATAGTCATAGCAATAACTTATGTATTAGCCGTTTGCGTTCGCTGTCAGTTAAAAAAAGGAGCCTAAACGAGGTACAAAGATCGCTAGATTACATACATATATGTATATCTGTAAGCCAGTAAGCAATATTCTTCCATAGAGACAAAAATTGTTATATAACAAAAAACACACAACTATTAGTAGAACATAACGCATTAAAAAAATTACCAAAAATACAAGTGTGTGCAAAACTCGCTAATCGTTTGTCCAATCACGAAAATCACGTCGATTTCGGAGACGAGTTAGGTAAACTCATATGTTATTACGAATTAGGAAGACATTTTTAATTTAGAGGTTTTACCATTCTTACGATTCGGTACTAATTTCAATTATAATAACAATTTTCGGTAATAAAACTCCACCCATACACCAGAACTAAATTATTTTGATGACTGGACGGCCTATTTCCGAGTTGTTCACTGATTTATTTATATTTTAGCGTTTTTATAACAGTTATAACTTCAACGCAGCAATTACATTTTGTTATATATATAAATCTAAAATTGAATATCTACTCAGTAGCACATTGAACACAGCCATGCTTAAATTTACATCTTCATTTTTAAGACCAGATATCCCGATAGCTGCCAGAAGTATTGAAAACGTATAATCTTTTTAAAGGTTTTTAATTGACAACTTCAAATTATATAATATCTGAAACAAGCACTAAATATCAAAACTATTTTTTGTCAGCACAATTCGAAATATAGGAAAGTTATGATAAAACTTTTAACTTCATGTATAAAATGGCATACAACTTATTAGTAGGCACTAATTATAAAGGCACACTCTAATTTCAAAGCACATAATATCACACTTCGTACCTACATCGCTGACATTGTCTGTTATCGATATCTCATAATAACCTTTTTAACGTCTATCTGAATCTGGTCGAAAGAGTCACTTTGTTAAACAAATGTTCACTTTTTAAATCTCTTCGGTGCCTGCAAAATAAATTGCGATATGATTGTAATATGACACCAGTTTGACGGTAAATCCAACGCTGCACTTTAAAAATTGACTTTAGTCAAGGCTTTGCAATATAGTAGTGGAAACAAATGATGTCCTCTGAAAGTGAAAAACTTATTTTCTTTAGAATTTATTTGTAGCTGTCAACATATTCAATTTCACAAGTTTTTGAATAACTAAGTCTATAAGCAGTAATAAATAATTAAAAAAATAAAAAAATCGACAATAAATTAAAAAACGAGAATACTGTAATAGAAGTTATGGTTTCTTAAAAATGCATACTGTATTTCCTTTCAAAATGTTACAAAATTGACTGATTAGATGTCGGTGGTTATTCGCGAATGGAAGGAATTTGGTTGTTAAAATAGTTACACAGTCCCAAAAGAGGTCACATTGAAAATTCATCGACAATTTTTGGAGTCGAACCTATGCAAATTCGTATCACTGAATTATTGTGTATTATTTACTATATCATATACATTATATGTATTTTTTATTATATATATTATATTTTTATTATTATTGTCTATATTAATTCAAAATAAATTGAAACATTTAATTTAATTAGTCACAAGCTGCAGAAAAGTAATTACGAAGGACTTACAGACACAAAACGATTTATTTAAGAAAATTTAGAAAGACATCCAAGCACAAAGCGATGTTGTTGACAGAAAAACGGCTCAAATTATAATCTACAAAAAAGATAAATTAAACATACAACCCATCTTTATAGCTGTCGAGCCAATGACAGTTACGAAATAGCGAAGTAGCATTGACATTGACAATAACAAATGGCTACAGAAATAATAATAATCTACAACAAAATATAAAAATCATTAAATTGTTACTTAAAGCATATCTGCATCACATATAATCAGATTGGACTATTTTTATTTCACATTCACATATTACTCACTATGCCATGTGTGTACTCGTATATTTAAAAAAGAGGTTAACATTCAATTGAGTTGATATTTTTATATTTACATTTTTTAATGAAAATTTTATAATTTATAACGTGCATTCCATTCTTCTCTTTCATAAAGGCACTCAAAAAGGTTTCCCTTTGCTTCCTAGCATGCATGACACGATGGTAGCATGGAAGGAGTTCGCTTCAATGTCATCGAGTGATGTGCTCGGTTTTTATTGTAATCAAATAAACCAAAATTACCCTTATTACTACTCGCCAATTTTAAAGTTTGAGCCCAATGTAGTGTATATTAGAGGTACAACAAAGAGGCTCTTGAAAATTATTGTTTTGTATTTTTTATCACATTACCATTTAGATCAAATGTTCCACTACGTCTTGACATTATTTTTTGTACGCATCTTATATATTTTCCCGAAAGTTTGTAAAATGTCCGAAATGCATCCGACCATTTATCATTCCTTTACTTCAATGGGATATATAAATGAAGCGGTTATGCCAATATAGCAGTAGAAGTGTTTATAACTTAAATGTATTTTCGCAACGGTTGATCTCAGACTCAGTTTTGTATTAAAAATCCTAATATTATTACATTTTTCGTAAATTCCTTCACAGAAGACCGAAGCGTTTGGAAGCTGTTTCTATACATAGCGCATAAGTCTGAACGGGACATATAATTTAAAAAATGCAATTCCAAAAAAAAAAGAGTTTATTACCACTAGTTTAAAAGCGTTTACAAATATTCCACTCATTGAGAAGCCTTTTATATGTGGTGAAATACATTAAAAATACTTTAAAAATGTAAAATATGTTATCAACATATTTTCTATTTAAATCTGATAGTAAGGTCCATTCAATTTCTGAACGATATTGTTGCTGGTGTAGTAAGTTTAGTGGAGGTCAACTACCTCCAAGATCCAGTGAAAAAGAAAGACAAATGGTTATTGCCGCCGCCTCACAACAATTGTTCAGATTCAAGAAATTGAGAATTGATAAGGAACTTGTTCACAATTTCCTCAGGCTGCGCAAAATTTATTACTATTGTAATTAAGGATGATATAGTCACCCACTTCTAATAGGTAACAACATTTCTTTCCCATATTGTGCAAGTGATGAGTTAAATGTTGCCTTAATTATCTTTTTGAAAGCTCAAGCACCATTTTTCTATGTTTGCTCGAAATTTTAATTAATTAATTAATGTGAACTTAATGATAATACAGGGTGGGCCATAAGGGTGTTGTCGGTTTAAATATTCAATTAAAAAAAAACTACGAAACATAAAAAAATATATATTTGAATTTTTAAAAAGTAGAAACATGGGAATTTTTAAGACTTAAAAATAATGTTGTCCAAATGGCCTCCCTTGGCTGCTTAACACTCTTGGAACCGAAGTCGCAAATTTTGGAAATCTCGTTGAAAAGTTGTTCTCGGTATTTTGTTACTTTCCTGAACAATGTTCCTCTTCAATTGCTCTAAATTGGTCGGATTATTCTCGTAGACTACCGATTTGAGGTAGCCCCATAGAAAATAATCGCATGGAGAGAGATCGGGGCTACGTGGGGGCCATTCAATATTCCCCCTTTTCGAAATGAGTTTTCCAAGAAAAACATTTTTCAGCAGCTCTATGGATACCCTAGCCGTATGACATGTGGCCCCATCCTGTTGAAACCACATCCTCGAGGTATTGCCTTGAAGTTCTTGCAAAGCTGGCACCAAAAAGTCTGCTAGCATGTTGCAATAATTGTTCGCTCTAACCGTCATCGCATGCCCTCTTTCGTCCTCAAAAAAGTATGGTCCGATAATACCGGTTGACGTTATCCCAGCCTACACGACAAGCTGTGAAGTGGACGTTCATGCAAGCGTCGGGGATTAGTCTCGGACCAGAACTGACAATTTTGCTTGTTCACATGGCCGTTAAGGTGAAAATTGGCCTCATCACTAAAAATCACGTTGTTGAAATTGTTGAACCGCTCTAGCATCAAATTGACAAAGTTAAGTCGGTTATTGGATTCATCGGGTTTTAATTCTTGGACTATCTGAATCTTATAAGCCTTCAAATGCAAATCACGTTTCAAAATTCGTCGTAAAGTTGTTCTTTTGACATTCAAAGACTGACTTCTCTTACGTGTTGCCTGTTGCGGATTTCGCTGAACTGAAACACGAACACGCTTCACAATGTCGGCTGATCTTGCAGAAACTGGGCGACCACGAACCGTAATTGGTACTGTTGAGCCGGTTGTTTCGAACATTCTGATCCATTTTCGTATCACATTGGCGCTTGGAACTTCACTTAAATCGTGTAAACCGTGTTCATGCCGATACAAACGTCATGCAGTAATCACTGATTTATTGTTTTCGTAATACGCTCGGACACAAAATGCACGCTGCACTCCTGTGTACGGCTCCATGGCGACTAAATTTCCAGGAAGCGGCGCAGCGAACAACATATCCCCCCGCCACCACGCGCCGCGCGTTACCGAGAAATTGAAGAATTAAGTCGCCAACACTCATATGGCCCACCCTGTATAAGAATTCAAACTTAAACGCTTGGGAGTACATATGCGATTCCAAATAGCAAATGTACGGTTGGCAATATTTATTGTAAATAAAATTAAATTATATTTATGTATAAATGAATGCAAAAAACGTTCACTTACTTAAATGCATAAAAGTGTGAAACTGGTTTAGAAGATGCAGGGGAACTTAATGCACCAGAACCCAATGACGATAAACTAGATAAGCAGCTCGTACTCTGGCTTGGAGCAATATTCCCCGAAGATTGTACTTGTTCTTTGTTTGTGTCTTGAGATTGCTGACTTGAATTTTGATTAGATGACGTAGGTTTCGTTATTAGATCCAATGGTGGTTCTTTCTTACTGAATTCTGGAACAATTGGCGGTTGTTGCGATGCCCCTGACGGCGGAACTATCGGTTGTGCAATACTGGTTGTTAAGTTTCCTTTATTAGTTTGCTGTTGTTCAGAAGACGGTTGCACCAGAAATTGCTGTTGTTGATAAAATTGATAAACACCGTAGCCTTCAAGAGGCGATGACACTGTATGTTGTTGTCCGCTAGAAGAACTACTGGTGCAAGAGGCAAGATCCGCATCTGCAGTTTTTTTTAATATATCGGAGTTTTTCATTTGCTGTTTATCTACTAATTGTTGCTCATTTATTGGGGTGGAGTCATCTGAAATATCACTGTAAGCGGGACTTTGGACATCCTCGCGGGATGTGATGTTACAGGCACTAAATCCCTCGATGTTGACTTCAGTAGGAAGTGGAGATTTTCGGCTCTTCTTCTGTTTGCCAATAGCAGATACGGATGACAATGTTTTACCAGCAGCAAGGACAGTTGAAGGATTGTGGATTATTTGCGGAGATATTTCGCTGCATTGATTAAATGTATCGATGTTGGTTGAATTTTCAGTATGGTTCTTATTCACGTCATTGTTTTGGGCCGTTAGCGAATGTAAATTAACTGGCTCAGATCCCGGCGATCTAATTTGCGTTGTTGTACACTCTGACAAGTTTTGTGTTGTTGATTCTGTCTCAATGCTTACCGAATTAGAACTTCCAGATTTGCCATCTGTTACGCCAAGACGTAAAATACCAGTTCTGCCTGAAATTGATAGCATGAATAAAATTTGGTTAATGAAACATCGGCTGCATTCTTTCGATTTAAGATCGTTTAGAAATTATATATGGATAGAAACATCAGTATTCATCAAATTACCATCTTCAGCGCTCTTATCTGTTTGTCATTTCTCGAACATCATCGCCAACTTAAGGACCTTTAAGCTCTATAACTTCTCAAAACAATTAAGAAGTTTTGCCCATTGGTACGAACATGTTCAATGGCTTGTGCCCTTCCTTGAGGAAATTTTCAAACAAGTAGGCAAAACTTCTTAACTGTTTTGTGAAAGTGGCGATAGTGCTCAAAAAAAAACCAAGAGATAAGGGCGCTAAATATGGTAGTTTGGCGAGTAGTCTGGAGCAATGCGGGAAGTATCGTTTGATTCGCGAGAAATCATAACACAATGAATGAGATGCGTTGAATCCTGAAAACTAACTATAGAGTACATTCTTTAATGAAAATCAGTATTATTCAGTGATGGGCATATTGCACTAGATTTTTAGTGCACCAAAAATTAACAAATTAGTGGAAGTGCTATTAAAATTTCACTACCACTAATCATTTAGTGGTATTTAAAAAAAAAAAAATTGCACTATCACTAAATTTTAGTGGTATTTAAAAAAAATTGCACTACCACTAAATTTTAGTGGTATTTAAAAAAAATTGCACTACCAATAAATTTTAGTGGTATTTAAAAAAAAATTGCACTATTTAATGGCATTGGAAAATAATCAAAGTGTAGCAATTTTATTTAATAATGGAGCATTTTAATATAGAAAACTAAACTTCTTCAGGCTTTCATTCAAATGTCTATAATATTTATCAGTTTATTTCAGACACGTTGGCTTTTCTTAAGTTTAGTGCAACTGAAAAAAAAAACTTCGTATATACATACATATATAAAAGTATAACATCAGTTGTTTGCCGCTGCATTATAACGTAAACTTCACTAAACTGAGCAGCGAACAACAGCGCCACCGCTGCACCTTAACATTGCTATGGTAATATGACAATGTATGACGGACAATGTAGGAGATTTTTATTTTTAAACTCTTTGTTTTTGTTTTGGTAAAGCTTGCCTTTAAATACGAAAGAATCAATTAACCGCTTTTGAGTTCATTTCTCTCACTCCTATTTAAGTGTAATCTCTATTTGCATTCTCCTCGGCGGAGGCTCCTCCCCATAAATTTATTTTACTACTCTTATTAAGCACTCGTAGTTGGTAAGGTGACTTATGAATAATAATTTAAAAATAAACTTGTGATAAAGTCGAACATGTGTGCTGCATTTGTAATAATATATGAAATAATAAATTCAAACATGAGTGATGAAATGTTTTTGATAGTGACGATTCAATAAATGACCCGACGTTTGCTTCGGAAAATGATACTACCGACGTA
Organism: Philornis downsi; assembly: GCA_019455685.1. Classification (NCBI taxonomy): domain Eukaryota; kingdom Metazoa; phylum Arthropoda; class Insecta; order Diptera; family Muscidae; genus Philornis; species Philornis downsi. The sequence goes on along the minus strand of JAHXMU010025570.1, from coordinate 515,050 downwards.
ACAGACTCTTTAAACCTGGATATAGTAGGAGTCAACAAACTTCTTTTTAGTGAAGAATTTTTTAAAATCATTGAAAAGGTAATATAACATATTCCACGTATGACTATGTGTACTTAAAGAAACATTTTGCTAGAGAAACAAAACTACGTACGAAAGGGCTATGTGTGGAGTGATTGCTACCTGCCAAGTGTGCCAGAAACAAGTAAAAGACTCGATTAGAGAAGTTCTAATTTTATTCTTCATATGCGGAGCAAACACCCAAAAAAATATGCCGAATTTAAAGCCAAAAAAAATGAGAACAGGCAGAAATCTGGTCGGAAATCAGTATTTTGTAAGGATGTGCTAATTTTTTTGTGCGATACCTATTCTCCGCTCTCATTGATAAAAAATAAGAGCTTTTTAAAATTATTTCCGGGGAAAAAAATGTCTATCAGACGATCCATCACCCGATTAATGTCCGACAGCAACTAAAAATATGTACACAAATTGTCAATTGCTTTGGAGAATGTCAAGTACGTTTGCACTACAACTGATTTTTGGTCTGGAGGAAAACAATCATTTTTAGGATATACGTGTCACTGGTTGGAAGCCTTCTCTCTAAAAACAAAGTCTGTAGCGCTGGATTGTCGAAGGTTTAAAGGAACCCATTCGTTTGACAGAGTGAGGGACATGATATGCGAGGTAAACCAGCAATTTAATTTGTCACTTAGTAAAATAGTTTACACTATAACTGACAACGGCCCGAATTTTGTAAAAGCATTTAAAGAATTTGGAGTTACGTTGAGTAAGTAATATTTTTGTGGAAATAACAAAAATTTTAAATATTTTTTCATACTTGTAGACGTTAACTCTAGAGCTGAAGTTGATTCTGATGAAGATTTAGATCAAAGTGAATACAGCTTCGCAGAGAGTTTGGCTCCGACATTTCACATTGTGGAACCGAGGTTGTCAAAGCATTTTCGATGTGCAACCCATACACTGAATCTTCCTGCAACAACGGATTTAACAAAAATTCTGAATTCGTCGGATGAAAAAAATACAAAAAATACACAAACCATCTTTTGAACGGTAAATATTGCCGATTTATATTAACGAATATTTTCAAATATTCCACTATTTTTCAGTTGCACTCTAATATGGCACAAGTGCCACACACCGAAATCTGCTGAAATTATCAGCGCAGTTTTATCTTCGCAGCTCATAACTCCGTGCGTTACAAGGTGGAACTCGCTATATGATTCGGTTAAGAAATTACTAGAATACAAACAGAACTTAGGGGAGCTCTGTTATCGGTTTGGAGTTGCATCATTTCTTGGCTCTGAAATTGAATATCTTGAAGAGTATTTGAAGGTGCTTAAACCCATCGCAGAAGGAATCGATTTTTTACAAGGCGAGCAAAATATGTTTTTCGGCTATTTCATTCCAACATTGGTCTCTATAAAGATAAAAATGCGTCGGTTGGAAAACGAGAAACTAGCATTTTTAGATGGAATAAATAAAGAAATGCAAGAAGCTCTTCTCAAAAGATTTGAGAAATATTTTTATCTAAAAGAGGATTTGTTAGATGCGGTTATTGCGGCGATTGTAATACCAGATGTCAAACTGAGATTTTTAAAAACCCTTGGAAAGACGGCTAAAAATTTTACGGAGGATGATATGAAAAGACAATTAAACCAATATGCCTTAGAGTTTGCCAAAAAAAATTTGAAAAGACTCCTAAGGCAACTTCCTCTTCTAGCCAAGCTTAATTTCTATATTTTGGTGATGAGACCATTGGTAAGTCGCCTAAATTGAGGAATAATTCAGAGTGGCAAAATATTTATTCATACGTTTTGCTCATTTCAGTCGAAAACATTCATGAGACACCTGAATTGGGGAATGTTTCGCGTGAAACTGGCGCGTACCTCTCGGATATCGAAACCAGTTTGGAAATGCTAAACAGGTATCCAATTGTTAAACAAATTTTCATCAAATATAACACCGTGCTTCCATCTTCAGCCCCAGTGCAACGATTGTTTTCTTTTGCTGGAATCATTAATCGATCTAGAAGGCAAAACCTGAGCGACAGCAATTTTGAAATGCTTGTTTTAAGAAAAGCCAACATGTCTGAAATAAACTGATAAATATTATAGACATTTGAATGAAAGCCTGAAGAAGTTTAGTTTTCTATATTAAAATGCTTCATTATTAAATAAAATTGCTACACTTTGATTATTTTCCAATGCCATTAAATAGTGATTTTTTTTTTAAATACCACTAAAATTTATTGGTAGTGGAATTTTTTTTTAAATACCGCTAAAATTTATTGGTAGTGCAATTTTTTTTTAAATACCACTAAAATTTAGTGGTAGTGCAATTTTTTTTAATTCCACTAAATGGTTAGTGGTACTGCAATTTGATGTTTCACTAGCACTAAATGATTAGTGGTAGTGAAATTTTAATAGCACTACCACTAATTTGTTAATTTTTAGTGCACTAAGAATCTAGTGCAATATGCCCATCACTGGTTTGATATAAGTGTAATAATTGGTAGCAATTCTGCCTGCTCTCCTCATTAACATTGTGTATACTTGGTTCACAATTAATTCGAAAATCGGATATAAATAAATTTGATACATACTTTTCAAATGTGTCTACGGGGTACATTTTGTGTACATAAATATACGAGTCTTGAAGATATGTTCACGGTTTTATCCATATAGCATATGTAATTTGTTTGTGAGAGACATAAATAAGACAACTGTTTTGCGTGTTCGGCGATTTTCTGTTATCGACAAAAATGGATCAAAGAAGTTGCATCAAATTTTGTGTAAAAAAAGGAATCCAGTACTCCAAAACAATTGAAATGTTGACAGTAAGAGTACTCTGAGTCAAAAAAATGTTTACAAAGTGGTACGAGCTTTTCACAGAAAGTCGAGAAGATGTGAATGACGACGTTCGCTCTGGACGCCCCAGCACATCAACAACCGATGAAAATGTTGAGAAAGTGAAGAAAATTGTTATGGAGAATCATCGAATCACAATTAGAGAAGTTGCTGAGGATGTCGGCATATAGGTTGGCTCATGTCATGCAATCTTTTCTGAAATTTCGGGCATGAAGCGTGTGACAGCGAAGTTCGTTCCAAAATCGCTCAGGAATTGTTGAATGACGTCAACGATGATCCAGATTTGCTTAAAAGGGTCATAACTGGTGACGGATCATGGGTATATGGTTATGACATCCCAATCGAAGAGTCCAGTCCAGGAGAGCCAAGACCAAAAAAGCACGCCAAGTTCAACCAAATGTCAAGGTTTTGCTCACTGTTTTCATTGATTACCATGGTGTAGTGCATCAGGAGTTCTTACCACAAGGTCGTACGGTAAATAAGGTGTATTACCTTGAAGTTAGGCGCCGTTTGAGAGAAGCAATACGAAAAAAACGCCCGGAATTTTAGAAAAAAAAATGCATGGCTTTTGCATCATGATAATGCACCTGCTCACTCATTTTTGCTTGTGAGAGATTATTTGGCCAAAAACAACACCGTTATCATGCCTCAACCACCGTATTCACCAGATTTGGACAGCGTTTGCGACGACACAAAACACTTGTCTTATTTTTGCCTATCACAAACAAACTAAACATGCTGTATAGATCAAACCGTCAACATATCATCGAGGCCAGTCTACATAAAAAAATAATATTCGAAAGTCGAATGTACGTAGCCCGTGAAATTTGAAAATTCATCTTATTCTTGAACACACCTCGTATATCCAAATCAAGGTCTATAAAAGCATAATATGATGAGAAATTATCAGGTTCAAAAATAATGATTCATATTTTCGGTAGTAGTGACCCATACACCTGTTAATCGTTCATGCATACAATTTTTTCAAAGTTTCTTCAAAAATGATTTATTAATATATTTTAATTTTTTCCATTCATTTCAGAACTTTCTGCACGAATAGAGAACACCATAATTCCACTTATTTTTTACTAATTTAAACAAAATTTGTCGATATTAAAATTATTAAGAATAAACAAAAAAAAATCCATCCTCTTCTAGAAACGCTCACACAAAATGGCAAATTGATATGCTGGGTCAATTTAATATTTTATTCCGCTTACTAAAACTCTTCTGGCAATAAAACGTGGAAGAGAATTTTGCGAAAGCATTTTTATACGATGCATTAAAGTGAAATAAATAAATACAAAATTGAAACTAATGTCACAGGAAAATTCCTGCTTCATAAATGTGCGTGATCATATGTTTATTCAATTAGATAAACTATGGGTTCCTAAAGATTAAAATATAATCATGTAAAAGAAGAGGAACCGTCGCTCCCTTTTCGCTTTCCATGGCAGCATTTAAAAAGGCAAAAACATGAGAGGAAAACCCATAAGATAATTATTATTACAATTATTATTGCCATGCTTGTTATATTGTGCACTTGTTGCGACAGTCCTAACCTAATCAGGTCGATATATACATTACAATGGTGAAGACCACCTTATAGGAAACGTAGAGGCCCTGGCGATGTAGTTCGTTTTCGTTCACAGTACTTAATGCCTACTTGTTGCTAAATTATATCGAAATTGGTGGAATTGAATGAACGAAATATACGAAAGTGGGAACATATTTTCTATAATCATAAAGTAATATTATTTTACATTATATTGTTTTATTACATTATTCTATTTTTCAACAATTAGGAATTGTGGAGGAAAATTACATTTTGATAAAGCGGTCATTTTGTATGGGAGGTACCAGAAGGCACTCTGTTTCCATTCTCAAAACTAGATTCACCAAAAGCATAGTGCGTGCCAAATTTGAATTAATTCAATACAACGGCGTGACAGATTAAAGTTAAGAATACATAGGTTAAACCGGTCAATTGTATGGGATGCAGCGGAAGGGTCGGGACTACTTGCTCTATTTTTCTCAGATTTTACAAAGATTTATGAGTAAAAAATTACAGAAAAATTATTAAATTTTCGGAAGTCTGTCAATTTGCATGGGAAGTACGATAAAAGAGATTGCAGTGCACTCCATTTTCTTTCTGAAACCTTACTTTGGCAAACGCTCAAAGTGTGTCAATTTTGAAGAATATATAGGTCAAACCGTGGAACGTGTCAGATTTTACGTGGTTAATCAGTCACTTTATTCGACCTCTAGGAAGCCTTCTAAACCAATGCAATGGGCAAACATTTAAATTACAGCAGTTTTCGAATGAGAACTTACAGGAGAAATCTAAATTTCGGAAAAATGGTCAATCTGTGGGTCGATATAGCCAACTTATATATAAACGTTTCGTTAAATCTTCGCATTTGTGGAATTCCATATGATGAGAAAGAAAATTTTACAAACCATTATACTTAATGTGGGTAAAGTGGATACAAAAAATTACAACACTTGTATAATTCTAGTGGTCGTCGGTAGGTCCAACATTAGAATCGGTTGCGATAGTGTAATAAGCTGCTTATTTTAAATATCATTATGAAACTACTACTATAAAAACTACCAAAAACAAAAAAAAAAGATGGGGAGACGAAGATACCTCTGGGGGATTCTAATGCCAAAACAATCAGCAAATTCAATCTGCATAGCAACACCACAGAAAATGGATTCATACTGGTTTCTTTCGTTCTATCTACAAGGTAATTTTTCCAATTTTATCAAGAGTATGCATAAGGTTGAGCAGAGCGAAAAACATACGTTACCAAACCCAGAGAATGTCAGACATTACTAGGCTGTCAATTTTTAGGTAGCTACAGCCTACGCCAGCAAACTCCTTCGTCTAGTTCAACGAAACGCGGGGAACACTACAAGCAAAAGACGCAGATTTTTGGGTGGAAGAAACGGTTGTAGGGAGAATGAGAGAGTGAGGTTATACGAGCATAAACTTTCAGAAACAGAGATGAAGCCGAAATTTCTTCTTAAAGTTTAGAAGCAAAGGTTGTGGAATAGGTCTCCCTATGTAAAAGCACCGATGGAAATCTGGTGACAAAAAAGGTAGAGTGGCGATGAATTCATCATATTCAGCATGGAATAAGTGCAATCTTGTGCATGTACAAACTATAGCGGCATCAGTATCTTGACCATCGCTTTTAAGATTCTTTAGAGTTTGATAAGTATGTGAAAAACTAAAGTTTATTCTACATGCCCTGATTGGACCTTACCAGTGAGATTTTAGGCCAGATAAATCAATCTTGACAAGATATTGATACTACGGCAAATCTAGAAGAAGACACAATAAAAACACATCGGTCATACAACCTTTTCATCGACCATAGAACTGTCTGTCTTCGGTATTTTCAACTTCGAGGACGACTATTCTAAACATTACATATTGTGGAACAAAAACACAATTGCTCCACAATTACAAAAACCAATTCCTGCAACTGCAAATTATCCAAATATATTTGGGGTTTTAAGGAGTTTTGGTTTCTTATTGGGTATTAAAATTATTTTACTCCTTTTTGTCCAGCCCATGACAATATCGACAATACCCTTAACAGTATGGCCGATTTGGATGAAATTTTACAGAAACGTTTTAGAAGTGTTGACAAGCACTCAGCACTCCATGCATTATCAGAGCCGCACAGGGGGTTCCAAAATACGGTACCTATGTTTTGACAACTCATATGACGACAGCAAAAACTGGGTTGATTCAAGAGATGAACAGTTTTACCGTGACGGAATTCGAGCTTTGCCGGAAAGATGGGAAAAAGTAGTAGATAGCGATGGGCAATACTTTCAGTGAGTTATTTCCAAATATGTTTTCATAACAAAATTGAATTGTTATAAAAAAAAAATAGCGACAGCTATTTATTTACATTTTTGTACGTTAATATATCACAAAGATTTTTTTTGTTGCATCCGGGAACTGTAATAGGCAATATAAAGATTAAAAAATGGAGCCTTGATGATAGCAATGCGCATATAAATGTTACCTAAGACCTACCTACTTACTGGCGATGTGGCATATTAAAAAAAAAGGAAATTAAAAATTTTGTTAAAATTTCAATATCAGATAACTATCATTCTATAAAATTTAGTGATATTCCAAAAAATTTTGTTTTTTGTATCAGCTTCTAGAGTGTGGGTTAATCATATAGACACATTTTTTAGAAATCGTCTTACAATTTTGAAAAGCGATAGCAAAACTGCAGGAAATTTTGAAAAAAAAAACTAGTTCTGTTAACTTGCACCAACAAAGATTTTGAGAAACAAACTATATATAGTATTCTCAAACGTTAAAATTATTCATATCAATTACCAAATAAGGTTATTTTCTTATGTTGAGGTAATGAAACGAGTGGGTTACATAACACTAGCAATTCATTAATTTAAAATTGAAATTAATAAAATAAATTGATAAGAGAAGATAGTGCGAAACTTTTAAGCGGTCGCTATGTGTATACTATGCGATTTTGTCGTTGCCTTATCATAGATATTCCATAAATATCAGTGTTACCTTAACGTCTCCCCTTTTAGGTTGTCAAGAAATGTATGAAGAATTTGTGCACTCGCTACTTCCATTTCAATATTTTTGAGAGCTCTTTTAAGAGTGTCAACAAACCTATATTTGCGTCCGTTAGAATTCTTAGGGACAAAACATTGTTTAAAATTTATTGAACAAAACTTAATTACGTTGTCCTATACTAATGAATGGCAATTGACAATTTTGGTCTCTCTTGACATAATCTATTATGTCCTTATCAATGTTGGGCCAATAGACATAGCCACCGGCTGGTGTCTTACATTAGAAAAATTTCCCCGATGTAATTGTTTTAAAATCCGCTATTACAATTCCGCAGTTGAATCGTAGGGCACTATTGACATATGGAATGGAGGCCTTCCTCTTATAACAATAGAAAATAGCGGGAAAGATCTCGTTTTCTACACCAAACCATTCTATTTCCATATACCTATAGGACTGCTTTCTGATTTTGGTAACTGATAACTGGTAACTGGAATTATGTGTGTGTTTTTCTGAATCTGGGGTAAACCAAATATGTAATGAAATTTTTACACTATATATAACGCGTTATCCATTCCTTGGTTTCAAAAGTAAAATTAAATAAAACACTCATTAAGCCTTGTTTTCGATAAAACTTTTATTTCATTATAATGCTTGCACCTTGCCATTATGTAAGAAAAACAATGCATTTAAATGAAGTTTCTTGATTGGTTGCAGCAGTGGATCCTTTTGAGATAGTTTTCGACCACTTTCCCGCACATTTAGTACAGTGTCTCAGCGATAACTTTACGAATGTTGATTTTTAAATGCCCTAGCGTTTGAGGACCATCCGCGTAAATACGGTCTTTGACGTAGGTCCGCAAACAAAGTCTAAAGGCGTCAAATCGCGTGATCTTGGTGGGCAATACGCTGTCCTTCTTAATATGTTTTCTTGGACCTTTCATATTAGGTACAAACTTTTCATAATGGTTTATGGAATTCAATAAGAATCTTAGCTCCGATAAGTTTTCTGGAGTTATAGATGTATGCTTTCGCTCCATTTATGCCCGCGCTAAATTAATCCACATTACGTTGAAATCCTACTGGTGTGTTAGCCTATTAAACATGAAAAGACCCTTATGTGTATGTGACGGTGAGCAATCGTATGCTTTCCCCGTCGACTTTTGCTTGAAGATACGCGTCTGATAAATGAAGATAATTAAATATTTTGCTACTATGACAATCTAATAGAATGTCTTCCGGTGTTGGTAAGAGGTTTTGATTTGGTTCAATCATATTGTTGAAACTTGTTGAACTTGCATCGTTAGTAGTGTCATCAATAATGAATGATTCCGATTTACCGATATGTTTCCAGTGTTGGCACTAGTGTTGGAACCTTTATTACAGCAAAACTGACGCTCTTAAACATTGTCTTTCTAACGTCATGTAATGTAATCCGATAACACTTATTCAACGCTAAATACAGATTGATAAAACCATTTATTGGAAAAATTATGGATTTCTTTTTGTCATACATTGCATATATGTACAAGGTGTGCCATGAATTTTTTTCTACAATTCCGGACGTTTTTTCGTATTGCTTCACGCAAACGGCATATAACTTCAAGGTAATACACCTTATTTACCGTACGACTTTGTGGTAAAAACTAATGGTGCACTACGCCCTGGTAATCAAAGAAAAACAGTGAGAAAAAATTTGACATTTGATCGAACTTGGCGTGCTTTTTTGGTCCTAGCTCTCCAGGGCTGGACTTTTCCATTGGGACGATTGAGCTTTGGTTTCGATGTCATAACCATATACCCATGATTCGTCATCAGTCATGACCCTTTTAAGCAAATCTGGACCATCGTTGACGTCATTCAACAATTGCTGAGCGATGCTCAATCGACGTTGTTTTTGGAGCGAACTTCGCTGCCACCACACGCTTCATGCCCAAAATTTCCGAAAAGATTGCATGGCATGAGCCAATCGATATGCCGACATCCTCAGCAACTTCTCTAATTGTAATTCGACAATTCTCTATAACAATTTTCTTCACTTTCTCAACATTTTCATCGGTTGTTGGTGTGCTGGGGCGTCCAGGGCTCATTGTCAACATGTCAAAAAAAAAAAAAAAAAAAAAATGTTGCCGAATGACAGAACATATGAGGTCAAATTGACGCTTTCTAAAATTTTTCTGAAATATGTGTATAGAATAGTTTGAAAGCACTATCGAAGGACTATTTCCTGATATAAGTTTGATGGACGAAGGATCCTTCGTTTGCGCACAGTGAGCACAAATGTTGCCGAATGACTGACAACATAAGACTAAATTGCCATTTTCTGAAATTATTCTGAAATATATGAATTGTATATTTTGAAAGCACTATCGATGGACTATATCCTGACATAAGTTTGATGCCGAAGAATCTTTCGTTTACGCACAGTGTGCAAAAAGGTTGTCAAATGAATGAACACATGAGACTAAATTGTCACTTTCTGAAATTGTTCTAAAATATGTGTAGCCGTATAGTATATTTTGAAAGCTTTATCGAAGGACTATGTGTTGGCAGAAGTTTGATGGACTAGGAATCCTTGATAGTGTCGACAAAAACGCAAATTTGTTTCATTAACAGAGTTCTGTTAACCATTTCAGAGTTCTGGCAACCAAAGTGGTTCGTGTCTTTGCTGTTTAAATTCGAATTTATCTTCGCGAACATAGGTATTTTATGAAGTTAGTTATACAAATTCCTTATAGATTGGAAGTTTGAAGATCTGCATGTATCTTCAAAGCTTTGAATTTGAATTTGAAAAATGGTATCAAAATATCTTGCAATGATTATGTAAAATATACATACAGTTGGAAATCTGCTAGGTAAACTGCGAATTATTTTTAAGCGTTTGTTATATTTATATATATATATACCTTATATACAATTTCTCCATGGAAATACCGCTAGATTTGTCTTAGTTAACCAAACATCAGAATACTTTTGGACTAACTAAACTTTTCTACTGCTAATGATAGCCGAATTGTCGGCATAAAAAGCAACAGGTTGATTTGACGGTATATTAAGTTCGATGTACATAGAAATTGAGTATAGAATAGGACGTATGCAAATCATTGAGGAACTTCAGCTAAAATATTTCTAGTAGTTGACGTGTTATTGTCAATATGTGCCGAAAAGTATTCATTCATTCAAGAGTTTCTCAATTTTTTTTTTTTTGTAACCTAATTGGAAATTTGAATTTACTTCATTTAAATATTATTATATCGTGCCAAATGGATCTATCCTGTAGCATTACTGGATCAATACCTATCTTTACTACTTTCTTACTTTTTCAGGGTTTTTTTTGTCCTTTTTTTATCCTTACGGCACTTTTTATTTGATGGATTGTCGAATAGCCTTGTCTGAAGCCAAACTGTTCTTTGTTTATAACATTATTTACGTGCACAAAATCTAGTATTTCACTTAATACTCTTTTAACTTCAATTTAATCACCTTTTCGAACTAAGTCTATAACTTGTAGATACAATGGGTCTCATGCATAAAAACGAGTAAAAGCGCTGAGTTGAGTCAGGTGAGCAATTGCTCGTAAGTCGAGTTCGATCAAACAGCAAATGCTTTTGCTTAATTTCGTATGCATAAAAATGAGTTCAAACCAATTGCAATTACTTGAGCAAAGGGGATCAAACATCTAATTGTTATTGAAGTGTAAACATGTCGTCAAATGAAATTGAAGTAGAAGTAGAATTAAATAATAATAATAAAATAGAAACCGACGACATTTCTAAATTTTTAGTAGAAAAAAAAACAAAGTAAATATTTACTAGAAAAAAGTCAATTACTAAGCATTAAAAATAAAAAAACAAACAATAGAAACATGTGTAACGGAAATAAAGCAAAAATTTGGCATTGAGTCAAAGGGGGAAAACATAATAAAAAAAAATAGCTAACATGAAATGTCGCATAAAAAATAAAATAGACATGAATAAAACTGGCAATAAAAAAATAAATTTAAAAAAGTGGGAAATTGATTTTTCACAATTGCTTTGTGTTAATTCTAATCCCTCAATAAACAAACTTCCAGGTATGTGTACAGTTATCAAATTCAAATTTTGTTGTTGATTTCGCTCTTCGTTTATTTTTTACAGTTCATCTCTCTCTTGGAACCAATGATAACAACTGTACGTTTGATACATTAGAAGACACATCAGCAACAACATCAGAAACAAAAACAACATCAACATCAGCAGCAAAATAGGAAAGAAAGAGCCGTTGCACTGATAATGATGATCAACCTGTAAGTTTTTTTTTATTTTAATTTACATTTTGCTATATGCTGTTTATTTTTGAAGGTTAACAAAAAGTCAACAGCAGTTTTGAGTCGTTAAGAAACTGATTAGACAAGGGAGTTGAATTTTCAAATTTTGCAGAGGCTTGTTTTGAATTGAATTTTGAATTTGAATAATTAATATATTTTTTTTTTCTTTCATTCATTCATTTTCTTTATTGGATCTTTCTTTCGGAATTTACAATATGTATTCAAATCTTAATCCTATCTTAAACTAAAGTATACTGCCATTGCCGGATCTTGTTTTTGGCGAGCAGAACTGTTTATCACCGGACCAAGTCTAGCGTGTCCTTTTTTTTAGCCGTATATGACCGGGAAAATGTTGAAGTTTTTGAGCGAGTGGGTTTGAGTGGGAGGACAACTTCGATACATATGACCTGCTTAATTTTTTTATTTCCTCGGAAATATAAGGAATGTTTAAATCTTTGTGTATGTTATCATTCCTAATATACCATGGGGCACCACAAATTTGGCGCAGTATTCTTGACTGTCTTCTTTGTAGCTTATTTATGTTAGAAGCCGATGCCGTTCCCCACAACTGGAT
>JAHXMU010025570.1:432699-497709 GCA_019455685.1 Philornis downsi | reverse complement strand
GAAGTTTTTGGCTAGACTTTGGGCTCAATTTTCTTTTCAGAATGGGATAGTAAACGTCTATCCCAGTTCGAACCGTTTCATTTTGAGATTTTTGTTTCTGTATAGCGCCCTTCGAGGTCGATGTTGCCGGTTGAGTAGCATTCGCGAGAGTTGCCACTATATCACCGTTTGCACGAATGTTAGGTAAGATATCGGGTATACTTTTAGGCGGATTCTTAACTTGGGGCGAACTGATTGTTTGTGGAGCATGGGAATACGAAGTACTTACGGGCATACTTTTAGGCTGCAACATATTTTGTCCACATGCCAAACTGTCATCATTGTTTGGAGAGATATGAGCTGAGGGTGAATTCATATTGACACTAGTTTTCGCGGTTAGGAAGGCACTGTCATCTTTTTTGTTTTGGGATGCACTTTTCTGACACTTGTTTGCATTTATAGAGAGATAAGCATTTCTGCCGTTAAGAATCAGACGTCTCTCCGAGTGTGAGACACTCATATAGGCACTTTTCGCCTTAAGATATGCGAAATGTAAACTATATTTTTTTCCACATTTGTTGTGTCTGTAATATTATAAATTGTATGTTATTGTCACTGCACTGGGGAATTTTGATTTAGCGTCTTCTGACTGAATATTTTTTGGCTAAGAGTATATTTAACCTTTTTTTTTTATAATTATTTTTCTAGAGCCGATGCACAAACACGTCTGTCTGCACAGAGAGAAATAGAATGAATAATAAATAATTAATTTTTAATGCCTAAAAATTAATTACACTTTTATTATTTTTGTATAAAAAAGTGAATTGTATTTACGTTTATTGTTTTTATAAACCAAAAAAAATTAAATATTTTCATTTATATTATTTTTATTATAAACTAATTTGATAACAAATTTGCGATCATCCTCCTTTTGTTTTTTCCAGCCTCTGAAATTCTTGCTGTCTGTTGTTCGATATTATTTCCTAATTGCCTTACATCATTATTGTTGTAATCGTCATTGATAAGGATATAATCGTCTTTCAAAAATGTAGCTATGTTATGCAAAATGAAACAACTGGCTATTACGTGGGGCACTAGCCCTGTCGATACACGAATTTTGTATTGAAGTATCGAAAATCTTTGCTTCAATTGCCCAAAACACCGTTCTATAATGGCATGTTCCTTTGTAAACACTTTGTTGAATGTTTTTTCTATGTTAGTTGTTGGGTTCCGGAATGGTGTCATTACCTCGCGTTTCGTAAGATGCGTGAGTCATGAACTGAACCAGGCCAGGATACGTCCACGCTTGTAAAAAGTTCTTTTCCATCACAAGTTGCCTGCACATTTATAGAGTGGAAGCTTTTTCTGCAAATATACTCATCGCTTTGATTTGTGGGTTTTTTAATTTTTATATGGGTACAATCAATCACTCCAAATGCAATAATTTGTTTGCCATTTCATTTGAGCATCTTTTATTTCATCTGCATCTTTCGGGAATTTTATAAATTCGCTTGCTTTAGCAGATATAAGTTTCGCAACTTCCGCAATAGTTCGCGACACAGTTGATTGATGGACTCCAATATCTGTGGCTATATCATTTTGGAATCCAGGAACTGCACAAAATCTTAAATACAGCCGAATTTTACCAATGTTGCCGAGGGCACCACCACGTGTTTCTTCTGACTCCTCAAAAAAATAAGTAGCCAACCAGCAGATGCTACTATCATCAAACCTATGTATATATCATTTTATTATTAATTATATAAAAAAATTAATATTTAAGAATACAAACCTGTATAGTTTTTTATCCTCACTTGCTAAATTTGTTTTACGCTGTTGATAACATTTTGTATTTCTTTGTGGCACAAAATATTCAGCCATGATTCCTTTTTAGTGTACGCGAGTCAACTATAAGGCAGGCTCAACAAAATTTGAGCAAGAGCTCACAAAAGAGAGCAAATGAAAATGAGCAATGCATATGAAAATGAGCACAAGCTCGTCCAACTTAGTTCAAACTGAGCAAGACGAGATCAAACGTGAGCAGTGAGTGAAAGCAAATACATCAAATTTTATTATGCATACGACAAGCAGCTTTTACTCAAAATTTCGAGTCGGAGCAAATGCTCGCTTTTTATGCTTCGTTTTGCCGCTATTTTGGTTTTGACAGTTCATATTTGGCAGTCGTAAAGTAGAGACGTGGCAAAGTTATCATGGAAAAATATTCGATAAACCAACGTGTTTTAATCGTTAAAACATCTTATCAAAGTCAATCATCGATTACTGTGACGATGAGAAAGTTACGTGAATTTCTTGGGAGAAACAACGTGCCAACAAGACACACTATTTATAGTGGAGTGAATGATTTCGAAGAAAAAGGGTCTGTAGCTGATAGGGCCAAGCATGAACAACAACGTCCTGCAAGATCGCCTGAAAACATTACTGCTGCTCAAGAAAGTGTTCAAAATAATCCATCAACCTCAATTCGATGCCGAGCTCAGGAGCTTGGTCTTCAAAGAACAACTTTGGCCACAATTTCCCACAAAGGTTTGGATTACAATGGAATTACTGCGAGATCTCTTTCCACAACAAGTTATTTCAAGAAATGGTAATGTTGATTAGCCTCCACGGTCGCCTGATTTGACTGCTACGGACATCTTTTTGTGGGGATATGTGAAAATCAAGGATAATTCAAACAAACCAGAAACGCTTGAGCAACTCAAACAAAATATTCGTGATAAAATTAATGTGATAATGTAATGAAAAATGTGGTCAAAACAAACATTTATCAATACAAGATCCGTTCTCTTTCATTTAATCAAATATTATAAACAAACAAAGTAGTATACCTTCCCGACGGACACCCTGTATCTTTGAATCTTTCCCTTGTTTCAAAACTGGAGTGATTGCGTAAACACCAAACATATTTTTGAAACAAAAATACGTTCGTCATCTGTTTGACCACCATCGGTTTGACACCATCTTTGCCCGGCTATTCGTTTGTATTTGTTTGTGTGTATTGATATAACATTTCACATCTTCAAGCTAAGTAAGCATATCATCTGTTCAACTGCAGGCTATTTATCTGACCGGTTTCATTACATAATGTGGTCGCGTCTGCCTTGCATTCGTTCTGCTCTCACTACGGTTTGTCCATTGATTGTAACATAAGATAGTTTTTGCTGTCGTGATTGATATCCAACGAAATATAATAGTCAATGAATCTTTGTAACTATTTAAGAACACATGATAGAAATTGTCTCTGGTAATAACGACATCGTTGTAACTTTCTTTGCCCAATTAAATACAAAGTTAAATTAGAAAGACTTCGCTGCAAAGTTTGTTTCTTGGAATGAGGCAAACTGGAATGAGACATTTTGTCCTGTTATTACGTTGTTATTGTATGGCCCGTAGTCTTTCGTCAATCCAGTTTTCAGATTTATAAGAAGGATCCACATAAATATTTTCAACCAATGAGCAGGAAATGGAAACTTGATCAGAGTCCAGAATGCCGGGTTGCGTCTCTCAAAATGCAGGTTATGTGTTATTCAAAGCCGGTAAAACTGTCCAGTGCAAATATGGAGTACTGATGTTTTAGCAATTACATGGACGGTTACTAATTCAGCTGGTATGGTGTGCGTCGCCGAAAATAAAGAGTTCTTTGATTGATCTGGCGATTTTATTTCTATCTTCGATAAAATGTGAAGAACACTTTGTATATATCTATCATATGTGTGATTTTGTAGTTTGATAATCGGAATTTATGGTATGGTTTCAAAAAATCTCACAGATAAAATCATCAAGACATACAACCAAAACGGAAGTTGTAGCCGATATAATTTTTGCTGTTTATATAACACATTCCGAAAAAAAAAAATGGAATTCATATTCGTTTCTGCATTTCTGTAAAGCATCTATTGCTTCAAAATATATTTTTAATATTTTTTCCTTGCAAATAAAGTCACTGCTATGTTGGCTTTCGTCTACATTTGCATTATGGAAATTTTAGCTGCTTTGAGTTCATCAAAGCTTTTGGGATGGAAAATCTAACTCTCATACTGAAAAATCTGTGTTGAATGGTTTCAGAAGTTATAAGTTTTTCTCGAACTACCAAATACTCACGCCTTGAGGGGCAGCGTATCATCCACACGGTGTTTAACGTTTTTATAATTTCTCTTCGCACAGAAGCATCTGTAATTTAATTTAGTTGAATAATCGTCGACTAATTGTAAGCTCCCCATTCAAGTCAAGCCCATTCTCAGTAGTGGCTTGCAGGCCAAACATAGCTCATTTCAAGCATTGCGTGGTGCTCTCCGCCTCGTAAAGGATTTCTGTATTGTACAACGATACTGTAGTATTTTATCCGTACGATTTCCTTTTTTTTGAAATTTGACTGCAATTCAGTAGATTATGAAGCTTCATCTGGTTTGGATTTGGCAATTTTCACATCAATCAGACATCGATTCAATGTTGTACATGTTTCTAAATTCCTCCATAATAATGTTGTTGATTGTTTAAGAAAGGCCAAAAAGAATGTCTAAACCATTATTCTTTTACTGTTATCTTTTACTGGATATGTTCGAAATTTGTTTGTATTTTATATTTAATTCCAAAAGTTTAATCTTCGTTTAATCTCTTTGTACTTTGGGTTATTTTTCTACAATACCTTGGGTTCTGATATTTAAAATCTGGAATTTTTGTAAAAATTTACTATTTTAAATATTTATTATTTTAATATTTTTATTTTTCCTTTATTAGCTGATGAATATCCAAATATTTTTACTTAAAGCCATACAACCGAATGCTTCAAAAGGCAGTCAAAGACCATAAAGCTACATTTATATATATATATTGATATTAAAATAAAAATCAAACTGGGCAAATTGAGTTATGTTAATACTTAACTTCAAATTTAAGTTAATACTTAACGATAAATTCATAGGAGCTGTATTTCGTATGAATTATATTTGGATTAATCTAAACTAGATTTTGGGTCATATGATTTAAATTTGTGAAACGAAACTGCAGTATTATACAAAAAAGCAAAAATTTGTATTACTATAGCAGTTGATAATAAACCACAGGCTTTCAAAAAGATAAATTGGAATTTGTGGCAAATTAATTTAACTTTTAACCACGGAGAGAAAGTGTATGTAAGGCTATTAAGAACTATGAGTTCACAAATGGCACAAATAACTGTGGAACATTGTCAAGGGAACTGTCATCTCAGCCGAATATTAAAACGGATTTACAATATTTTAATCTGCCAAGAGTTTCTCATACTGCGAAGGGGTTTTAGAGAATGTAGATACCGGTAGACGATCCTGTTGCCTGATTTGTATTTAAAAAAGCAGCGTTGTTCCACCAACTGGTCTTTTATTTTTCAAATCTGGTAACATTAGGCGCGCAACTAAGTTCTCGCTGTTTTTTTTTTATAAAAATGCAACTTTATTATGAAAACATGTTTACAAAGAAAACATAAAAGTATTGCCCACCGCTAGCTACTAATTTTTCCCATCTTTCAGCCAAAGTTCGAATTCCATCACGGTAAAACTGTTCATCTTTCGAGGCTACCCATGAATCTGGCCATTCCTTGATGGCGTCATATGAGTGGAACTGCTGGTCAGCCAGACCGTGTGCGATCGAACCGAATAAGATAATCGGATGCCACAATATCTTAAGAATGTGGCGGATGGGGTAATACCTCTCATTTCAGTGTTCCCAGGTAGGTTTTACCGGGTTTGGCCACGTGAAGCCGAGCGTTCTCATGCTGAAGTATCACTTTTTCGTGTCTCTCCGCGTATTGTGGGCGTTTCTCGCACAGATCTCGGCTCAGTCGCATTAATTGAAATCGATACCGATCCTCAGTGATGGTTCCGCTTGGTTTCGACAGCTTTTGTTGTAATAAATAATATCGACCTAGTCCCATCAAATACAGAGCATAACCTTCGCAGCGTGAATATTCGGGTAACTCCTAATACTGAAGTAAGCTCTACTTGTGTTTGACACGGATCGCCATTAAGCAGTGCCGTCAATTCATTGTCTTCGAAGGTTTTCCATCTTCCTTTACGCGAACGGTCGTCAATATCAAAATCACCATCTTTAAAGCGACGGAACCAATCTCGATACATTGTTTCACTTAAAGCAGCATCTCGGTAAACGTTTTGAAGCTCTCGATGAGCTTCAACCGCCATTTTCTTCGGTTAAAAGAAGAAAATCAAAACTTCCCGCTATGACGATTATTCGGCATAAAATCATACATATTCACACAACCAAAAGAATATGACGCCAAAAGAAAACCATTATTTCTATAATTGGCTCATGGCGTTTAGGTTATGGCAGAATCAACTAACACTAGCTGGTGCCATTTATTGGAAAACATCGGGAACTTAGTTGCGTACCCAATAAATTGAAGAGATTTGAAAATTTGAACCTATTGCATGCATTTATTCACATCAGCGACCATGAATAACCATGAAAATTACTTTCTGAGTCCAAGAGAAAGTTGTAGATCTACTACATTAAATGCCTTTATTTTGGAATCATTTGCGACACAGAGTTCATTCGAATTTACCAAACTTTTGCTTGCTTTTGATTGCATTGCGCTTCTTTAGAATAACGGATATATTTGCCACTGTGTCAAAGATAAACGTCTCCTTGGATAGGGAATGGATTATTGATGAATACACAGCACAATTTTGAAATTTCGCAGGCATCGGCAGCAACGCATTTGCATTAACTATGAAAATAATCAGAACCGAATGAAATGAAGCATACAATAATTTGCTTTGCTTTGCTGCCGACTACAGCGAAAAGAACACAACTATTGACTACGAAAACCGAACCAGAAGTTTTGATAGTCACAGGAATAGCAAATGCATAGAGATCAAAAATCTCCACATTGATTGCAATTATAAAATATTTTAAAATATCGACACATCGAATACATATGTGTGTAAAACGCCTAATTTTCAAAATAACTTATACTGAAATAATCGCTGAAATACTAATATGGTCGTATCACTGAAACGGATGGTCCGATCATTTTGCTCATTCCATAGAGAAGAAAAGTATTTTTAAAAAATCGCTAAAGTACAAACCCGTATACTACGCCATCAAAACGACTTAATTTAGCAAAATAAGGTTAATCTTCATATAATATAAACTTAAAGTTGAAGAGAAAAATCAGTCAAAAAACTGCCCTTAACATGGACACATGGCGTTAACATATGTAACTAAATTTTCTACCTCTGGCAGAAACTTCCATTGTGCACCCATTGTCTACAAAATGGGTTCAAAAATTGTAGAAAGAAATAATATAATAAAAAATCGCTAACAAGTTGGGAATGTTGCCTAATTGCGAAAAGAACTCAGACTTCATAGTTTTCTAAATAATTTCGATAAACAGACGTACAATTGCTTAATAGGATAAAAAAAGGGGGGAAAAAGTTGCCGGGGTCCAAAATTTAATTTTATGATTAGATGCTCCATTTCCTATTTATAGACATGTTTCTGCTTTAGTGATTTTTTAATAATGACATTTACTAATATGTTGTTTTTACACGGGAAGCCATTGCTTCATCATCATCCAGTTCTGAATTATAGGCCTATTTACATTTTAGTTATTTTTGATTTTATGATTTTTTGAACATTTGTCGTCTCCTTTGGCAGAGCTTCATTTGCTCAAACTGCTTAGAAACCTCAAAAAGTTTGTAATTTTATATATATATATATATATATTGCGGATACTTTTCGAATTTGTTCTTTTGAATATACGAGTATAGATATAATAATAAACAGATGCTCGAAATATTGACTGTTTAATCCTAAACGTTAAAATTCCCCTTTCGGAAAATTCATCTACAATAAGTTGGC
This sequence comes from Philornis downsi, assembly GCA_019455685.1. Taxonomy (NCBI): domain Eukaryota; kingdom Metazoa; phylum Arthropoda; class Insecta; order Diptera; family Muscidae; genus Philornis; species Philornis downsi. The sequence goes on along the minus strand of JAHXMU010025570.1, from coordinate 489,858 downwards.
AACCATCAATTTTACGTTAAAATCTGTTCAAAATATTATTACGTTTCCACTCAAACAATATGAATATGATTCTAATGAGTACCGGCTATCGAAAATAGAAGCCACCTCGCTCCACCTTGATTATTAAAAAATTTAAAATTTCACACTCTACATACGGATTTCGTCCCAGCTGGATCCCCTTGCGTAAAGAAAAGGTAACATTACCACAAGTAAAGGTTACACCTTTATTTGAAAGGAAATAAATTAATTCAATCTCAATGCTACGCAAACATTTGGTCCTTCGTGAGCCGGATATTTGGATCAAATTTTCTACGCCAACATTTGGTCCTTGGTGAGCCGGATATTTGGATCAATTTAGCTCCGCAAACATTTGGTACCAAGCGCCAGAGACTTTTTTAAACCACTACTATTAAATTTTTTTCCCGCATAAAAAGGCCAAGGATTCCATCCAAAACATTCAAAGAGGATTTCATCCAATTATCACCACCATCAAAACATTCAAGCACTAAAGAGGATTTCATCCATATTATCACCACCATCATAATCATCATCCAGCATCATCAGCTTTATCACTTCTTTTTTACTTTGTAAAGTAAATTTATAAGATGCGTATAAACAGTCTATTCAAAGTGACCATAATAATATTGCCGCCCCCATGCTTGACCGTCTTCTTTGTAAAGCGAACATGGAATTCCTTACCCTTAGGGCACCGAAACTTTAGCCTTTAATTTTTTTTTTTCTAAGCAAAGAAACTCCTCTGGCTATCCGTCCTGGTAAATCATCTTGTAGTCTACGACGAACCGCTCGTGATGAAATTACATTTCCAATTTTTGCTGAAATCGCTCTTGAAAACACAAACGGGTCCTTCTTCGCAAGCGTTACAATACGGATATTGTTGTTTTGTTGTTTTTTTTTTTGGGTCTTCCACGAATTTCGACGGGCTTTTTAGGCTTTAAAGCATTTTGTAAAAAAAATAGCGACCAATTCATAGTTTCTGCTATAGAACGAAGACTTTGACCACTTTCTCTTAGCTTTGAAACAATTTATCTCTCCTCCGGAGAACAATGACTTTTGACCCATAGCTGATTTTTTACTATATATTTTGTTATGAATAAAGATAAACAACAGTAAAATAACTAGCCTTTCCAAAAAGACTACAACAAACTTGCGACAATATTGAAGAATTGAGAAATGTATCCATTATTTTGACCAAGTACTGAAATCAAACCTTAATAAAACTAACTCACAATGAAAACAACGAGGAAGCCCCAGTTTTGTTTTTACTTTTAAAGGCATCGCCATATTAAAGATATTATAATAAAAAAGTATTGCCATGTTTAATTTTCGTTAAAGTGACTAAAGTTAAACATAAAGCAAAAATAAGCAGGTCTACTTATTTTTTCGAACATATGTGTATCCGCCATAAGCCACTTTATCCCTCTTCAGTTTCAGTTAAAAAGACAGCTTGTTACATTGTAGATAAACGTTTGTGTGTGTGAGTAAAGAGTAAAGTAACAAACTTTATTTCTCTAACTACTTAACCCATGTGGGAATGCTTTACACTGCACATCGGGCGTGCATGAGCGGTATTAATCGGACTTGGAAATTCATTTTTTGAGCTTGTACCGAAATAATTTGGCCTTAAATTTTTCAACAGCACTCTACTATACGCCTTTCGGCTAAATAGTGGAAAAATAATTTTGTGATTTCTTTTTCAAAATTTAGATTATCTTTCAATATTTTGGTTTGGAAACTACATTTGCACTTGGTGCGCCCTACAGTACGGACGAAATAATTTGGTGAATTTTTTATAAATTCTGATTAGTTTTTAACTTTTTTGGTTTGAAAACTACGTTTGCACTTCGTGCATCTTACTATACGCCCTTCGGACTGTAGTAGAAAAATAATTTCGAGAATTGTTTCAAAATTCTGATCAGTTTTTTAATATTTTGGTTTGAAACGTCCTTCGGACTATTAGTAGCAAAATCATTGTGAGAATTTTTTCCAAAAATTCTGTTTAATTTTCAATTATCTGGTTTGAAAACTACGCTTGCACTTCGTGCGCCATCCTATACGTCCTTCCGACTATTAGTAGAAAAATAATTTTGCGAATTTTTTCAAAACTCTGATTAAATTTTAGTATTTTTGGTTTGAATACAAGGTTTGCACTTCGTGCACCCTACCATACGCCCTTCGGACTATTAGTAGAAAAATAATTTTGTGAATTTTTTCAAAATTCTGATTTGTTTTCAATGTTTTTCTATTGGAAGCTTCATTTGGATTTTGCAAACCATTGGGAAAAGATGTTTTTTTACAAATTTCCTCAAAACTGTAATATTTTGTAATATTTTTAGGTTTGGAATCAACATTAGCACTTCGTGCGCTCTACCATACGTTCTTCGAACTGCTAGGAGAAAAATAAATTTTTACATTTTTAAAAAAATTTTGATTAGTTTTCAATAATTTGCGATTGGAACCTTCTCGTATATCACTTCTTGTACTCTGTATCAGCCTTTCGGGTTAGAATTCATATTCGTTTCCAAATCTTCTAGTATTTGGTAATTGTACTCAATTCGTAATGTCTAATACGCCATTTGAATTGTTTATTTGTGCATCTGATGCCTAAATAAAGTTTGAGGCTAAGTTCCTTATGACTAGGCCGAAATCTCATACGGTCTTTACTCTGGAAATACGGTCTGCTGAATTACAAAGGCTTTGGAATCATGTCTCGCGGACATTAGGGCGAAAGCAGATACGACACCAGGGGAGGTTGACTTCGCTGAGGGAAAATTCGATGCCTCATTTGAAACATATGTCCGTTGTTTGGCAATGATGAAAGAACAGTTGCAGATGTTGATTGTTCCAAAATTAGATTCGCGAGAGGTTATGAATACAACCGCGGACGATGAAAATCGTATATTCCAGATTTCTTTGCCCAGGGAAACACAGCGCCTCGTGCTTCATCTAAAGATCGAAGATGGGTACAATCAGTCAGATATCAGATAGGGAATATAAAACACGCGCCTAACGGTGAATCTTCCCAGAGGGATCAAGATTATGTTCATAATCTTAGTCTATCTCTGTATGATATCGATATTTTTGAGGGAGATTTCTTGACATAGAAGACATTTAGAGACCTTTTCACGGCGATGTATGTAAAGAACGGTCGTTTAAGTGACGTTGAGAAACTATGTCACTTGAATCGCAAAACTTGTGGAGAGGCGAGAAACATTATAAGCAAATTCCAGCTTACAAATTAAGGCTTCAGTCTCGCTTGGAATGCCTTGAAGAATAAATATGATAATACGCGTATTCTAGTTAACAACCAATTGAGGATACTTTTTGATATTACGAACCTTGACCAGGGATCTTGTGGGGGATTGAAGAACTTACAACGGGCGATAAATGCTTGCCTTTCGGCAATGGCCATTTTATTTATGGTCTTCATGTGTATACAGCGTTTCCAAGAACATCACTCACTTGTCTAATGTTAGTCTTCCGTAAACTTTATCTTGTCGGAATAAGGTATGTGTGCTGTGTGGAAAACAGAATCACCCCCTTCGTACATGTCCCCGATTCTGGAATATCTGTCAATGATAGATATGCAACGGTGAGGTGACATAAATGTTGCGTGAATTGGCTTGATCGTAGATATGCTGTGAAAAATCCCCCGAGCAAATACAATTGTACTTGTGGTAAGAGGCACCACTCCTTAATACACAGGGGCCCTGTGTAAAACCCCCTTCGAGAGGTATGCTATGGGTCCAGCGATCAGTTCAATATACGAACAGATCAGTCTGCAACATCGAATAGTCTTTTACCTTTCACCTCAACCGGACAATCGTCGTCTGCGACGACTTTGAACAGATAAGCGTTTCATACCGTACAGAAAAGAAACGTTTTGTTGCGCACTGCAGTGGTAAAAGTTATTTATTGTGGTGTTTCGTATTCTGCTCGCGCTTAAATTGACCCAGCTTCTGAGGCCTCATTCATTACAGAAAATTTGCAAAATCGTCTTCGGTTTTCGACCATATCGACGAATGAGGCAGTTTCGAGTACGAGTATGTTGTCTAAAAATAGGCGCTTCTATTAATCCGAACGTCTTGATAGAGACAGCGGCTTTACTGCTGTTAAATATTTCGGGAAATCTACCATCATTCACGATATCTTCCGATATGGCGTCTTGTATCCCAAATCTTCGTTTGGCAGATCCAAACAGGTTTAATAATCGGCTAGTTGAACTACTTCTCGGAGCAAGCCTTTATCCAGAACTTCTTTTGGAGGAAAGGCGACCGAATATTGAGTTCTTTGATAACCCAGGACACAGTATTCGGATGGATCATTACGGATCCCCTTTCTTCGATATTTGTGTTCACTACGACCTTTATTGTTTTGGAAAAAGACGAGTTGAATGAAACGCTTCCTCGCTTCGGGAACCTTGCAGAATGTCCCAAACATGGCATATTATCTACTTCTGATAAATATAGCAGAACATTATAGAAGAAACGCGGACGTTCGAACCAAAGAGGGTGTTGTAAGGCGGTCCATTCTGACCAGTTATTAAAAAAAAAGAAATTTAAATTTGATGTATATCGCGTATTTTTCCACACAGCAATGAAGCACCTGCCATTCACAGAGTTCGAACTCATGAATTATGATAAAAGCCTTTTCGACAACAAGTCCATTGAGCTTCGGTGAAAATTAAGCTGCTGGGAGATTCATGCTTCATCCCACACAAGATGTCAAAAACACTATTCAAGCGCCTCAAAAATTCGGTCAAGCCTACCCTTAATAGCTCTGTTCCAGAGCAAAAGAAAATGGAATCTTGTCCAAGTTTTTCTGTTCCAGAGCCATAACTTACGGAATGTAGAGAATTTCAGCGTATGCAGGTGGAAAAGAGATTACGACTTGTCGTGAAGTACCGGTGTTGCTCAAACTGTTTGGGTCGTACCCACTTGATGGCAGAGTCCCATAGTCATCACAGACGCAGAAAATATGAAGGAAAGCACCACACCCTTTTACACGCTACTCCGCCCCTACTCCCGGCCTTCACGAGATTCCCAACATCAACGCCCTTCACGGGCTTCAAAGCGTTCATTGGAGAATACTCTCCCCTCTCATTCTTTGGGACATCCCCACACGAGTCGGTTCGATGGAGCCACTGCGAGCGTGCCTAGGCAATCGTCACAAGACGAACGGAAAAAGCGACAGGTCAAGCAACAGGTCGTTCCACCGGCTCAATTGCTTACTCCACGCAATATTATACGACTTAAGCCAACGGCGGTTGTACAAGTTAAATCGGCTAAAGGATGTGTGCCAGTTCGGGTTTTATTAGATTTAGATTCCTGTGGCGAGTATACGATAGTGTGTGCTACTCTTGCCCGTCGACTCAATTTGCCAATAACTACAGTATATGATGAATATATGATGATGTTTTGAATGTGGCATCGTCACTAAATCCATCGCATCAACAGACCAACACCGCGAGTGTTGCGAGTCTGCACCATGAAAGCTGGAGGAGATGTACTAAACTCTCCCGTTAGCCGACCCAGATTTTTTTCGGTCTCGGCAGGTGGCATTAGTGTTAGGAGTTGAGGTATACGCGGCCATCGTCCCGGGCCTCCTGCATCAGATTCAAGGGTTTCGCACACTGATGTATACTCTGTTCGGATAGGTGATAACTAGTGCATACATGGGGTCGTAATGCTATAAATAAAGCTCGTGAAAAAACTGATTATACCAAACAGTACTTATTTTTCCCTACAGGAAAGTCGTACCCTATATCTAAGTATTAATCTTAATTGCGAACTTAATTGGATGTTGCAAGGTGGCCGGCAATGTTTAATCCTAAACGTCGAAATTCCCCTTTCTGGCAATCCATCTACAATGTGTTGGCAACCTTAATCTTTACGTTAAAATCTGTTCAATATTTGACTACGTTTCCACTCAAATAATACGAACAAATTCTAACGACTAACGGCTATTGCAAATAGAAACAACCACGCCCCATCTTGATTGTTAAAAAATTTAAAATATCACACTGTACATACGGATTTCGTATGTAAGCTGTTATAAAAGTAATAACGCTATCAACAGTCCTAAGTTATTTTATTAGTGAGATATTTTGAGTTATACATGAATGATTCAATTTGAGTTTCATTTTTTAAAAAGTAATTCTACTTCCTAAGCGCAGGAAAAACATAAAGAATAAATGTTACCTGCTTCTGAAAATATGTTTTGCTTTCTCTTACAAAATATTTTATATTGTATAAAAAGGAATTTTTAGTTTCGAAGGATTACATTGCGTGACGACTGTAAATGATATGATTTTATTGAAGTTTTTAGTATAACCTGTTAACTGATTATAAAATCCAGCATTAATTACATCTACATATATATAAAAACGTTTATCGCTAACGTACATTTATGGAGAATTTTTTTTTTACTTTTTTTACTGTCTAGACTCCTATGTTCTTACCTGGAGAACTTTGTCCAATGCTGCTCTGATTATTTAGTTCCACCGACAACAACGTATTAATAGTTTCTTTGCTGCTGGGAGAGTCAACAACATTTGCCTGTAACATTTGATGGGTTGTTCCGAAAGATACTGAAGATGACTTTAAGTTATTGGATATTGTAGCTAGAGATTCTTTCTCTTCAACGGAGGTTTCTGATATTTTTTCATCAGGTTGTAGAATACTATTCGGCTGATCCATTGACATAAGTGTAGTTTCAGTATCCGATGACTTCGTGTTTGTTTCAGAGTCATCAGATATTTTCAAGGCAGACGATTTTGGATCCAAAGGTATCTGGCTATTTGTCGCCAAATCAGAGTCATTTGCTGTGGTTCCTAATGATACAGGACTCGGTATAGGTGTTAATTGATTATCGTCAGCGTCCGCTATAGCATCTTCATCTAACAAAGATGCATTTCCATGAGCATGCGACTGATGATACCGAAGTCCGTTGGCGTGTTTGTATTTTTTGCTGCAATCTTGCTCGGGACATTCAAGAAGAACGGGTGATATTGGACTTGGACACGACGTTTTACATTTCTTTGTGCTTATTTGTACATTTAATCCTGTTACAGGATTTATTAAACTCTGCGGTTGTGCTGTTAATCCACTCCCACTTAATGAAATAGGAATACCACTGGCGTTAACCAATCCGATGGCTGGAGCGTCATTGTCAACATTTAATGTTGGTGGGGGTTCGTCCTTAGATTTACGCTTTTCTGTCCGTGGAGGTAAGAAAGCAGTTGGAGATGTGCTTGGAGTGGAACCCCCATTTCCAGAAGATAATGAGGATCCACTGTTAGTTTTTTCTACAGTTGATGTAGTTGATGTTCGTGAGTTTCGACCGCCTTTTGTTGTACCATTTCGCAGTTTGGAATGAACATGTGAGTGGGAGAAATAAATCTTAAAAGAAAAATTTTTAAAGTTTCAATGCAGCAGATAGATAAAATGACTTAAAATTGTATAAGTAGCCCAGATCATAATATAGAGTTTAGATTTTAATATTTATATACTTGTTTGCAAATAGGACAATAATGCAGTAACTGTAACTGTTGCTAATTATTAAAATTTGTCATTTTTTCGAAAAAAAAAAATGAAAAAAACCTGTTACCTTCGATTCGTTATTCGCAACAGAACTCTCTTCCCGTGTTCAGCTCCTTCATTACTAGTTTGGCGTACATTATGGGATGTTTCCTAATTCTTCATTGAGCTCCTTCTTTCCTACATCTACAAGTGGTGAAGATTTCAATCTATTTGTAAGTGAAAATAATAATAATTTCACTATTATATATTATGGTCTTCTATGCAACAGGTTTATTGCTAATTCCGATGCGTGCGAGGTTCTGGGTACAATTAGAAATCTGATAGTTTCGGGTATTTATACAATTACATCGAAAGATCTATTAGAACTAATGTTTATTGGATTCGTATCTCTCAAAACAAAAAAATAAGAACATCATAGAAAATTTCATACGACCATGAAAAAATTTCGTCATGATATAAAAGGTGGTAAGGATAAAAGCGTACCTTCGTCTTACAAACAAACAAGTCTACTTCCGAGTATTGCCAAACTATTCGCTGATATGATTTCGCTCAAAACCAAACAAAGATGGTCAGTTTGGTTCTAGAGAAGACAACAAAACGATCAACAAGTCAACTGCTTAACTCGTATGGTAATGCACTTAATTGAACGTAGGGAAGATACATCGGAAACTCCAGTGTACACAAATGTTTAGCTTCCAAATCCAACGCAGCTTTCGCACTTCGGAGAAGTGACTGCACAATCTTAAAAAAATTACAGTCGCAGTAATCATCCCTATCATATTTTTCTACTTCCACCCCAGGGGGGTGCCCCTCCTCTTTTGAAATAATAATTACCTGCTGAAAATGCACTATCTTTTAACTTCTTAGCAATGCAACATTTTAACATTACCTGCTCGAATGACTACAACATCGTGCAAGTGATCTAAATTCATCTTACCATGTATTTTACGCTTTGTAAAACAGCATTAATTAGGATTGTAGTAGTTCACATCTTATATTCGCATAGTTCATTCTACAAATAATAACGCATCGATTGTGTTTTTTATGAGCTATTGATAATCCTGCCTTGGCTTCGTCATTCACAAAACCAACTTTACGAAGAGAAACACGTGCGTAATCCACACCTTTATGGTTCATATCCGTGCGCTTGGGTCGTTTTTAATTTTCAACTGGTCACTAGAGTATGTAATAACTGGATCTACTGTCTCCCTTTCTCATTTGTAAGCGTTTGGTCTCCAATATTATGACAATAAAACATACTAAAATCGAACACTAATCCGATCGAAAGCGTCTGCCCAAGAGCAACGTCGAACTCATCGAGCCAAAATTTAAAAAGTCAAGCGTATAAATTGGTAAATATTTAACAACCGCATTTATTACCCGATCAAAAGTGTTTATCTCTAGATTTAATGCAATTGTTGTAGTATCAAATTTTAAAAGCTGGGATAACAAATCTAGTGATAAACTTTAGTTCATTTTCTCATTAGATCATAAAAAATAAATTACTTAAACCTTTATACATTTTGAATGTTAATAAAAATATTACCACCGATAATTATAGCGGTCCTTATTAGAAAACCTTCGAACATCTGTCATATTTGGACATATCGAAAAATGCGCCAAAAACTGCAATGGTGTTACTCGTACTAAGTGACATATCAACCGTTGACCAACTTTACAAAAGACAATTTGAATTAAACTATGAATATACCTGGCAGTTTTAATTCTTATCCGGCCTCGTTCAGAAGTATATCCTATAGTAGATCCTATATGTTATCTAAAAATAAAATATTTGTAAATTCACTGATTGTGAAATGTTCTCCCATATTCCGTTTATTGTATGCACGTTCTTGAAATTTTGCGTTTTCTTTTAAAGCACTTTTTTGGGAACTAGATTCGGAACAAACCTTTCCATATTTAAACAAATTTAAAAATTGTGAAAAATTTAGATTGTATTTATATTTGTAATGCAAATTGTCGCTGCAAATTGTCACAGAAAATAGATTATCATATCTTAACTCCGTAATCTATACAAAGGGAAATACTGATGAATTTTTTTATTCTAAGCACCCTCGGAATACCATCATCAACGTAGCCATTAGTTTCACTAGTTTTTTCATGACGATAACAAAAAAAATTATTTAAATTTTAAAGAAAAATGTATTTCCAAATAGGACGATCGAACAATTAATAAAGCAAAAAGGCAAACAATTCAATGACAAAGAAGATCGAGATGAAATAAATTTTTAACCAATAACATACATCCCAGGTTTTTCAGGAAGGTTTAAAAACTCAAATAATTATAATAAAAAAAAACAGAATTATTACCAGGGCCAAGACAAAAAGAAGAAAAATCGGACGTATTTTGTAAGATTATATGCAATGGGGACAATGCCAACGTATGCATCCACCAGACTGTCTTCTCATAGATAAAAGAAGCACTTGGCACAAGAAAGTAGTTGTTACAGAAAAATATTCCCAAATGTTAGACATCATAGACAAGCCAACTGAGATGAGACACGAAGGGAGTGGCGGGAACACACAGGCATTAAAAAATACAGGGTGGGCCATATGAGTGTGGGCGATTTAATTCTTCAATTTCTCGGTAACGCGCGGCGCGGGGTGGCGGGGGGATATGTTGTTCGCTGCGCCGCTTCCTGGAAATTTAGTCGCCATGGAGTCGTACACGGGAGTGTAGCGTGCATTTTGTGTCCGAGCGTATTACGAAAACAATAAATCAGTGATTACTGCACGACGTCTGTATCGGCATGAACACGGTTTACACGATTTAAGTGAAGTTCCAAGCGCCAGTGTGATACGAAAATGGATCAGAATGTTCGAAACAACCGGCTCAACAGTACCAATTACGGTTCGTGGTCGCCCAGTTTCTGCAAGATCAGCCGACATTGTGGAGCGTGTTAGTGTTTCAGTTCAGCGAAATCCGCAACAGTCAACACGTAAGAGAAGTCAGTCTTTGGATGTCAAAAGAACAACTTTACGACGAATTTTGAAACGTGATTTGCGTTTGAAGGCTTATAAGATTCAGATAGTCCAAGAATTAAAGCCCGATGATGCCAATAACCGACTTAACTTTGTCAATTTGATGCTAGAGCGGTTCAACAATTTCAACAACGTGATTTTTAGTGATGAGGCCAATTTTCACCTTAATGGCCATGTGAACAAGCAAAATTGTCGGTTCTGGTCCGAGACTAATCCACGACGCTTGCATGAACGTCCACTTCACAGCCCTAAGCTTGTCGTGTGGGCTGGGATAACGTCAACCGGTATTATTGGACCATACTTTCTTGAGGACGAAAGAGGGCATGCGATGACGGTTAGAGCGAACAATTATTGCAACATGCTAGCAGACTTTTTGGTGCCAGCTTTGCAAGAACTTCAAGGCAATACCTCGAAGATGTGGTTTCAACAGGATGGGGCCACATTTCATACGGCTAGGGTATCCATAGAGCTGCTGAAAAATGTTTTTCCTGGAAAATTCATTTCGAAGAGGGGGGATATTGAATGGCCCCCACGTAGCCCCGATCTCCCTCCATGCGATTATTTTCTATGGGGCTACCTCAAATCGGTAGTCTACGAGAATAATCCGACCAATTTAGAGCAGTTGAAAAGGAACATTATTCAGGAAAGTAACAAAATACCGAGAACAACTTTTCAACGAGTTTTCCAAAATTTGCGACTTCGGTTCCAAGAGTGTCAAGCAGCCGAGGGAAGCCATTTGGACAACATTATTTTTAAATCTTAAAAATTTCCATGCTTCTACTTTTAAAAAATACAAATATATTTTTTTTATGGTTCGTAGTTTTTTTTTAATTGAATATTTAAACCGCCAACACCCTTATGGCCCACCCTGTATATAGAACAATTTTCCCCAGATGGCTGACTGACGATGTCGTTAAAAATATTGGAATAAATGTTGGAAAGAATTGAAAAAAAAACAAATTTCTTTAAATGAAAATACGACCTCAAACCTGGCCTTAGTCTAAAATAATAAAAAAAAAGACGGTAAAGGCGGCTTCGCGAAATAAAACAATTAGTATACAGTTTCTATATTACCTAAAAATTTACTTAATGCAATTCTGTTATATAAAACACATAGCTTATACATATATACGTGTAGATTTTGTTTAAATAAAATATTCATAAAATAGCGCGTAGCAGTTTTCTGGGTTACTTCATATACATACTTATATGACGACTAGAATATACATTTTTGTCCTTTATGTGACGCACGTTCCTCCTCCAACTCTTTACGCAAAGTTTTGACAGTGTTTTAAGACTAGCCCTTGTAATGGAGATTTGGTTGCTCTTTTGTGCACTCCGAGCTCCATGTCAAAAACTCTGCATGCAGGAACGTTTTGGTCCATTTTCGTACTATGCCGCAATCACTGAAATTCGAACCTTCGTTAACGAGAATGGGATATGGGTAAACCCATCTACATATTCAATAGCGAACATTTAATTTTGGTAGAAATTCATAGACCAAAATCTATTTGCCTGCAATTGAAAATTTTACATTTCTATTAATTTTGACTAGTACGTTTTAGTTCACAGGCATATGCCTTATGCATTTCTGAGTCCGAGTATACTAAATTTCCGAAATCATTTTTCCAAGTTGGTAGCACTATTGCATACATCCGTTTCAAATTTTACATTAGTTTTGAGCAAAATGTGATTTTTGCAAATTTTGCAATACTTTTAAACAAACCTTGTCGGAAAGAAACATTTACAAGTGGCAGAACAGTCGCTCCCGAAACCTCTTCAATATACGACCATATATGCGTAAAAATTGTTAAGTAATAACCAGGGGCCATGCTGATGATGTTGGCATTTCAAACAAATCAATTAAACTTCATTTTAAAAGATATTTCGAGCCTCAAAGATATCAAATTTCGATTAGTGTTAAAACACCCATTTTTGAATGGATATATATGTGAAAAGATGATTTCACGTTATAAAATGGATTATTACGGGAGATGAGACTTGAATTTGTTTATGATATAGAAATAACTGAATATTGTGCTAAAGATAAAGCAAGACTGAAAAGATCTCGCTAAAGTGGCTTAAAAATCATTATGTCGAAAATTTTTTTCGATTATTGTGGTATTGTGCCAAGCCAAACTACCAGCAAGGATTTTTATTTAAGTGTTAAGCGTATTTTGCAGGAAGCTATTCGCGAGAAGAGACCGAATTTATAAGCAACTTTGCTTGGTTTTTCTGGGGACACCGATGACTCGATTAAAGACATTCAAAATTATACATAGCGTGCCCAGAAAGCCATACCAGAAGACGATTGGCATGCTTCGAGTATTAGAAAAAACGGTGGCATTGGCATCATTGGCAATAGACATTTTTTGAAAGGAAAAAAAATAATAATAATAATGAAGACTTTCCATACTTGATAGCATATATTTGAGCCAAGCTATAAAAGCACATCTATCTACAAAATTTAGTAACGTTTGTTGTCTTGTTGAGTTTTTCATTAGATGGTTGTAATTTATTATTTATTTAATATGGGAGAATATTATTATGTTTATAACCGATATTAACAATGCAATATCAGGTTTTTAGGAACATGGGGAATGCTAAGTGATTCTTTAAGGCTTGTTCATTTTGAGTCGAAAATTACAAAATTCATATCGGAATTTTGAGAATTGGTGTGAGAGTGGAGAGTTCAATTCGTCGAACGGAAGTTTAGTGTTATTAGTTACAAAGAAACCAGACGAGAAAATGGACGACTCTTCTTCAAAGCACAGTAAGGCCACGACGGAAGATGCTGAAAATGCAAACAAAGACGAATTGCACAAAGGTCTCTATGCGGGACATTGCACAGGGTTTCGACAATACATGATGGTCATATACCCATATAATAATAAACATGGGTTAAAATCAAGAAATTATAGTTTAGAACGTTTCATCGCGATGTGTGAAGCTTTTAATTTCGTCATTGGAGGTTCGTTTTTGCTACATAAAGAAATCCATAAACTACTTGGATATCGTCAGGCGGCAATACTAGAAACCAAATTATCATTTCTGTATTCGACATCAATGGAGAAGCTCATTAGTGGATGTTCGAACAAAACGCAGCATATATGCATAGTGACCATCAAGAACAAGAAAATGCTTCGATGTGCATATGCTAAATAATTAAAACAAGAAAAACGAGATAGAAAAGCGGATAAGGGAAAAATTGTTGCAACAAACCATTACACAAGAAAGATACCTGTAATAAACTAAGAGCTATCGCAGAGGAGAACACACCAGACGTGGTTGTGAAGCAAGGATGCCCCTTATCACCTTTATTGTTTGCTTCAGTTCTTGATAAAGCTATGGCGGAAATCTATGAAAAGAAGAGAGGAATTGTTTGAAGTTTTCAATGCAATCTTGAAGATTTGCAGATGATATTTGGATTTTTGCAGATAATATTCGTTTTATCTCCCACAGTAATATGCAGAGCAAAATTAACGATTTCAACTTTAAATTGGGAAAAGCCAGAGCAAATATGCATACACACTAAGCTACGAATATTTAGCGCATACACAGAAAACTGCAAACACAAATAAATATATTCTTGCAAATTATATGCCGTATTTTTTGGCCTAATACCATTACCAACATCAAACTGTAAAGGAAGTCAAATGAATCACCCATTAGCAAACACATTATGAAAATAAAGTGGAGTTGGATGGGTCACAACCTTCGTAAAAAACCCGAAAGCATCGCAAGATATACCTTAGAATGAAAACGTTAACGACCAAAGAATACCACAGCCATCGAAAATATGAACATGTTTTATTCAACGATAAAATAATTGCCATAATAATGACAATAATAAACAAATATATCATGGTAGTATATCAATAATATACGAACCTATATTGGTTTTTCCAAGATGTTCGGCAAGCTTGTCGAAAAACAAAAAAGTCTAATGATTTAATAGTTGTGTGCCTTTCTCTGCATAGGCTGTTTAAAACATGTTGTACTTCTTTCTCTGCTATTGACAGGTTATATGTAGTTGCATCTGATGTTTTTGGAATACTCAAGTTCAGAGAAGTAGGTCTTCTTCAAATCGATAGAGGCCTTCTAAATTTAAATTGCTGCGGTATATATGCGAAACACCGATTTGTGTAGTTGTAAAAATCTATATTCTATATCAATAAGAAGAGGTAAGTTATACGATCGTTCCCAGGAATTTTACCCTTCAACTTCTTAAGAAGTGTATTTTATTCGCATATCAATTGCTTGCCGTCTGATTAAATGATACCGATTTTTGCTATTGTAGAAATTGGCAGAGAAGTTGGAGTCAAGTGAGTCATTGGGCAATGACAGCGAATTCGTCTGCATTTCGTTTTTATCTGTTATACAGGGTGTCCGTCGGGAAGGTGCACTACTTTGTTTGTTTATAAGTTTTGATTAAATGAAAGAGAATGGATCTTATATTGATGAATGCTTTATTTGATGTCGGCAATTATGTATGGAATAAAATATCAGATAAATGTCCGCCTCTGTTAGCCTCAAAAATGCGAGCCCTTTTGAGCACATTTTTCATTACATTCTCACACATTTCACGCGGTATTTCATTACTTTCATCATGAATATTTTGTTAGAGTTACTCAAGCGTTTCTGGTTTGTTTGCATAAACGTTGCTTTTCACATATCCCTACAAAAAGAAGTCCGGAGCGGTCAAATCAGGCGACCGTGGAGGTCAATCAACATCACCATTTCTTGAAATAACTTGTTGTGGAAAGAGGTCCCGCAGTAATTCCATCGTAATACTGGCTGTATGCGATGTGGCACCATCTTGTTGATACCACATGTTACTCAAGCCCAAAGCATGCAGTTGTGGCGTTAAATATCGCCCCCCATTGACAGTTACCATTACAGCGTTTTCAGTTTCAAAGAAGTAAGGTCCGATGATTCCTCTTGACCAAATTGCACACCAGACTGCCACTTTTAATGGATGTAAATGTGACTGTTGTCACATAGTTTGAGGGTTTTGTATTGGCCAGAACCGACCATTCTGTTTATTCACATATCCATTCAAATGAAAATGTGCCTCGTTACTCATTATGATTTTTTCATGAAAATCGGGGTTGTCATGGGCGAACTGCAACACCCTATTGGCATATGTGCGGCGGCGTAAATGGTCTTGGGGAAGAAGCTCTTATGTCAACTGAATCTTAAATGGAAACAAATGCAAATCCTTGTGTAAAATTGTGGCCACAGTTGTTCTTTGAAGACCAAGCTTTTGAGTACGGCGTCGAATTGAGGTTGATGGATTGTTTCTTGAACAGCAGTAATGTTTTCAGGCGATCTTGTAGTATATTGTGGTCCATGCTTGGCCCTATCAGCTACAGACCCGTTTTCTTCGAAATCATTCACTACACGATATTTAGTGCGTCTTGTTGGCACGTTGTTTATCCCCAAAAATTGCACGTAACTTTCTCATCGTCACAGTAATGGATGATTAATTTTGATAAAATGTTTGAACGATTTGCCACGTCTCAACTTCACGACCGCCAAAATATGAACTGTCAAGACTAATGTTTACCAAAATGGCGGCAAAACGAATTAGTACATCTTCCCGAAGGACACCCTGTATTAATTTCTAATTGTTCCAAAGAATACCGTTTTTTATCAATGATTTATAGTAGTAGAGACAAAAACGATTTGGTTTCATTTTCGGAAGTTACTAATTGAGAAACATATTTGTGGAAAGATATAAACTGATGGAACTTTAAATTTGAACTTTGATTTGATTTTAGCATATATTGCGTTAAAGTCATTGGCTTGCGCGATCTTATACGTTGCAACGCCATACTGAGTGGTCTGTGCACAAATCTGCACTTTATAATATCATACTGCTCGTACTCGTACAATTGAATTTGGTAGTTTGGTAAGTATTTTATCAATTCACTATTGTTCTCCTTCATGGATTTACATATATTCATTTGTCGGAGTTTTTTTAGCATTGATGTGATACTTTTGTTGCAAATGCATTAGCTCACTTTGCCAAGAGTTATTTGGTGAATCATTCGACCCTACTTTGTCGCTTTCAATGTAATTTATGCACACTTTCGTATTTATCCATTTATTTATCGTAAAATGAATTTACGAGTACTGGAATTGAACGCGTTGTTACCAGTTTATCTGGGCTTATACATTTCACGGTTCTATGGATTTGTTTTCTGTGGAAAAGAAATGGGGAGATAGCTGCAGAAATTTTAAATTGCTTGGTTATTCCACATAAAAATTAACGAATTAACCAGACACTCGGAAAACATTTTTCACAAAAAAAGTTTCACAACTAGGAGTTGAGGATGTAACTTCTCCTGCGAAAACGTTTTATTGGCGGAAAAAAGGAACAAAGACACTCTGTTCATTGCTTGATACCGGCTACTAGAAATTTATCCCAGTAAACAGTCAAATGGTATGAAATTGAATATTTGTTATTAGTTATTTTAAGAAAACTTCAGTTGTCAAGTGATGTACGTAAACATCACAAATCGCAATCTGGTGTAAATTCTATTTCACTGATTAATACGACATCGTATGTATAGGTATAATATAACAATATTTCGATCCAAAATATTTCGCACATAAATCCTCAAACGCATTTTTAAAAATACAATTCGGAAATGCGTTCTTCAGTATTAAGATGTAAAATGTACATATATTTGAATCTGTCAAAAAACTGCGAGCAAGAGCAAATTATTGGGTAGCATTCAATTTGCTTGTATTTTCAAGAGTTCTATATTGTAATTTATTTATTTTATTTGCATTCTTAACACATTTTAGTAATTTCTCAAAAAAACATAGCGAAATCCTACAGAATGGTAAATATTTACTGAACAGTATGCTGGGAGAAACTCCAAATTGAATGTAACTTCGTCCGGTCTATTGTGGGCTTATTTACCATTAATTACGGATAGTGTGAACATTGCCACAAGCAAACGTGCAATGAAAACGAATAGAGAAAAAAGTTTTAAAGAAGAGAAAGAAATTAGAGTTTCCTACAATCCTGCCACTCAACTATTGAATATTTGAAAGAAGTAGCGAATCACAGTATTGGAAAACATTTAATGTAAACGATACCCAGGGACGGAAACTCCGTTTACCAAAGTCACTACGCCCTAACGACTGTACCAACATCCTACAGGAGAAAGCACATGCCGAATACTCATTAGTCGTACTAACATTATTTAGTTCATTGAAGTCCAAATGTTCTCACATTTTTATATGCGTTCTCAAATATGAATTACGTAAATAAAAAGTGCCAAATTGTGGGAAGTAAAACATTTGTACATATCAATGTGAAATTTCAGTCAATGGTGGCGTGTGTGGTTATTAGGAAACTCAACTCACTAAAAACGTTTGAAAGTGCAGTGAGTTAGTTAAGAGTTGCATTCATTGTCACCTATTAAGAGATCATTTTATATATAAAAACCAGAGACTAACAAACATTCCCAGTTTCCATTAACCAGTAGTTTAGTGATTTTACATATTTCTGAAAGTTTTTCTATTCAAATGCGCACTTTTAGATTTTTGTCTTAAATTTTGATGTCATGAAATTGATTAGGAACAACAATTTACGGTTCCTTAGTTGAGCCTTCTCACTTCGGTCCATATGCTTACTTTATCATTTGATCTTCGAATTTTAAAGGCTCATAAAAATCTGTATTTTTAGAGGGTTGTGGCCTCCTCTTTCCCGGAATCTTTAACTGTAAAATATAATGAAATCGAAAGTATAAACGATATAGATCTCTCTATCCGATTTCGCGCCAAAATTAAATATACTTATATTGACAAAACAACCTACTAGACGCCTTCCCTCGCGTTTCAATCTAGCCAACCAACTTCTTTATAATGCTTTATGGATTACTTTAGTTATTTTATTTTCTGAGCATCAGTAGCACACTTAACAGTATACATGTTTTTACATGTGTATCCTCTTAATAATTTCCTTACAAAATATTTTACCTTTAAAACTATTTATGTTTGTTAGCAAAATTTGCGTTTCGTTATTACCAGAATATTTCTTATCTTAAAATAGGTTTACAAATATTTATCATAAGAACTAAACAATATTTTTTATCTTAAAATTATGTTTACAAGATATTTATTATGAGGACTAAACAAACATATCTTATCTTAAAATTATGGTTGGGATTACACCTAGTCATCACCTTTTGTTCTGGTAAATATGTATTTTTATCATAGTATTTATTTATTTATGTATGATGATGGATCTAAGTAACTTAACTCTCCCCCTCATTAAAATGAGTCGTCCCGATTCAAGGTGTGGTTAACCTTAACCTATTATAAATCACTTGGAAATTTTTTGCTGCTCTGATTTGTCTCCGTGCTACGAAATACTTAATTAAATTTAAAATTACCAATGTTATTAATATTACAAAAATAATTGTGAAAAATAAATAGTCAAGAGATTTAACTGGATATTCTTCAATAGGAATCATGAACTCCTTCAGTGAATCAATATTATTAATGTTAAATTTGACGTGGATGCTAAAACTCAAGAACTCAAGATTTTAATTTGGCGCCATTCGAAGTATCATTGTTTGACATTTGAACAATTGTTATTGTTTGCTAGTAGAAGGTACGAAGTTAGTAAAAATAGAGCACTACACGAATGAACAACGCATTCTCATTTTGAAATTGTTTTACCAAAAATGGTGAAAGTTTTGCGGCTACAATTCGCAAATTGTGATCAATTTGGAGTCACAATAATGCTCCAAAAGAGTCAACTGTAAAGAGATTAATGGATAAATTTGCCAAAACTGGGTCTGTTAGTGATGTAAAGACAACAACGGGCCTTCGACCAGGTCGATCGACCGAAAATTTCGCAGCTGTACGTGATGATGTCGACCAAACTCCATCCATCTCATTTCGACACCGAGCTCATCAAATTGGTGTCTCCAAATTCACTATGCAGCGAATTTTGACGAAAGATTTGCATCTTCATGCAAACAAAGTTTGTAACGAAGTTTTCGTTACAAATTATTAATATTTTGTGTATGCCTGAAATGATGATGTTTGAATTTACATTTGTACAGTATTTTTAAAATTGTATAGCACGTATAAGAGAAATTCTATATAAAAGATACAATGCAGCGATCTAATCGTTCACTGACACATACATACATAATCTACCATAGGCCGTTGAGTGAGTGCATTATACCGTTCTCACTATTTCACGTACATTCTTCTCCTGTGTTTTCTCTGCGGTGATGTCTCTCTACTACATCCCCGGTAGTGTATGTTTACTATATTACTGAAGCTTCTGATGATGGTGACTATCACAATCAAATCAGTTGGGCTTCGGCCGCCGTTGTGGTGGCCACACAGCGGAGGAAGTAGTCCAATTCAACCGTAGCGAAGGAGAGGGACACTATTGATTCTTATAGTCATAGTGCCCAGTCATCAAGTAGTGGTGAGGAGGGTACCACAGATTCTTGGTACAGATCCACAGATTCTTCTTCTGGTTCCTAATCACAAATGCAAAAGTATGTAGTGACACACTGATTCCTATAGTCATGGGTCTCAGCTATATAGTTACTTTGACTAATATACTAACCCACCCCAATAAATCACAACGGACATGTCTTTTACTTTTGGCTGCGGTCGAGTTTGGAACGCCGAGAGCAACGGACGGGATACAAACACTGAGGTCGTCGTCATTGCATTGAATTTCCCTCTGAATTATGAGGTGGGGAAAATCCTCGAGTGATTCACGAGAAGCAAATGCACCCTCAACGTGCCACTGTGTGGTGTGGATTTTGGGCTGGAGGAATCACTGGACCCTTTTTTATGAAAATGAGGCATATCAAGCGCAAACAGTCAGTGGTGTTCGGTATCGTGAAATGATAACCAGGTTTTTCGTGCCTAGAATTGAAGAAATGAATGTGAATGGCATGTGGTTTCAACAAGGCGGCGCCACATGTCATACAGCCAGAGAAACAATTCAGATCGTGCGATTTAACATCATTAGACTTTTTTTTTTTGGATTTTTTTGAAGTCGATGGTTTACGCGAATAAGCCGACGACGATTCAAGTCTTGAAAAAGGAAATTGGACACTGCATTAATGAAATTTCATTAAAAGATCGTGTGTGTGCCAGCAAAGTCGCGGCTGTCATCTGCCCAATGTGTTGTTCCATACATAACCTCATTCTGTCTACTTTACGATATAACAAAGTTTCACGACTTTTTTTTAAATATCTGTGTTTTATTTAATATTTAAATCTTGCGTTCTTGTTGGGATACCCTTTAGTTCCTGATACTGTTTGAGTACCTATAATATTTGTTCCATCCAAGAGGATACATCCTTCTTTTATTTGCATTATTTTAAGGTCATATTCCT
Organism: Philornis downsi; assembly: GCA_019455685.1. Taxonomy (NCBI): domain Eukaryota; kingdom Metazoa; phylum Arthropoda; class Insecta; order Diptera; family Muscidae; genus Philornis; species Philornis downsi. Next base: position 468,902 of record JAHXMU010025570.1, on the reverse strand, counting down.
GTATTATTTTACATTTATATATATTTTTTTTTGATATATTCTTTGTCACAGAGTGGAATATTTTCATCGATTGAAATCTTACCATGTCCACCGTTGAGTGACGTGAATTTAAATAACTTGCAATATTTCTTTATAACTGGGTATTTGTAAATTCTAAGGAATAGTTCGTTAGTTCTTGCAATGTAGACGTTGGAATATTCCAATACGTTAATAATTGGTACAGAGTTTATTTCATGACGAACTATTTCTTTAACATCATCTAGATCTAGTGATTCCGTTAAATATTCACTGTTCTTGGCTGCATTTATTGTCCTTGTTAAATTTTTTTTTACCCTCTATGTTTTCGATTTGAGTTGCTGCTTCTGGTGTCTGAGACGACGTTACCAGCACAGCTAATACCAGGTATTTTTGTATTATGTTCTTTAATTGTGGTGTTCTTAATATTGTTTTTATGAACAGTTTTCCCCCTCGGGTTAATATCGTGTCCCCACTGTCTTCTTCTACGACTTCTTTTTAAACCTGGGTTGTATTGTTATAAACTGCAACTCCTGCCTCTAGGTTTTCCTTTTGGGGGTTTACTACAGGATTTATTGGTATTTATTTACTTTCCACTTTTGTAAACATAAAAAATTGTTTATATCTTCTATATGAGGAATTGGTATAACTTTTTTTTTACTTTTTTCTCATAAAAATTCTTGCTGAATCCTTGCTGCGATAAGAGTATATCGGTCCGCTTCTAGAGCAACAAAATATATGTTGCTCCTGACAAATAAAATACTTTGGTTTTTTGTAATGAAAACAAAAACGAAGTTTCTTTATAATACTTTATGCATTACTTTAGTTATTTTATTTTCTGAGCATTAGTAGTACACTTAACAGTATACATGTTTTTACATGTGCATCCTCTTAATAACTGCCGTTATTTTAAGGATGCTTCCTTTTATGTAATTTCCTTACAAAATATTTTATCAATAAAACTACTTATGTTTGTTAGCAAAATTTGAATTTCGTTATTACCAGAATATTTCTTATCTTAAAATTATGTTTACAAAATATTTATCATAAGGACGGACTAAACAAATATTTCTTATCTTAAAATTATGTTTGGGATTACATCTAGTCATAGCCTTTTGTTCTGGTATATATGTACCTATATATATTTTTATCATAATACTTATCTCATGTATGATGATGGGTCTAAGTAACTTAACCAGAACACATCCCAACGGAAGACAAAGACGAGATTAATGAAACCTTTTATGAGTGCCGGAGAAAACCTATTATGTGAGGCCATAAAATTAAAATGTTAATGCCAAAAATCAGATGTACGATGCAAATATTGCATGTTAACTGTGAAATACCGTTTATCCAAGAATGACCGTTTCAGTATGTACATTATTGTCAACAAAGTGTTGGCAAATTTTTACAGAAAATCTTTATGTTGTGCCTACAACAATTTATACATTTAATATTTATTGGCACGTGTGGATTCTCTAAAGACATTTTATGTTATACATTTTATACGCAGTGTGTATGAAGATGTGTGCAGTGCCCTTTTTGCTCTGACGATTAAATGTCTATACACTTTCCGAACTATTCTGAAAAAGTTGTGTAAGTAGGAGAGGCAAACCGTAAACGGACGAAACGGTTGTGAAAAGATCGACAATATTGAAAGCTACATACAAAGAAATGAAGCTCGGAAAGTAGAAAAGTAAGGGCAATAATACAAGTCTGACTAGAGACAGTCATCACATCTTGTGGGCTCTGCGATTCTTTTTAAGCCGGTAGCTATTTGAGTGTTATACCTACATAAGATGCGATCACAATGCCCAAATAATTTTGGGTGTTTTCCCCGCTGTTTCAAAGCGCATTATGGTGGAAATCGGAAGACATAATTTCCTCAATGCTTTGTATCAAAGTAAAGGGTGTCCCAACAAGAACACAAGATTTAAACTTGGCGCCATTCGAAGTGTCATTGTTTGACATTTGAACAATCGTTATTGTTTGCTAGTAGAAGGTACGAGGTTAGTAAAAATGAATGAGCATGAATGAACAACGCATAAATTGCAGCGGGCAGTGGCATACGTCTTGCGGTTTATGGAAAAGATGAAACGAACTTCGGAAGCTTCATGTAATTTGTCTGCCAGGGAACTAAAGGCAGCAGAAGTTTATTTACTATTGCGACACCAACAAGTCATGTTCCAGAAAGAGGTTAATAATTTTGAAGCGGGGATTATTAATGGAGCGAAGCACCAGGATTGCGGGAGGAGCGTGCAGGAGGTCGTCTACAAAATGCGAATATCCAGTTTAATCATAAACATCCCGTGGTAATCGACAAATCGCATTTGGCAACAACTATTGTACGTGCATACCATCTGATAACTTTACATGGAGGAAACAGATTCACTGAAGTAACTATAAGACGGAGATATTGGATTCTACGCTTAAGTCCACAATGAATTCGATATAAACAGGAAGCATGAATTTACCGAAATCAAGAGTAAAAGCATCTCACCCCTTCTCGTATACTGGTGTGAACTATGCTGGACGTATACTCATGAAGTGTTTCAGGAACAAAGGCCAGAAAAGCTTTAAGGGTTATATCGCGGTTTTTGTATGTATGACAAAAAAGGCTATGCATTTGCAAGCTGTAAGAGATTTGACGACTGAAGCATTCATAGCAGCATTGAAAAGGTTCTTTGTCAGAATAGGGAAGAGTGCGTATATGTATAGTGAAAACGGCACCAATTTTGTAGGTGCAAGAAACAGATTGGAGGCTGATTATAAGCAGGCTATAAAGAGCAATGAAAGTGCAATACCGTTTCTAGCGGAAGAAGGAGTAGAGTGGTATTTTATTCCCCCGGCAGCCCGTCATCATGGAGTGATTTAGGAAGCAGGCGTGAAATATGTTAAACACCACCTAAAACGAGTGATCGGAGAAACTAAGCTAACATCTGAAGAGATGAATACACTGTTCTGTCGAATAGAAGCGATTTTCAATTCAAGGCCATTGATGCAAATGGAGAATGAAGACATTGAGTCACAGGACATTTTATCCCCTGCGTGTTTTCTGATAAGAAGACCAGTAAAATTGATGTACCAGAGCATGTATGATGTCGTTGGAACGCTGAATAAATGGAAATTAATACGAAAGATGAAAAAAGAATCGATGGAACGAAGAGTACCTTTCAACGATGCAACAGAGAAGGAAATGGGTTAAGTCAGAATATAACCTATGTAAGGGAAACGTCGTAATTTTGAAAGACGAATCAACCCATCCAAGGATTATCGAAACGCATCCAGGAAGTGATGGGCAAGTGCGGATAGTCCAGTGCAAAATGTATGTCTATTAATAAAGGCGGCCAAGAATGAGGACAGCACTGCAGCAACGAATGTCCTGGCATATAAAGGCATTCCGAAGAAATCGAATGCGCAGACGATGCCTGTATTTTTGATGATGTTACTCGTAGCATCAAGTAATGCAATTCGGTCACCAGTAAGTGGAGGAGCAATCCCAGAGTTTTCTAATACCACCGCTATTTTTTTGGATCAAATTGGATCGGTAGACGTTATTTCCTCATTGTGGAATCTACTGATTCACTTCAACAGACACCAGTTTTTTGATATAATAGACTGATCTGCGGATGTGCTGTTTCCTGCTAATAGTAATAGACCAAAGACAGCTCCTTTTGAGTTCGGAGGTTCACTATAGCTTATTCTTTTAGGAACGATAGACGCTCACGATAAAGAAACAATCAAATCCGTAAGACAACTGACGAGGTGAATAAACATTTTATGAGCATAACGGATCGAGTGAACAACATTACTGAAGTTATGAAGGACTCATTTTTAGTGTATAGAGAACCCATTAAGGTCTTCATGGGTAATCGAATTACTGATTGATATCAATCACGGCAAGTTAAACCCGTCACTCCTTACACAATTGCAGCTTCAGGAGGATAAATACCTAGTCCTGCCGTATGTTCTGTTACAAATATAAAACGCGATAAAAAAAACCAATACTCATATTGTATTCAAAATTATTTCATTTATTAAAAGACAATATTGGTTATTAAAAAAAATTCTATTCACTCGAAATGGCCGCCTTTTGCTTTAACACAGGCTTTCAAATGGTGTGGCCATTGGGCTATAGCTGCACGTACGATTTCCATGGAGATCGAGGACGCTGCTCTGGTTAATTCTGTTTTAAGACTTCCCAAATTTCTGTGGGGAATCTTGCAAGCCATATTCTCCAATTCTGACCACAAAACATAATCCAGTGGATTGAGATCTGGACTCCCTGATGGCCAATCTTCTGCTGCTATAAAGCCAGGAATATTGACTCTGAGCCACTCCTGCGTAGTTTTAGCTTTGTGCGCAGGAGCAGAGTCCTGTTGGAAGATCCATCTACGTCCATTGAAAAGGGTATTGGTCAAACCCTTCACATCACCCTCTAACACATCTTTTTGGTAAACCTTTGCACCAGTTTTTACGCCCTTTTCACAGAAATGGAGGGATGTGACACCATGGTGGGAGACCTCCCACCAAACCATTACGGAAGAGGGATGATGGCCACGTTGAACCCTTGGAACAACCTTTTTCGCTTCCTTAGATGAAGTGGCATAAATCTTGTCATTTTGTTTGTTGAAAACTTCTTCCACGGTAAAAATTTTCTCATCCGTAAACAGAATGTTTTCATGGCCATTGTCCGCGTGCCACTGCAAAAGTCGCTTGCATCTTTCCAGCCTAATTTTTTTTAGCTGAGGAGTTAGAAGATGCCCCGTGGACCGACGATAGGCTTTCATATGCAGATCATCCCGAATCAGCCTAGACATGGATCTGGTTGATATACCCAATTCCTTGGACATGATTTTCTGCTTTCCAAAGGGATTTCTCCGAATTCTTTCACGCACTGCCTTTACTACCGCACTCGTACGGACAACGCGAGTTACATATATAAATGCCGACAACTCCACCGATAAGTTCGATGACTTTATTAAAAGCATTGCTTAATTAAAGTAGGTCAGTTTATTGAACTGTTGATAATTTAATGCATTGTCAATCCCGGAAATATTAATGCTGACTTAACTATTTTAAGTAAACAATAATAAGTAAGCCAAATTATTGAACTCACTTAAATGCATTGTCAGATCCGGTTGCAATTAAGCTGACACTTATAATAATCAATAAATACAGAACTTAGATGGTAAGCTAAAAGAAATGTTTAGTTTAGTTTAGTTTCATGTTTAAAGTAATAAAGTTCATAATAATAAATTTTGTCTTTTTTTAAAAACTCAAATATTCGAATAGAATATTTAACTGGCGCAGTCGGGTAGGATCCAAGTTTAGTGAAAAGGATCCAGTGATACGAATCGTATTTGCAAAGCTTAAAATTGTGCAGTGACGGTTTAGTGTAAAAATTCAAATAAAAGAAAAAAAAACACAAGCCAAAGCCACTAAAAGCTGAAACAATCAAAACATTCTCAAGGCTTAAAATTGTGCAGTGACGGTTTAGTGTAAAAATTCAAATATAAGAAAAAAAAAAACACAAGCCAAAGCCACTAAAAGCTAAAACAACAAACTGAAAACAGTCGGTGCAGTGATCTCTACAAATAAACCAGTGTTAAAACCACAAGAGAAAGTGCAGTGAACCACTGAGTTAAAGAAACAAAATTTGTAAAAGAAAAAACCACCACAACAAAAAAAAAAGATATAAACAAATTAAAAGAACTAACTTTATAATGGAACAAGCTCAACCAAACATTGCTGAACTCCTCGATCAATTAGCTAGGAGAGAACAGCAATTACAACAGTTACAAAATGCTTATGTTGAATTGCAACAACGACAACAACCTTTTTCGAACCAAGTCGATCGTATCTACAAAAATGTTGCACATCTCCCAACATTTACGGGGACGAATGATGTAACTATAAACTCATTCCTGAGCAGTGTAGAGTACTTGATGTCAACTATAGAAACCGAAGATCTAAGGAAGGAAGCTACAAAAGCCATATACTACAGAACCATCCAAGGAGAAGCTAAAAACACCGTTATTAATATACAACAGCCAGATAATTGGGAACTGATTAAAAAAGTCCTGAAGTTGCGATACCGACCAAACACCGAACCCCATCAAATCTACAGGAGGATCAGCAGCCTTAGAATAAATACTGTAAGTGAACTTGCGATAGAATTACAAAATATTAAATACAAATCTGATGAATTAAATGTATACTACAGAGGTGATCATTGTATTGATTTAAGCAACATAGATAATCTGTTAGTTAATACCGTGAAAGAAATGACTCAAGGAACACTTTTAGACAAAATCTATGACGAACGAGACTTAGGAACAATTATCGACACTATGACAAAAAGAAGAAGAAGAAGGTATAGAAAGGAAGATAAAAAAGGAAAGTATAGTAACAATTATAAAAATCATAACCATGACAATCAACGGAAAAGTATAATGATACAGACCAACAACAAAATAAAGGTCAAAATAATTCCAAACATTATCCACGAGATGATAATAATAAAAATAATAACACCAATAACTATAATAGCAATAAAAACTACCATTCAAATAGTTCGGGAAGTTATAAATATCAAAAGTATAGGGATAATAATTCTGGACATACTTCAAGGCCAAATTCGGACCAATATCGTCACAATCAACCTAGACAAGACCAGTCTGAGGCTATGGAAACAAATAATACTGAAGCTTATAATATTCAGACGGATGGAAACTCTGAGCCAAACTTACGTCAGGCTTACGGAAGTCAACTCGGACAAAGCCAGAACGAAAATTATAGAACCTTTCAGACAACTACATCAGATTATTTACCAACAATTAATGTAACAATTAACGGAAAACGTTACAGCGCTCTGATAGATACAGGTGCAAATATAAGTCTTATAGACAGTAGCATTGAAAAATTTAAAAAACTCTTACTAAAGAAACCAATCGAATTTAGTACCATTACCAAAAAGGATGTAATCAAGTATGAAGTAATCTCTAATGCTCCTGAAGAATTAATCTTCCGGCAAATTCAAAAGTCAATTGGAAAATGACTGAGTTAAATGGCCGAAAATACAGCTTTATAATAGGTATTGATTTACTGAATTGTTTTAACACAATGGTTAATTTAGTAGACGGATATATTTCGTTAAACGGACGAATTACACATTTTATATTGAATCCATATTCTAACCTTCAAGTATGTACGTTAGAAGGAACATAATTCTACTGGGACAGAATACAATCAGAACATTTAAATTCAGAAGAGTACAAGGAAGTTACGAAAATTTTAAAGAGATTCAAAAAAACTATTTTTTAAAGAAGGTGATCAACTTACGAGCACAATGAATGTACAACATGAAATTCGGACAACAACGAACGAACAAATAAATTCTAAATTGTACAGATATCCTCCACAACATGAATTAGAAGTAAGACGACAAGTAAAAGAAATGGAAGAACAAGGGATTATCAGAAAAAGCAATTCAAGATATTCAAGCCCTTTGATAGTAGTACCAAAAAAAGTCGACAATTCTGGACAAAAGAAATATAGGATAGTAATAGACTACCGTAAACTTAATGAGGTAACTATTGACGATAAATATCCACTTCCTAACATAGACTCAATTTTAGATAAATTAGGGAGAGCACAATATTTCACTACTATAGATTTAGCTAAAGGCTATCATCAAATATTGATTAGAGAACAAGACAGAGAAAAAACGGCATTTGTCACACCACATGGATTATATAAATTCATAAGGATGCCATTCGGACTAAAGAATGCTCCAGCTACATTCCAACGTCTTATGAACGAAACCTTAAGAGACTTCATAAATAAAACATGTGTAGTATTATCTCGATGACATTCTCATTTTCAGTACTTCTCTTCAAGAACATATAAACGCAATTAAAGACATATTTACTGTATTGGAGAAAACAAATTTAAAAATCCAAATTGACAAATGTAACTTTATGAAAAAAGAGACTCAATTTTTGGGACATATTTTGACAAAAGATGGTTTAAAACCAAACCCAGACAAAATTAAAGTAATTCAAACCCTGGAATTGCCAAAAACAGGGAAGCAAATTAAAAGTTTTTTAGGTACATTGAGGCTTTTGAAAAATTAAAAATGCTAATTAGTTCACATCCTATTTTACGCTATCCTAATTTTGAAAAAAAATTTACTCTAACAACAGATGCATCAAATTATGCAATTGGAGCAGTTCTTTCGCAAGAAGGACACCCAGTTTGTTTCGCATCGAGAACGTTAAACAGTAATGAGAGAAACTATTCGGCAACAGATAAAGAATTCCTAGCAATACTATGGAGTGTAAACTATCTAAGGCCATACCTATACGGTAGAAAATTTAATATTCTCACTGACCATCAACCCATAAAATATTTACATTCAAAATATAAAGGCAAAGACATGTCTCCAAGACATCAGAGGTGGTTATTAAAATTGGGAGAATATGATTTTAACATAGAGTACATTAAAGGCAAAGAAAATCATGTAGCGGATTTTCTTAGCAGAATTGAAAATAATGAAAACTTAAACAAAGAAGAAATATTCGAAGAAATTAACAATGAATCAAGTTATTCATCTGATGATGAAATAGATGCTAAAGTTGTGAATAACGTAGTAGATGATAATGTATCAATAACAACAAAACTATTAACAGAACAAACAGGATTTACAGACATCTACATGAAAAATCAAGAAATTGTTAATAATTCTGACATAGTCATACATATGGTTAATCTACATGAAATTGAAAACATATTTGATAACATTGCAAACAATATAATTTTATCGAAAATTGAAAACAAAAATATACTTCAATTAGAAATATTAGACGCTAGAAACAAATTAATGACACTTATACCAAAAAGTAACCGACAAAGACGTGGTCTTATCGACGGTATTGGAACTTTATCAAAATGGCTATTTGGAACAATGGACCAAAAAGACAGACAGAATGTTCAAAACCATTTAATAAACATCGATCAACTACGGACGAACAATGATCAACAGGTAATAATTAACGATTATCTTAATGTTACAATAAATCATTTAAAAACTATCATAGAAAATGATAGGAATAAAATTGAAAATGAGTTAAATTCTCTAAACAAATATTTAGAAGAAGAAAATAATAAACATTTATACTTAGAACAGTTGACTAATATTCAACTATTGAAAAATAAAATTGAGAGTTTACAAGACAATGTAGTCTCAGCAAAATATGGAATTATACATCCAAATATCTTAACAAGTTTTGAAATACAAAAATATAGTATAGATTATAACAAATTAAAATATATACAATTTGGAACAGCATATTTTAATAATTCCTACTTACTTTTCGGAATTATAATACCAAAAAATTTTGTAACAATTAAACTGAGAACTATCGTACCCATACCAAATGAAGAAAATAATGAAATAGATTCTAAGATACAAGAAATATTCGAATATGAAAATATGACTTATCAATTTGAACCAAATAAACATATAAAAGATTTAAAACTAAATTCACATTGCGTAATTAAAAACAACTGCCAATTACTAAACAATAAAGATTTCGAAATATTGGAGTTGGATATAGACACAATAATAGTTAAGAATGCACAAAATGTATATGTAAATCAAACTTGTAATACTGAACAAATGGTTTTAAATGGAAATTTTTTAATTAATTACAATAATTGTTCTATTAGAATAAAAGATTACTATTTTTCCAATTATATGGAAATAGCAGAAGAAAAACATATAATTATAAATAATAATTCAACTCAGAATTTTACACACAAAATATCATTTGAAAAAATTGACAAAGAAAATCAAGCTAATATAAGAAACATTAAAGAATTAAAGAATCATAGTAAAATAACATATGGATGCAACCTAATTGTAATTATTGTAATAATTTGCGTATTTTCCATTCTTTTTACTAAAAATAAATATATAAAAATACAATTAAATAGAAGAATTCAGGAGAATTCTAATCTAAAGGGGAGAGCAGTTACATATATAAATGCCGACAACTCCACCGATAATTTCGATGACTTTATTAAAAGCATTGCTTAATTAAAGTAGGTCAGTTTATTGAACTGTTGATAATTTAATGCATTGTCAATCCCGGAAATATTAATGCTGACTTAACTATTTTAAGTAAACAATAATAAGTAAGCCAAATTATTGAACTCACTTAAATGCATTGTCAGATCCGGTTGCAATTAAGCTGACACTTATAATAATCAATAAATACAGAACTTAGATGGTAAGCTAAAAGAAATGTTTAGTTTAGTTTTAGTTTCATGTTTAAAGTAATAAAGTTCATAATAATAAATTTTGTCTTTTTTTTAAAACTCAAATATTTGAATAGAATATTTAACTCGCGCGGGCGACCACTTTTTGGCCTGTCTTCTACTCCAGACAATTCGCCGAAGCGAGTAATAGCGCGATAAACGAACATTCTTGATATTCCGAGTGGTTTTAGCAACTCGAAAATTTGGCCAGCACTCTTTCCGCACTCATGCAACGCTATTACGCCGACTCGATTCTCTTTAACGCCCCACTCCATGTTAATAGATTGCACACTGAAACCAAACTGACTAGTATTCTTCACTAATCAGTGCATGTGTTCTGAAAAAAAAGTTAACGGTAACAGAACATATGGCAGGACTATGTAAATTACGAGAGCATATACCAGATAATTTAAGGCTTCCAGGCAAAAAGTATAATCAACTCGGGCCTATATATATGCTGATGATACTCTTCAACGACCATGACGTCCAGCTACACAAAGTTATATCAATAAAGATATACAATTTCAACATGGACACATATCATCTAATGTCACAAGCTGAGTTGAACAATTGAAAACGCCTGGCTGATGTAGAATGCGTTTGTGATGGCGGATGGCCGTGGCTGAATGCAAACGATAATTCTATCGTCTACAAAACCACTAAAGATCATCGCTGTCAATTTGATTTCTTTTGGGTTAAGCTACATCAGCCGAATCAATGGATATTTAAGATATTCAGCGAGTCAACTTCTCACTTGCAATGCGGACCTAACGGACAAAAGTTGTTGAAAATGTCGTTGCAAGGAATTATGCTTCTGGAGCCAGGCTGCACTCTCCGAGTAAAAGGTGCAGTTATAATAGCCCCGTTCAAGCTCGAATCGGAGAAAACGATAGAGGACAAAATGATGCTATTTACCGATGTAGATCGCATAGCTAACTTCAACATGACCTCCTCGGATACCAAGACCAAAGACCATACAAGGGAGATCGAGCAGCTGAAACAACAGATTGAGGAATTGAAGAAAGGAAAGGTTGCCCTGAAAGATCTCCAGTTTCATCATGTAAGCGGGCATACTATTGGTGCTTTTGGTACTCGGAGCCGCTGTATATTCTAATGCTAGATACAAAAGTGCTCGCAAGCAAACGCAGATAGATTTTACTCTGCACCAATCTTTAGGAATTGTTTAATGCATATGTCACATTGTTTTCTTATATTTAAGATACAATAAAATAACTCTTAAGTATTTGTTTACATATGATTATTACATATATATAACAGGACGTCAAAGAGACGCACATGAAGCAATGCGGGTGATTATGATATATGTATCCTTCAAGTGGCGATAGAGAAAATTCGCCCTTGCTCCACGTGCATGGCTTTATACACACTGCATGTGAGTGTTCCCTTATGGGGCGCTACAGAGACTCACACGAAGTAACAAAGATAGAGTGGGTGGTCTCTTGCAGCATATTAACAAAAATAGAATATTAGATAAGAGTGGTTAAAGTGCTATTATAGTGGATGGATTGAGAAGTGTACTTTACGTTTAGAAAAGGCGGCCTTTAGTGTTCTACAAATATTTATTATAAATTAGTAGAGTGTTCAAATATTTATTGTAAATTAGTAACAAAGCCCAGTAGGAAGCCACAATAAGAAGTTCAAAAAAAAAAACATATACAATACAACAATAATAAACGAATTCAACAACACCAACTTCCTTGAATGCATTGATCATCCACAGAATACCAGGAGAAGAGCACAAGGGAGGTACAAAATTCCAATCTTCCGAAACGACTACAGTAAAAATACGTTAGCAGTGACACTGCCAACAGCCATGAATGAGTTACCAATCAACTTATTAAATGTTAACAATAAGATGAGCAGAAATAAATTACTAAAAGAACATTTTTTAAATCTGCAACAATTGCTATAAATATGTATAAATAAGTATTGAATTTTAAAGGGAATTGAAATAAATTGCATGTAAATTTTATTTCTAACTGAATTACAAGCAAGTAAAAAAAAAAAAAACAAAAGTCAGCTGGACTGACTCAAAAAACATGCCAGTAAAACATTGGAAATAATCAAATTTTTCTGTTATCACCTGCAGACAAGTCATATGGCTTCGCGGGATTAATATTAAGAATAAGTTTATTTGTAATTGTTATGCAATTGTATAAGTATGTGAATATGTAATATTTTATATTGGCCTAATTTGGCTTTGTATTACAATATCGGTAATAAAGAAATAATTTAATATACCTATAGTAAACAAATGTAGAATGTGACTCCAATGATGGGAGTAAGCAGCAAACTGCTTCTGGACTAATGCATCGAATATAGGGTAAAAGATTAAATTATTTACCTCCTAACCATTTACGTCGATGATTCTTCTTAAATTCGTAGATGAAAGTTGTAGTGAGGTACCACCGATGATGTGCATGGGAATATAACTAGTCGCAGTTAAGAGTATTCAAATGCGAAACAAATGAGACAAAAAAGTCAACACCCGTTTGTTTGTTTTGAACCGCATATAATTACACTTATTTTGATGTTGTTAAAGAATAACATAAGAATTAGCATTGAGGAGAATAATAAAGGCATAAAATGAACAAAGCCTGAGCTAAATTTGCTATTTATCCTTATTGTTTACTTTGCGTTTATTCGGATGAAATCTAATCCAAAAGTAACCAGGCTGGGCTTGAGCAAGAAGCACTGGCTTTTTGAAGACATAACTTGGAAGAGCGATTACTTACACTAGCTAACAATGTTTTAGACTGGGGCAACCAAATTCGTTTTCTAGGGTAATTTAGTGGGCTTTTCAAGATACAAAAAAAAATATTTTTATTCGTTTTTTACATAAAAAATCATCAGTTTATTTAAAAATCAACGAATTTTTAAAAGTGAATGGCGTTATTTGAACGTCGTTTGTATTTAGTTGGTTCAGTTTCACGTATAAGAGTCAAATAATAATCTCCCAGCATGCTTAATTGCTTGCTTAATTTTCCAATAATTCAGCAACAATTTGTCTGTAGTTTTCACTCTTATTGTTTCCAAGAAAACCGTTCCCAAAGCTTTTGAAAGATTTCCACGCTGCATATTCTTTCTCCAACAAACACTGTAAAAAATTGTCATCATTCAATAGCTTCCTGATCTGAGGGCCAACAAACAAATATTTAAATGCTGCACCATCTTTGTCCAGAGCCTTGACAAAGTTCTTAAAAAGGCCCAATTTTATGCAACGGAAGAAAAACGTCATTTGGATCAATTAATGGTTTATAGAATAGAGCGTTTCTTTTTAAAATATGCAGCCAATTCCAAGCTTCTATCTCTATAGGTTGTCACTTTTGTCCCAACTTCAAGATGTTTCCACTGCTGCATGCGTGAAGCTAGTAATTCTGAGTCTTGCTTCGTTAAATGTAAATCCCGAATTAGATCATTCAGCTCAACTTGAATCACTAAATGGCGTTCATCATCAGCCTGATACAAACTACAACCGCTTGTGAAAGATGTTTCGGACTCACTGCTCGTAGCACTGGGAATGACTGGTATATGTTGAACTGGTTTGGAAACCGATTGGACATTCACAAAAGTAATATTTTTTCGGTATTTCTTATTTAATCCAGCAGCTTTAATTAAACACAAATAACAATCGGTTTGGTGGTTACTTGACTCTCTCCAAAATACTAGAATTGAAAAATCGAAATATGTAGATATTCTTGCTGTTTGACCACTTGTATAAAACAGTTCTGCAACTATTGCAAAACATTGTCGGTGTCCACGGTTTGTTCAAGTTTCTGACAGCAAACCCAAAATAATGTAAATATGCATATTTTAATGATTCTGATATTGCATATCATTTTTCCCCAACCAAACATTCACAACACACAAAGCAAAAATAGCTTCAATCAGTAACACGCGATCACCCTGACAAATGCTAGTGTTTTGAAGATTTGGAATGAATGTAGGCTTCTGTCAAATTAATAATTATGAAATTGTAGTGTCAGTATTGGCTGTTTTAAAGTATGGTCAGTATGTGAAAGCCCAATTTTTTCCAGATTCGAATTCAGCGCACCCAGTATTAGTAAAAAAAACATGCTTCGTTTCTGCAGTTAACTTTTTTCCAAATTTGTAGACCAGTGACGATCTCCATACGGAAAAAAAGTTATCAGTTACCGCCTACGATTAAAGATTAGTCAAAAGCGATTCCAGAAATGTATAACTTTTTTTTTGTCACGACCCCTAAAATACCGCCCTTTGTTCTGTTTTTTATCTTTCATAACTTTTTACTTTTACTTTGGAGTAGTACTTTATTTAACTTATGCATGTTGTGTGCACTACAATATGACCATTACATATAAAACGCCACTGATTTTATGTTGTATTCTATATATTTTTTGTTTTCTGTATTTGCAATTGGAGCAGTATTTACTGTATGTATTTAGTAATTTGTTAAACTTAACATTAACCAAGAGGCTTAAAATAAAAGGTTTGTGTGATGTTCAAATTTATCACAGTTTTTCATGAAATTTAGTTTATTAGCATACTTTTAATCAATTTTAAACACGAAAACTCTCCCAAAATCTTTACGAATTTTATGCAAGATCGACACAACCTGATGTTTTGCCAAATCAGGAATTAAAAGCAGACAACATTGGCCTGCGCCTTCTGATGCCTCTTACATACATATAAATTGAATTAAATATGGAACTACATCTAGCACTATTAAAACCTATGAAACATTGCAAACCCAAATGTTTGTTAGGACATAGCCAGAAACATTCCCTGTAAATTGACCGATTAACAAAAATCCCTTTTCATCTTTTAACCTTCCTGCCTAAATATTATTTTGGTATTCAAATACAAGTCAGGAATGTTAAATATCACAATATATTCTCCTAACTATTGGTTACGTTAGTCTTAAACTGGGAATGGTTTGTGTCCTATTATACTGTTCTTAAATCCTGCCACAAAAATATAGCAATTTATCGAGCCGCCAATATTCTAAGAACTGATTTACTACTTTCATTATTTTGTAACCCTGGTCGTAATTTGAGAATTCATGTCCCTTCCGGTAGCTCCAAAATGATCTACGTACAAATCCCTTCTGCTTATATTCTTAAATTTGTTACGTTTTACTACATTTACAAATTTAGGGGAGACTTCTAGTACCGTAAATAATGAAAACAAACATTTCCTGACGTATCTTTCAGACATGTACAAAATACTTCGTAATTTTTTTGTAAATAATTCGAAAAGCTTCACAATTTTATGAAATTTTTGATTTGAATTTTGAAAGTATGGTTTTCATGCCTTTAAATTAATCACAAAGATCACACAACGACGCGATATAATATCCGTAAAACAACATTTCGCAAAAATGTATGTGAATCTGTTCAAGTGACTAAAAGTTGTGCATCGGTTTTTCTGGCAATTCAAAATATAATTAGCAGCTAGCATTAACTACTCAACTGCAATCGTTTTCGGAACAACCGTGTGTCCATAAGTAGTGAAAATCATCTCCATTGGATGTGATACATATATCAAAAATAAAAGCAAAATTCTAAATCAGTCTTAACGATTAAGTCCAGGCTTCTTTCTGGCTTTCTGGCAGGCTTCTTTCTGATTAGCCCTAATAGCCGTGCGACGAGACAAAATTACTAATTGCTAATTATCCATATTAGTATTTTCGAGAATAGAGGGTAGTGCGCCGATTGTAATACAATAATAAATTCAAATAACCTTTTTTTTATTCAATGTATTTATTAATGTATTTTTTTATTCTAAAGAAAATTCAAATGTATTTTATATAACTAATTGGTTTTAAATACGATAGACCGTAAATGACCTCAGTGCTTATTCATGCATATGCAACACTTGGTTACAAAATTATTCATTTCGGGATCGCCTCAATTATTGTATTAATGGCCTGCTTCAATTCGAATTCCTTGGTTTCGTTTTGTATATCTAGATCCCGATATCTACATCGTTCAAATATTTTTAAGGGTTTTATTTGATTTGAAAGATCATATTTCCACATTTACGCCCGACGTTTCGTCTTCTTATCTTCTTATTTATAAACCGGCATTATATATATATATTGGTGACTACCTACTTTTAGCGACAGGCAATAGGGACAAATCTTTTTGGACCTTAATGTGTGCACTCACATATGGTATAATTGCGAGATACGTACGCATGTGTAACTCAATGTATGCTCAAGAAAGAACGACACCTACGGTCTTTCCTCGCGTTAAATATATTTTAACATATTTGCGTGACGATAAATTCTTATTATAACTAGCAAAGACGCAAACCGCATTGGGCCAACATGCCTCTATCGAGACAATAGCGTTCTCTCAAAATGTTTAAGTTTGGAGCACGGGTAAAAACGCTTATAATAATGGATCTGTGCACGTTAAAATTCAGGAACATTGATATCGTTCAGAACATAAACCAAACTAATAATATACATATAAAATTATTTTCACGAAATACAACAGAGATTCCCAAAAAGATGACATCTCCACCTAACTAATATATAACTGGCGAAAGAACTTAACAAGCGCTGCTAGAAACGTCTCTCCCCCATGTTTCAATAGATTTTCAGAACAGCGAAATATGAAAACATATTCTCAAATACGAAAATATGTTTTGTCCCACTGCGACCAAATGGAGCTTTGTTCACCAACGAAATGCATACCAAGCAATGGCTTTTCGGAAGATCTTACACAATCTTACAGCCGACTTCGGCTGATTTTCAAAAATCTGCGATTTCAGCGAAATATAAATATGTTTTTTAAATACGAAAATGTGTCCTATCCCACTACGACAAAGTGAAACATTTTCCACCAATCATATGCAAATCCATCTATAGCTCATCGAAAATACTTTCAGAATTTGTACCCCACAAGTTTCGGATGATTTTCAGAAATGCGCTGTTTCAGATTATCTATCCCGAGAAATATAATTTTGTTCCACTGTGGCCAAATGGAGCATTCCCCATCCCAGGAAATATCATTGTGTTCCACTGTACCCAAATAGAACATTCTGCATCAATCAAATAAATACCAGGTACAAGTGGTACCAGAACCCACTATCCTCGGAGATTTTTGAAAAATGCTCTCGGAATTTGTACTATACAAGTACCAGATTTTCGGAAACCGCAATTTTAGATTTTCTATTCCGCGTCATCGGGCAACATTTTATCTCACTGTGACCAAATGGCGCATTCTCCAACGATCAAATATGTACTAGGCTAAAGTCATTGACAACTGGTGCCGGAAGTGAAAGTGCTACGCTGAACGGCTAACCCGAAGTGGTGGATGTGGTACGAATGTTTGTACGCAAGCAGGAAGAAAATTCTGATATTGCTATGCGAGTATTTATAAAAAAAAATATTTACTATGGACTCGCGAGTGACAATAAGCAATAATTAAAGAACTTTTAGCGGATTTTGTGCGATCTTAGCAATTTGAGTTATGTTCTTTGGTACCCAACCTTGTTCAGAACCAACGTATGACTCAAATAATAAACTGTTACCCACTTAACTTTTGGCCTATCAAATTGTTTTCGAAATAAATGCTTGCTTAAGCGCAGTGGGTCGTATAGCAAGCTTTTAGATTGTTTCAATTATTTGAAAAATATCACTGCATTTGCTTATGCTGCAATCATTGTGTCACATAAATGTCTTAGCAATGCGATTCAGACAATGATAGTGGTTTAGCTATAAACGCCTCTAAAACTAAACTTATGCACTTTAGACCCCGACACATGCCACAGACGGATATCAAAATTACAATCCATAACTTGAATTGCCTGCACAACTCATATGCTCATAACATTGAAACATGCTCTACTCACATCGAGTATGTAAAAACCTACAAATATCTTGGAATATAATTAGATGAACACCTGAGCAATTGCACTCCATATAAATTATGCAGACAAGCTTATTTCTCATTAGCCGAGTCATATTTAGGACACGGCATAACCGCCTGGGGAAGAGCAACGTGTTGCCGTCTTCTGCAACAAATACAGAATAGTCTGCTCAAATTACTGGATAAAAACTATCAAAATACACTCAAGCTGACGACAAACTCTAATATGAATATAAGTGACACGACACGTACTCACAGCACCTCACCAAATGAAATCATCAATAGCAGAAATCAATTTATTATCGACAATATACAACACACTACGCGTAATAGTAGCCCCCACAGAAGCCTGAGAAGACTCAGTATAATAAACATATATTTACAACAATAATTAACGAATTCTACAACAACACGAACTTCCTTAAATGCTTTGACCATCCACAGAATACTAGGAAAAGAGCGCCAGGGAGGTACAAAATTGCAATCTTCCGAAACGACTACAGTAAAAATTCGTGAGCAATGACACTGCCAACAGCCATGAATGAGCTAGCAATCAACTTATTAAATGTTAACAATGAGATCAGCAGAAAGAAATTACTAAAAGAGCCTTTTTTAAATCTGCAATAATTGCTATAAATATAAATAAGTATTGAATTTTAAAGGGAATTGAGATAAATTACATGTAAATTTTATTTCAATCTGAACTGCAAGCAAAAAAATACAAAAAAAAACAAAAAAAAATGCCATGTTACTAAAAATATTGGAAATAATCAAATTTTTCTGTTATCACCTGCAGACAAGCCATATGGCTTCGTGGGATTAATATTAGGAATGAGATTATTTGTAATTGTTATACAATTGTATAAGTAAGCGAATATGTAATATTTTATATTGGCCTAAATTGGCTTTGTATTTCAATATCGATAATAAAGATTAAATAATTAAAGATTAAATGGATACAGTTTCTGATTATGTTTCTCATTTCTGTTAATAAGTTACAGCTACATTACATTGTCATTTTGTTTTTTTTTTTTTTTTGCAGCCCGCTACAAAAGCTTATTTTCTCTGCGAGCTCTATTTCTTATACATGCCTAACAGCCTATCGAAGCCCATTATGCGAGAATTAACATTGGAAATGAGAGAATCTATGGAACTACAACATTTTTCTGTGTTCTTACAATAAAATTTTCTAATTCTAATTATTCTCAAAAATCGATTTTTCATCAGCTACTCATATCGTTCTATACTTTCAAAGAAAAAGAATTATTTTTTTTTCTTAATTTTTTTTCGTCTACACCGGAAACAAATTTTCTCTACAAATTCACCATAACACGACCAACTCTGCTTTGTATTGAGTGAGGCAGCATTCTCTGTCGACCAGTGTACAATATGAGTAATATGAGACGTCTGGTAATATGAGACGCTGCAATGCAGTGTTTGAGTCGATGACAGAGGGTGGCGTGATTTCCACATAAATAGATTTAAGCTAGCCTAAGCAAATTCTGTAATACATTTTTAATAAGCAATATTCTTGAAGGTGAAGTTTAGAAATAAAATATTCGGTTCAAATTAACTCACCAAAGACAAAGCATGACTTTTTATTAACTGGCGCCCAACAGGGTAAAATCCACGAAACTAAAGTTACAAAAACAAAAAAGTAAAATTTAAAAAGCAAGAGAAGTAAAAACAAAAAAAGAAGGACGAAACAAAAAAACAAAAATTATAAAACCAACAAAAAAAGCAAAATAAAAAAAACCAAAGAAACCAAAACAAAAATTTCAAACCATCTTGTCACCAGAGCTACGATTTAGCCTGGGCCGCGAAGGAAAAATACTTAACAAAAGGGCATCAAGCAGAGAATCATCACTCATCTCTTATCAAACCAAAACTAAAAATTAAAGACCATCTTGTCACCAGAGCTACGGCTTAGCCTGGGCCGCGAGGAACAAACTTTCAACAAAAAGGATACAGCAGAACATCCCTCATCACTGTACCTAAGACATCTTAAATAAATAAAAAATGTAAGTATACTGCTCATTAAGTGATTAGAGTAAAAATAAAGTGAAAAACACAATTTATTTCAAATTTAAAACCTTACGTGGCATTGATATCATTTGTTTCAAGTTAATGAATGTAGGGAGTTTAACAAGTGTGTTAGAAAGGTTAAACATTAGCAAAAAAAAAAATGAACGCAGAAGAAGTATCAAAAATTGTAGAGTCTGCCTTGTGTGTAGCTGCACAGGCACAAAAACTTGAATTTGATAAGAAAATCGAAGAACTATCAAATCAATTAGCCTCTTTCGGAAAAACTGAGGTAAAAACATATGTAGAGACCAAAATTCACCCTTCAATAAAGTGCGATGAACCACTAGATGTGGTGAAATCTTTGCCTGATTTCGAAGGCAAGATTGAAAATTATGTCTCCTGGAGGCAAGCAGCTCACACTGCCTACAAGGTGTTCGAAAAATATGATGGTAGCTCGAAGCACTATCAGGCTATCGCCATAATCCGTAATAAGATAAAGGGACCCGCGGACGCGGTCCTAGCCTCATTCAACACTGTGTTAAATTTGTCAGCTATTATAGCGCGGCTAGATTTCACCTATGCCGACAAGCGCCCAATGTACCTGATTGAGCAAGAACTTGGTGCACTAAGACAAGGTGACCGAACAGTGGTTCAATTTTACGACGAGGTTGAAAGAAAACTTTCGCTGTTAACTAACAAAGCGCTAATAACATGTAAAGAAACGACACTAATGCACTCTGGCGACATTTCATTAAACTATAATTGACAACGGACAGGTAACAACATATGTGGAATAAAACAGCTGAGACATAATAAAACGATGAAGAGTGAAAATGAGAGAGCTATAGAAAAGCAACCAAATTTTATTAATAAAAGAAATTAAAGCGCGTTAAAATTGACAAGCAGATAAAAAGGAATTGCAAAGTGAAGGAATATACTTTGTCGTTTCTTTATTTATAGGTAATAATGTTTGTAAATAGTTATAAGGTTTATCATTGAAAAAATATATAAACTTTATTTATAGAGCAACACTCTGAAGTTATTTTATTTACAATTCCTGAAGAAAAAAAAAGACAGTGGATTTTGGTCTTATAAAACGACAATCTTAGTCAAAGAAGTAGAAATAACATGGAAAAATTACACTTTACATTTACTGTAAAGGCATCAGAGGATGGAAAGACTAACGTGATTTGCATAACCTCAATTAAATCTGAAGACGGTAAAAGCTACAAAGTACCAAGAGAACAACAATCAATAGGACAACATGCGAGCATTTTAGGATCCGCAGTTTATGCAAATATCAAGAACACATTAAAAAAAAGACATCGAACAAGAAATGTCTGGATTAAGATGACTGAAGATATGAAAAAAGCATACTGGGATGCTGATGAAAATTTGATGATTGGAGGTGCATATCCAGAAGAAATTTCTGATAACGAAAAAGAAAACAATACAAGTATTTCAGAAAACACAATAGCGGAGCAAATGGCAAAAGCTTTTCAAATGATAATGGACAACCAAAAAAGTAATGAGAGACCATGTCTAAGAAGATTAGCAGAAAAATTTGCAATTGAGAAATACAGTGGAAAAGGTAATGCATATCAGTGGTTAAATGTTTTTGAAAAAGAATGTGAAAGATTAGAAATTTCAAGAAAACAAGAAAAAATCGAAATTTTAAAAGTTTTCCTGGATAGATCCTGCTTAGACTGGTACAGTGCTATGATCATAAAAAATACTTTAAATTCTGAATGGGATACCTGGAAAGACAATTTTTGTACTACATATGCTAACAAAGGATGGTCAAGTAGCAAGTATGCTCTATCATTCAAGTACCAAACAGGTTCTCTACTGGAATATGCACTAAAGAAAGAAAAACTTATGCTTGAAGTGAGATCCTCAATAGATCAAGGAACATTAATTGACATAATTGCAGCTGGTTTACCAGATTATATTTCTGACAGAATAAACAGAGAAGAAATATTGGAAACAAAAGATTTGTTCAACGATATTGGAAGACTGGAGCACTTAGCAAATAATAAAGGTTTTGGCAATAAAAAAAATTCGAGATTTGATAATAAACCGAAAGTTGAAGATAAACAGCCATGCAGAATTTGTGAGAGCCTAAACAAGAAAAATCGCTATCATCCTGAATCAATATGCTGGTTTAAATCAAATGAAAATGACAAAGGAAAAAAATACCAAATTAAAAATGTAAATAATTCGGTAATTGAAGCTGAATTAAATAACACCGATCAAAAAAACTATTAATTACACCATTAATAAAAGTCAAACTATTATTAGAAAATAAACTTGAAGTACTCGGAATATACGACTCAGGATCTAATGTTTCATTGATAAACTCAAAATTACTAAAATTAAGAAACAATAAAGTTAACAATTCAAGTCAAGACAATCTAATAACAATTAATGGTGTGAAGAAAACAAATGGTTTGACAACTTTGAAAATAAAAATATTCGAAATGGAAAAAAGTGTGAATGTTTATGTTATAGATGATAAAAATTTTCAATATGAATTTTTAGTTGGATTAGATATGATTAAAACATTTAAACTAATTCAAGATGAAGACTTAAATATATCTCAAAAAGATATCTCATATTTAAAAGAAGAAAATAAAATTGAAAAACTTTTAAATGATTATAAAAATAATGAAAAAAAAGAAGAAACGTCGAACAAAACAAAAATTGAAATAAACTTCAATGAACATACAGCAGAAGAAAATTTTAACGTAAAAATAGGTCACGTAGATCACAATAAAAAATTGTAGATAAACAAATTAATTGAAAATTATAAATCAATTTTTGCCAAAGATAAGTATGATATTGGCACAGTCAAAGAATATGAAGCAAGAATAGACCTCATAATGGATAAATATTGTTGCAAGAGGCCCTACAAATGCACTATAAATGATAAAAAAGAAATAGAAGAGCAAATAGCAAGGTTGTTGGACAAGAACCTTATAGAGGAATCATACAGCCCGTTTGCTGCACCAGTGACTTTAGCCTTTAAAAAGGAAGACAATAAAAAATCGAGGCTATGTATTGATTTCAGAGATCTAAATAAAATTGTGGTACCTCAAGCTCAGCCATTCCCACTGATTCAAGACCTAATGATAAAAACAAGAAATTGTAAATTTTATTCAACACTTGATATAAATTCGGCGTTTTGGTCTATACCCCTAAGAATCGAAGATAGACAAAAAACTGGTTTCGTAACACAAGAGGGTCATTATCAATGGACCGTGCTGCCTTTTGGTCTAAAAACATCGCCAGCAATATTTCAACGCATACTGAGTAACATATTAAGAAAATATGAACTTACAGATTTTGCAGTAAACAGTGTTTTAGCAACAACTATGAATGATAAATACAGACAAGATGTGCTTCGTGTCTTTGTATCAGGCTTAAAAAACCCACTATGTGATGTACTATTTTCAGCTCGTGCATCGGATCTTCCAACAGCTCTCGCGCTGGCTCAGGAAGTAGAAGCAAAGCATGAACGGTATGTTTTCGCAACGACATTCGCCAGCAAAAGTGAAGAAAAAAAGCTTCGTAATGGGCGGCTAAACCTAATCAGGAAAGGGCACCTTATTACACCAGCAATAATAACCAAGGAAATTCGTACTGGTAAAAAACCCAATTTTTTGTTAGAAACGCAAAACCTAAATTAAAATTTTTCGTTAGGACAAAACCTGAACCGATGGACGTCGATCCGACATCCTCTAGATTTAGACAGCCTACAAATCAATACGGTAATGACAGAGCAGACTGACCACAAGGACAATTCAAAAGACAGGCGGTGTCTGATAGGAATACTGGTCCAAAAGTGCAAAGAATTAACACCATTAGTCAGGAAGCTTCTCCACAGGAAGATGAGGAAGAGGAGTACTACGGTGATGCAGCTGAGACAGAAGCTCAAGACGGGAGCGATGAGGTAGTTGAGGACACTGACTGTATTAATTTTTTAGGAGGAAACTCCCTGCTACCGTTTATAAGGCGAACTGTGGCAGGTAAAAAAATCAATCTTTTAATTGTCACAGGCGCTTCAAAAAATTATATAAAGCCTTCACCAGAATTGAAACATCTAATGCCTGTAAATTCTCCTTTTTCTGTCCATTCTATTCATGGTCAAAATTCCATAAAGCAAAAATGTTACATACATTTATTTGGCAAAAATGCGACGTTCTTCATTTTGAGCACACTATCTACATTCGATGGAATCATCGGTTTGGACCTTCTCAAACAAGTCAATGCAAATGTAGATTTGAACAGAGAGGTCATTTCTTATGCTTCTGGCGCAGAAAAAATTGAATTTTATCATTGCAAGGACGTTAATTTCATAAAAGTGGACAAAATAGACGTGCCACTCGAAATAAAGACAGAGTTTCAGGAAATGATGAAAAGTAGGATGAGAGCTTTTGCTGATCCTGTTGAGGCTCTGCCTTTTAATACTATTCATTGCGCTTCATCTGAATTCAGACAAAAAATAAGGGAGCGAATCAGTGTCGCGCAGGATAAAAGTTTAGAGTATTTCGATAAAAATCGGCGTAATAGAGTTTTCGAAGTTGGAGAAAAAGTATTTGTAAAAAACAATCCGAGATTAGGAAATAAACTAACACCACTTTTCGAAGATTTAATAAGTGTATCTAGTGTAAAGGCTATTTTAAGTGAAGAATTTCTGTATTTCATAATTAAGTATCCAAAACCCGTGAAAGTTTGCAAAAAAATTAGCGTATTCCCTGTTCCTCATTCTGGAAAGATTATTCAACTCTCTGATGCCAATGCTGTTGCTGATTGTGGAAAAATGACATATTCATTGAAAAACTGCCAACCCACTTTATCAGCCACATATTGCAGATATTTACAAAATACCACGTGGGCCAAACAGCTGGTTTCGGGTGTTACGGCAAAATGCAGTACTCAATACAATGATCTGGCCCAAGTGACAGAAGTTGAGGATGGAATTGTTATCATAAATGATGCGATCGTGGATGTGAGGGAAGATAACAACGAGCAAAGATTTATAAGTGGAACTTACCTTGTTCTCTTCAATTACAATGCGACCATTAACGGGTCACTATACGTCAACCGAAATAGCGTACAGAAGAAAAAACCGGGAGTTCCCACGTTTCCTACAATCAATATCGTAGATCATAAAGAAACCTTAAGTCTACCTCTACTGCATGAGATGAATAAAAAGAACCTACACTACATCGGACAACTACAAAAGGAAACGGAGAAACGACCCTTGCTGGCTGGATGTGTGGTTTTCATTACCATCGTTTCACTTTATGTCATAGTAACGTTTATCAAACGCTGGACGAAAATTCGCGAACAATTTAAGCTAAAATCTGCAATAGAGACTGTTCTAAAGAAGACCGAGGACGGCCTTCACTTAAGCGAGGGGGTAGTTAACACTGGGCTATCCGACACTAGCTGTCGTACAGTGTTACAGCAAATTCACCACAACATGACCAACTCTGCTTTGCATTGAGTGAGGCCGCATTCTCTGTCGACCAGTGTACGTCTGGTAATATGAGACGTCACCATGCAGTGTTTGAGTCAATGACAGAGGGTGGCGTGATTTCCACATAAATAGATTTAAGCTAGCCTAAGCAAATTCTGTAATACATTTTTAATAAGCAATATTCTTGAAGGTGAAGTTTAGAAATAAAATATTCAGTTCAAATTAACTCACCAAAGACAAAGCATGTCTTTTTATTAACTTGTATATTCAAAATATTTTTTCTAAAAGCCTTCTGAAATATTTGGTTAGTGTATTCTAGTACCTGTCAAGTGCTTTTGCCTGCTATATACATTTGATTGGAGGAGAATGCCTGATTTGGCCACAGAAAATCTGAAATTGCTAATTTCTGAAAATCAGCCAAAACTGCTGAAGTACGAATTACGAAAGTGGCTCCGAAAACTTACTGCTTAGTGTGAATTACGTTGGTGAAGAATGCTTTACTTGGGACAAAACATATTTTCGTATTTGAAAGTATATTCAATATTTCACTTTCTGAAAATGTTCTGGGATATGAGGATAGATATTTCTGACAGCACTTGTCAGAAAGAACTTGGGCTTTCGCCAGGTGTGTATTTGAACGGTGGAGAAATCCCCATTTGGGCATAGTGGACAAAATTTTGTCCCGGGACGTGGAATAGAAAATCCGAAATCGCGCATTTCCGAAAATTATCTGAAATTTGTGGGATACATATTCTGAAAGCACTTCTGAAAAGCTATTGCTGAGTATGCATTTGGAGAATGCTTGCTTGGTCAAAATCGCCAAATATTTGTGGTATATTCCATGGAATTGACATACGAGTACATTGGATTTAAGTTAACGATATAAATGTTTCTGAATATTATTGTTTTTACTCGCGCCCCAATCTTAAATATTTCAACAGAGCACTGTTATCTCGATAAGAAAAGTATATTGGATCAGTGCGGTTTGCGTTTTTGCTAGTTAAATACAAAGTACAGGGTGGCACGATAGAACGTGCATATTGCATCATCTTTTTTTGCGGGGTAGAAAAGGCGCAGGCGGAGGGGCGCCTACATCGTTGGGTTGGCGGGCTCTTGGAGTTTTAGTCGCTATGAATCACTTCGACGGGAAGCGTCGCGCATTTTGCGTGCGCGCATTTTACGAGAACTCTCGTTCATATATGTATATTGCTACTAGGCGACTATATTGTACTGAATATGGACTACGGCGAATTAGTGAAGCTCCGAGTGCTAATTTAATAAAAATATGGGTAAAGCGTTTTGAAGAGACCGGTTCAATATTTAAACCATAATCAAATGTTCGCCCAAGAACATCTAGACAATGTTGAGAGAATTATGGTGTCAGTACGAGGAAATCCACAAATGTCGACTCGCAATAGATTGTCTGTCTTACAATTATCGCGACGAATGCTTAATCGATTTTCCAATTTTGGCAATATTCTTTTATCTGACGAGGCTCATTTCCTTATGAATGGGTTCGTAAACCGTCAAAATTGTCATTACTGGAACAGTGAAAATCCCAAAATCAAACACCAGAAACTATTGCATAGTCCTAAAGGAACAGTATGGGCAGCAATCTCTGGCAGAGGAATATTTGGTCCTTTTTTCTTCGAAAATGCGCGGGGACAAAACGTCACGGTTAATACGGAACGCTATGTTGAGATGTTGGACGGATTTTTGGCTCCAGAAATTGACAGTTCAAGAATAGTGAATTCCAGAACTTGGTTCCAACAAGATGGAGCTACCTGTCACACATCAAATGACTCCATGGCGGTGGTGAAGCAGATGTTCCCTGGCACAATGATTTCGAAAAGAGGTGATATCCCACGGCCCCCACGTAGTCCAGACTTGACGCCTCTTGACTTTTTTTTTTGTGGGGATACCTCAAACACAAAGTCTACAGTAATAATCCAAGAAACATCGTTCAGCTCAAGGAGAATATCCGTGGTGAAATGGCAGCCATTACACCAGTATTACTGAAGAAAGTTTTCAATAATTTTCGTTTGCGGTTGGAGGAGTGTCGTCCTAGAGAGGGTCACCATTTAGATGATGTTATTTTTAAAAACTAAAAAAATAAAAATTTATTACTCTACAATGCTTTAGATTTATTTTAACCATACCTTTTGTATTTATTTTTTAATATTTTTTTTTAAATATGCACGTTCTATTACGCCACCCTGTATAATGCTCTAAAAGGTAAATCATTAAGTTTCTACAAAAAGCAGAGCAGAGCTTGCCTGGGCTTTATTCTATTACTTTACTTTTACCAGAAGTGGATCATTGGGGACATACGAGGTGTGTTAAAAAAATAAGGTGAATTTTCAAATTTCGCGGGCTACGTAGATTCGACATTCATTTATAACTTTTTTTATATTGGCACAGTCGTCTTGAAGAAATGTTGACGGTTTTATCCATATATCATGTTTAGTTTGTTTGTGAGAGGCATAAATAAGACAAGTGTTTTGCGTGTTCGGCGATTTTCTGTTAACGAAAAAAATGGATCAAAGAAGTTGCATCAAATTTTGTATAAAAAATGGAATTAAGTGCTCAGAAACACTTGAAATGTTGACAGTGGCATACGGTGAGAGCCTCTGAGTCAAAAAAAATTTTACAAGTGGTACAAGCTTTTCACAGAAGGTTGAGAGGAAGTGAATGACGACGCTCGCTCTGGACGCCCCAGCACATTAACAACCGATGAAAATGTTAAAAAAAAGTGAAGAAAATTATTATTGAGAATCGTCGAGTCACAATTAGAGAAGTTGATGAGGACGTCGGCATTTCGGTTGGCTAATGTCATGCAATCTTTTCAGAAATTTTGGGCATGAAGCGTGTTTCACCGAAGTTCGTTCCAAAATTGCTGAATTGCTAGATTTGCTTAAAAGGGTCATAACTGGTGACGAAATATGACATCGAAAGCCCAATCGTCCCAATGGAAGAGTCCAGTCCAGGAGAGCTAAGACCAAAAAAAAACACGCCAAGTTCGATCAAATGTCAAGGTTTTGCTCACTGTATTACCTTGAAGTTAAGCGCCGTTTGCGTGAAGCAATACGAAGAAAAACGCCCGGAATTGTAGAAAAAAAATCATAGTTTTTGCATCATGACAATGCACCTGCTCACTCATCTTTACTTGTAAGAGATTATTTTGCCAAAACAACACTGTTATCATGCATTAGCCACCGTATTCACCAGATTTGGTTCTCTGCGACTTTTTCTTGTTCTCAAGATAGAAGAGACCCATGAAAGGACGGCGTTTTCCGAAGATTGAAGAGATAAAAACAAAATCGCTGAGAGAGTTCAAAGACTTGCCAAAAAGTGCATATCAGAACTGTTTCGAGAATTGGAAAAAGCGCTCGCACAAGTGCATTATATCTGAGGGGGACTACTTTGAAGGAGATAAAGTAAAAATTGATGAATAAATATTTTTTGAGAAAAATGAAAATTCACCTTATTTTTTTAACACAGATAAAGGTATACTGGAGCATAGAAAATCCCGGTATTGGGTGAGTTGCTTCCATTATCTCGAAGTGAACATCTATATCCACCACCAAGACCAATAAAATTCTGGATCTGTAAGACCGAACGTTTAATTAGTGACGGGGCAATATGTGATCTATCGGGGCTAATTCTGCAATAGCAGATAGTATGGGCCGGAATCAATGGCTATTATCTTGGCAACAGAAGTTTGTTGTAGATGATATATAGTATAGGACCTATTATACTACCCTGGGAAACACCTGTTGAAATATTTCTTAGAGTTGAAACAGAGTTCTTAGATTTTACTACAAAAGATCGATCCTTAAGATAGCTCTCCAGCAGCTTGTGGGTGTTGGTCGGTAGAAAAGAAACTATTTTGTGAATGAGGCCTTCATTCCATACTTTATCAAATAGTTCCATTCCATACTTTATCAATAAGGAGAGCTGAGCAATATTTCCGATCTTCGAATGATTTGCTGATATGGGTTACTATACGATGTACATGTTCTACCGTTCCATGACCCTTTCGTAACACAAACCGGTGCATGGGTATTACATGGTCTGCTTCAATATGGGGATACAAAATTTAGAGAAAGAGCTTTTCGATCGGTTTAGATAGAATAGAAAGTAAAATTATGGGTCGATAGTATGTAATTTGTGACAGTTCCTTTCCAAGTTTTGGGATCATTATTATTTCAGACAGTTTCCATGATCGAGGAAAGTATTCAATGCAGAATATAGCATTAAATATAAATAAAGCTAATTTGAGAATATTATGGGGGAGTTCTGAGATAATTTCCGTTGTTATTTGATCATGCCCAAGAGATTTCTCATATTTCTTCCAGATGGTCAGCAAATTCTTTCACTTTTTCCTCGCTACTCCTTGCCCATTCCGAGTGGTCTGATCCCCAGAAGGCATGTTTAGTGTTGTAGTCTCGGGATACTATACTCTTGTCACCAAGAGTAGAGAAAAAGTGAAACTAGAAGAAACTATTATGTTAAATCCAGTCAGTGCAACTGAAGTGGCTTGTATGTATGTGATCAGTTTTATATTCGTGTAGCGGGTAGCGCTTTATCTGATCATTAATTATTACAACTTTTCTTCCACAAGCTCTGCCACTGACATGTTTTGTATCGTAGGTTGAGTATCCATTTATTCGAAACCAATTTTTTGAAGAGAATCGATTCAGAAACTATGAGAATGTCAATATCTCGGTATCGCAAGAAATACTTTACTTCATTCCTATGTTGGGTGAGCCCGTTGGCATTCCAGTAACAAATTCTTATAGAGTTCATTTTCTGATTAACAAAACTTGAAAACTTGAAACATTTCTTGCATAATTCTCTTCATATTTGTCATGAAATTATTCATAGTTTTTATGAGAGATTCGATTGAGTTTTCGATATTGTTTTTCTGAGAGTTTTTCAGAGACTGTGCATACGTCATTTGAGTTGTCGTAGCTGAAATGACATTTGAAACTGATGGAAATGGGTTTGGGATATGCACGAACTCTGCCGCTTGAAGCTAAGGAGTGTCTTGCCTTCTATGAGAGACATAGTTCTACGTACACCGGGCAACCTCCGTAATTAGCTGTATGGTTTCCCCCATTATTTTCACATTTCTTCAGACTGGGATCTGTTTTTGGTAACTCACATTCTGAAGTTTTATGAATACTTCCGCATATCACACATACGGACTGTAATTTGCAGTAAGCTTTTGCATGCCCAAACTCCTGGCAGTTTAAGCATTGGTAAGTATAGTAATTCTTCCGTTCCTGGTCAAAAAACTTGGAAGCCACGGTATTTTTCTCCAGTATAAGTTTGAATTTTTGTCTCCAGCACCTTCCCTTTGCGCAGAGACACTACATGGAAACCGTCTTTGGCAACTAATTGAGATATTCTGCTTACCAGATTATGAGAGGTAGTTTCCCTTAGGAATAGTGGTGGAGGTTTTTGTGCTTTCTTAGGTTGGGATTGCGAATTGTCGTCTTCTGTGTCGAAAATTGCGTAGTAATTTTGACCTCTTAATTCATCCTATGAGGGAGGGATGCTTCTAGAATACTCCGAGTTTGGAAGTTGTTGCTAAACTTTGGGCACAATTTTCTTTTCAGGATGGAAAAGTAAACGTCTATCCCAGCTTGAGCCATTACATTTTGAGGTTTTTGTTTCGGTATAGTGTCCTTCGGAGCGACGTTGCCGGTTGAGTAGTATTCGCGTGTGTTGCCACTATATCACCGTTTGCACGAATGGAAGATGAATTATCGGGTATAATTTTAGGTGGAATCTTAACTGGGGATGAACTGATTGTGCGTTGAGCATTGAAAAACGAATTATTTACGGACATACTTTTAGGCGGCAGCATATTTTGTCTACTTGTTAAACTGTCATTAGTGATAGAAGAAGGTGAGCGGAGGGGAAATTTATAATGAAACTAGTTTACGCAGCTAGAAAGGGACTGCCATTTTTTTGTTTTGGGATGCACTTTTCTGACACTCATTGGCATTTATTGAAAGATATCTGAGTGTGAGATATTCATAAATAAAATTTTCGCCTTGAGATCTGCGAAATATATACTATGTTTTTTTTTAATTTATTGTGATTGTGATATTAAGGGTTGTTCGTTATTATCACTGCATTGGGGAATTTCTATTTAGCGTCTTTTCGCTGAATATTTTTGGGCTTATATATATTTTTATATATAAAAGGAGATTTTTTAATCGTAGTTTTTTTTAAAAATCGAATAAAACACTCAAATTTATATTAAAATTTTTTATTGGAATCGATTAATTGATCCTTGCCATTTAATTTTTAAAGATAATTTCATGAAAATGTTGTCCGCGTCTCTGTCTCAAAATGTCCATTCGGAAGGTCCAATTTTTCGTCACTTTTTCGAGCACTTCGGCCTGTATAATAACGCGTGTTATGTTATCCTGTAAGACCTCAATAGTGTTCGGCTTGTCCACATAGACTAACGAGTTGACATAACCCCACAAGCAATAATCAAGAGGCGTTAAATTGCAAGATCTTGGGGGCCAAATCGAGAGATAAGCTGCTCACCAAATTCATCCCTCAACATATTCATTGTTTCACGAGTAGTGTGGCATGCTGCACCGTCCTGATGAAACCACATGTCAACCAAGTTCAACTCAGCCAATTGGGGCAAAAAAAAAAACATTCCTTGTGGTTGAGTAACACATGCCCAATCGCTGAGAAAGGTGACGAAATGACATTTCACGGTCGTCATTAACACTGGCCGCTATGGTTGCAATATTGTCTTCGTTACGCACTCTACGCATGCGTAGAGACTCCAGTTGCATCAAATTTTCTGTAAAAAATTGAATTAAGTGCTCAAAAACAATCGAAATGTTAACAGTGGCATACGGCGAAAGCACTCTGAGTCAAAAAAAAAATGTTTACAAATCGTACGAGCTTTTCACAGAAGGTCGAGAAGATGTGAATGACGACGCTCGCTCTGGACGCTCCAGCACATCAACAACCGAGGAGAATGTTGTGAAAGTGAAGAAAATTGTGTTTGAGGAGAGGAGAATGTTGTGAAAGTGAAGAAAATTGTGTTTGAGAATCGTCGATTCACAATTAGAGAAGTTGCTGAGGATGTCGGCATGTCGGTTGGCTCACGTCATGCAATCTTTTCGGAAAGTTCCAAAATTGCTGAATTTTTACCAAAAACAATGTCGCACGAGCATCGCTCGGGAATTGTTGAATGACGTCAACGATGATCCAGATTTGCTTAAAAGGGTCATAACTGGTGACGAATCATGGGTACATGGTTATGACATCGAAACCAAAACCCAATCGTCCCAATGGAAGAGTCCAGGAGAGCCAAGACCAAAAAAAGCACGCCAAGTTCGATCAAATGTCCAGGTGTTGCTCACTGTTTTCTTCGATCACCATGGCGTAGTGGATCAGGAGTTCTTATCACAATGTCGTACGGTAAATAAGGAGTATTACCTTGAAGTTATGCACCGTTTGCGTGAAGCAATAAGAAAATAACGCCCGGAATTGTGGAAAAAAATTTATGGCTTTTGCATCATGATAATGCTCCTGCTCACTCATCTTTGCTTGTAAGAGATTATTTGACCAAAAACAACACCGTTATCATTTCTCAGCCACCGTATTCACTAGACTTGGCCCCTGGCGACTTCTTCCTGTTCCCAAGATTGAAGGGACCCATGGAAGGAGGGCGTTTTGCGACGATTGAGAAGATAAAAACCTAATCGCCGAATACGCAAAACACTTGTCATATTTATACCTCTCACAAACAAAACTAAACATGCTATATGGATATAACCGTCAACATATCTTCGAGACGAGTGTACCAATATTAAAAAAAAAAATAATAATAATAATCGAAAGCCGAATGGGGCGTTCAGAATTGTTCAACGGACGAAACTAGGGGCATCCATATCTCTAGTTTCAGTGGTATCACAACAAATTTGTCTATTCAGACTTCCACACTGACCTAGCCTAACCTATCGTTCAAAACACCTATTGAATTATTATATTTTATATTTCTTTATTATCAGACATAATTACCACAAGAGACCAAAATGTGTGCACGCACTTAATCACGAGAGATGTACGCAACAAATCGCTATCGAGCAAGAAAAATCAGCATTCGAAACATACTGAAGAGAAGAAGAAGCTTTGGTATTTTCTGGCATAAAATTGTATTTGTCGGGTAGTGCAAACATGCCTTAATAGATTTTGTTGCTTTTGGCGCTTGTATACCGTTTTAACAGAAATACGCATTTTATAGGCGGAAATGATAGAATATTGAGTGGTACAAAAAAGGTCGTTTAAGAGCAACGTGTACTCCGCTTATTACAACTTACCGAACTTCGTGTCTCAGTGAAATTGCTTAGATCCGGTGTCATCGCTGCACGGCCACGTTTTCCCCTACCTTTTGGCGTTCGGGCGTCTAGATCATCCGTTGGCGAGTCGCAGAACCTAAGACAAATATAACTCAATGTAATCAAAAGTATG
Organism: Philornis downsi; assembly: GCA_019455685.1. Classification (NCBI taxonomy): domain Eukaryota; kingdom Metazoa; phylum Arthropoda; class Insecta; order Diptera; family Muscidae; genus Philornis; species Philornis downsi. Next base: position 434,657 of record JAHXMU010025570.1, on the reverse strand, counting down.
TCATTTTATACATTGTATATTTCAATTTTCTGGTTTCTTCCAATAATACTTTTAATAATATGGTATTATATTTTCCCATAAACCTATCCAGTATAGTTTGTATAATAAAAATCGGTTATAATCTTTACTTATATTAGAATTGGTAATACATTTTTTTCTAAAACACCGTATTTATCGCGGCTTTAGAATCAGAGCATAGGAATCGAAATGCAGCGGGTTTGCGTGGAGTAGGAATTGAAGTCAAATTTTTTGCGTGACTTCAACTCCGGATCAAAATAGAAAACAATAACAACATCGTAAAAGTTTCACAGTTATCTTTCTGTTAGCATTAAAAATCCAGCATTAAAAAGCATATTTATTTCTTTCTATTTTGAAAATAAATATAAACAAGGAAGGACGTAAAAAACAATAGTATGATAAGCATCCACTCTGTACATATGATATGCAAGAGATTTTGCATGAATAGCAAAAAGTGTTTATATAGTGACATACTCAAGGACAAAAAAAAAATACTGCCCCAAAGACAAAATATTTTGCGTTCGATTGAGTATTTCAGAAAAGTTACAGCATTGTAAGTACCATATAAGAATTCAAAATAATTTTACAGCTATATAAATCATATCAACAGCAATATTTAAAGAAAAACGTCTAATATTATGGTAATTGCGTATTCCTATTGTGCAGTACAAAAGTTCCCTCCAGTATTAAGCACATGGCATAAGCTTGAGAGTGCTTTAGAAAATTGTTTACATTTATATTAGAAGTCCAAAATAACGGGTGGCGCAATAGAACGTGCATATTGCATCATCTTTTTTTGCGGGTAGAAAAGGCGCGGGCGGGGGAGCGCCTACATCGTTGGGTTGGCGGGCTCTTGGAGTTTTAGTCGCTATGAATCACTTCGACGGGAAGCGTCGCGCATTTTGCGTGAGCGCATTTTACGAGAACTCTCGTTCATATATTGCTACCAGGCGACTATATTGTGCTGAATATGGACTACGGAGAATTAGTGAAGCTCCGAGTGCTAATTTAATTAAAATATGGGTAAAGCGTTTTGAAGAGACCGGTTCAACATTTAAACCACAAGCAAATGGTCGCCCAAGAACATCTAAGACCGAAGACAATGTTGAGAGAGTTATGGAGTCAGTACGAGGAAATCCACAAATGTCGACTCGCAAGAGATCGTCTGTCTTACAATTATCGCGACGAAGTTTGCAATGAATTTTAACATTGGATCTTAAACTGCATCCATATAAGCTGCAATTAACACAAGAATTGAAAGAGTCTGACTTCTTAGCAAGGCTCGCATTTGCTAATGAAATGCTTAATCGATTTTCCAATTTTGACAATATCCTTTTATCTGACGAGGCTCATTTCCTTATGAATGGGTTCGAAAACCGTCAAAATTATCGTTACTGGAACAGTGAAAATCCCAAAATCAAACACCAGAAACCATTGCAAAGTCCTAAAGTGACAGTATGGGCAGCAATCTCTGGCAGAGGAATAATTGGTCCTTTTTTCTTCGAAAATGCGCGGGGCCAAAACGTCACGGTTAATACGGAACGCTATTTTGAGATGTTGAACGGATTTTTGGCTCCAGAAATTGAAGGTTCAAGAATAGTGAATTCCAGAACTTGGTTCCAACAAGATGGAGCTACCTGTCACACATCAAATGACTCCATGGCTGTGGTGAAGCAGATGTTCCCTGGCAGACTGATTTCGAGAAGAGGTGATATCCCATGGCCCCCACGTAGTCCAAACTTGACGCCTCTTGACTTCTATTTGTGGGGATACCTCAAACACAAAGTCTACAGTGATAATCCAAGAAACATCGTTCAACTCAAGGAGAATATCAGTGGTGAAATGGCAGCCATTACACCAGTATTACTGAAGAAAGTTTTCAATAATTTTCGTTTGCGGTTAGAGGAGTGGCGTCGTAGAGAGGGTCACCATTCAGATGA
>JAHXMU010025570.1:343647-426076 GCA_019455685.1 Philornis downsi | reverse complement strand
ACTGTGCCCAAACCAAGAATTCTCCCTCAACCAAACTTATACCAGGACAGTGGCATCATAAAGGACTTTAAAAAAATTGCATCCTTATTTTTCAGACGAATTTCAGAACGCCAAAATTTTCAGTCATATGTGAAGTTGGCATGTAACAGTTTGGCCCACTGTGCCTAAACCAAGAATTCTCCTTCAACCAAACTTATACTAGGACAATGGCATCTTGAAGGACTTTCAAAAATTTCCATCCTTATTTTTCAGACGAATTTCAGAACGCCGAATTCTTCAGTCATATGTGAAGTTGGCATATAAAAGTTTGGCCCACTGTGCCTAAACCAAGAATTCTCTCTCAACCAAACCTTTACCAGGACAATGGCATAATAAAGGACTTTGAAAATTTTACATCCTTATTTTTGAGACGAATTTTAGGACGACAAATTCTTCAGTCATATATGAAGTTGATAGTTAACATTTTTGCCCACTGTGCCCAAACCAAGAATTCTCCCTCAACTAAACTTATACCAGGACAGTGGCATCATAAAGGACTTTCAAAAATTTGCATTCTTATTTTTCAGACTAATTTCAGAACGCCAAAATCTTCAGTCATATATGAAGTTGGCATATAACAGTTTGGCCCACTGTGCCTAAACCAAGAATTCTCCCTTAACCAAACTTACACCAGGACAATGACATCTTGAAGGACTTTCAAAAATTTGCATCCCTTTTTTTCAGACGAATTTCAGAACGCCAAAATCTTTAGTCTTCAATAATGGATTATTCAATTCAAGAATGTTAGGTCTGTACATGCCGCAGACGAGGACGACATAACAGCTATCCTAGAGATGAACAACACAATTATTGCTGCACTCGATATCTCATTATATCAACGAAAAATTAGATAGAATTTTCGATGAGATAACTGAACTGTTTGAGTCAAAGGAAAAAAGAATGGTTTAATGACCCAAGTTTAAAGACCTTTGCAATGTTGGCTGACAACATTTCAGAGATTATTATAACGATAGTTCTTATACGATAACGATGGTTTTTAAAAAGAGAATTTATCGACTACTTAATATGCGGCGTATCAAATAATAATCTACGCATGTCTGATAGCCTGTAACATTATATATAAATACTCGTACATACATTATTACTATATATAACGTATGTCAAAATACGCGTATAAAATTATTTCATGCTATGGATGCAAACTTAAGATTAACCAGTGGCATTCTGTCTGGATGCAAAAGGACCATTTCCATCAGAGATACAAAGCGAATATTTGAGGTAAACATTATATAGTTTAAGTAAAATACTTTATTCTGATTTTTACCAACAATGCTTAATTGATACCGGAAGCAAAGTAAGTCTTGCAAGGATTTTTATCTAAATGGAATCTGTGGAATTAATGTGATCAAAATTAAAATTCTTAAAAATTATTTATAATTCGTCTGAGAAAAAGTTAGTTCGAAATTGTTATGAAGAGGGGGCGGTCAACAATTTTGTTGGAAACATAATAAAACATAGAGTGCGTAGAGCATCGTCGATTAGGTTAACCGTAGTTGCATTATGGAATAGAGCCTTCTTCTTTGTACCCATTTGGGCATTGTCATAAAAAGACTTTACGTTTTACGAACAATTTAAGAAAATATGTATTAGGGCATGTGATTTATAGTATAAACAACAATTGATCCTGTTGAGAAAGAAAACGGATCGATTGCTGATGTGCGCAAGATATCACAAGTTCGGCTTTATCGTAAGAGATATTTCATGAAACTGGATTTCGGGATTTCGGGTTCTTCGGGCGTTTATTGGGGACGAATGTCTTAAAAGCATAACAATCGTAATCCCATTTGGCCAGTATGAATCCTCAAGGTGGACAGTTGGGTCAAAGAATGCAGCCTCAGTTTTCAAGATATTCTTTAATCCGTAATTTACTTATATGATATTGTGGGGCCTACAAATGAAGTTCGCCAAGGGAAAGTTTTTAATCCACTTCACTTTGAAACCGAGCTTTGTCTAATAAAAATGTGAATTCTTGTGCTTTATTTGGTTTACGGTACAGATAGGCTGCGCATAAGAACGGATAATATGACTACACAATCGATACAGGAGTAGGCTATGTCCACGAATGTACAGTTTGGCAGACCAATTGCGCTGCAATAAAAAATTCAAGTAACTTTTTTTGATCAATATGTTTTATAATTTTTTTTGTTGTATAGAATATTCAATTTTATTTGATATATATAATTGAAAATTATTCATTGCGGGATAGCCTCAATTATTGTTTTAATGGGCTGTTTAAATTCAGTCAAGATCCTTTGTTTCGTTTTGTATACCTGTTGCTTGACCTAGGGGTCAGCGGAAAGTGGATTTTCTGGATAACAATTTGTTTGCGAATTGTCGTTGGAGGTCCGCGGTAAACGGTTTGGCTATGTGTGCAGTTGCTTCACCTTGCAGGAACCAACTACTGAAACGGATTCGTCTTCGGCGCAGTTCCGGTCCCCATTTACATATATAGTTGATAGTAGCACCCTGATCATACCCTGCCGAGTTGTTGGGGCTTTGTTTCTACATCAGGAGGTTCACGTTTAACCCACGAAGAATTGAAAGGAAAAATTAACGCAACCCCAGTTTTAGAGCTTTACTACGGAGGGTGATTCGAAGCAACATTCGTTTGTATTAGAGGCACTTGCAACAGTGAAAACTTTGAGAAGATTTAGAATTTATTTACAAGGAAAGAATTAAAACCGTCACGTATTCCAGCTCCTCTACTCTGACTTCAAATGGGGAGAAGCCAAATATTACGCTGGAAACTTGGCTTACAGGATTATGAATACATTTTGTAGTACAAGCTGGTTCTCAGATGTAGCGTGTCAAAACGCAACTATATATTTAGTGGTATCAAAACCGCCGGTCTGCAAAAAACTGTCAGCTGTTAAATACCTGTCATCAGAAGTATTACTTATTTAGTGAAAGTTTTGAAATTTGCGAATATGGATTGTTTGACAACCGAAGAAAGCATAATAGTTAAAACTTACTACAAAAGCGGTTATTAACTGTCCGTGAGGTGATTATGGTTGAATTGGCAAGATTATAAAGAAATTTGAAGAGACTGGAAGCGTTATATATGTGGTCAGGCCTGTGCAGCATCCCAGAGTACACACTTCCCAGAATATCGTTTCTGTTAGTGAAAGTGTGTGGTAATCCGAATTTCAATTCAGAGAGCTTTGACCGTATGTTCGACTTTTTTGGCATGAAGAAGTTTCCACGGAACGTAATTTTACGTTTTGGCGACGTCAATTGGCCACCAAGATTATGCGATTTGACGCCGTTAGACTTTTTTGTAAAGCATTTGAGAACCAACATTCGTAAAGTTATCGTCGAAATACTGAAATAGATGTCGGAAACAACCTCAAAAGGATCCACTGCTGCAACAAATCCAGAGGCAGTTATTCAAATGACATTGTATTTCCTACATAATGGCAATGTCCAAGTATTATAATGAAAAAAGTTTCAACGAAATCATAGCTTTATGTGTTCTTTGTTTAACTCAACTTTTTAAACCGAAAAATGGATAACTCGGTACAAGTTATGCTGATTAATTAGGTTAATTGGATGGATAATATACTTTTCTGAAGAATTTTCAACAACACAGGCAAATAATAAGCTGGAACAATAAGCCAACTATAATAAAACAAAACTATAATACAATAATAAAACCTAGAGTTTTTATCGGGTAGAACCAGTGAACAGTCAGAGTTGCCTTCACAACATAAACAATTTACAAACTGATTAAACCTATCTTAAACCGTGTAAACCACCAGATTTTCAAAGTATATAATATGTATAAAAAATGTAAGCCTTGTAAATAACGTTTGTGTTTCTGCAATTACTGCATAAAACAAACAGATTTCTTTGATTTCTTGTTTTATAATATCAATCATTCGTTTATTAATTGTATGTGCAAATGTACGAGGTGCGTTAAAAAAATAAGGTGAATTTTCAAATTTCACGGGCTACGTACATTCGACTTCCGATTATTATTTTTGTTTATGTTGGTACACTCGTCTCGAAGATATGTTGGCGGTTGTTTGTGAGAAGCATAAATAAGACAAGTGTTTTGCGTATTCAGCGATTTTCTGCTATCAAAAAAATGGATCAAAGAAGTTCCATCAAATTTTGTATAAAAAATGCAATTAAGTGCTCAAAAACACTTGAAATGTTGACAGTGGCGGCACACGGTGAGAGTACTCTGAGTAAAAAAAAAGTGGCACAACCTCTGGACACAACAACATATCAACAACCGATGATAATGTTGAAAAAGTGAAGAAAAGTATTGTGGAGAGCCGTCGAATCACAATTGGAGAAGTTGCTGAGGATATCGACATATCGGTTGGCCCATGCCATCCAATTTTTTCAGGAATTTTGGGCATGAAGCGTGTGGCAGCGAAGTTCGTTCCAAAATTGCTGAATTTTTACCAAAAACAACGTCACATGAGCATCGCTCAGGAATTGTTGAATGAGGAGATAACAACCGAATCGCTGAGATAGCTCTAGGACATACCAAAAAGTGTATATCAGAACTGCTTCGAGGATTGGAAAAAACGCTGATACAAGTGTATTGTATATGAGGGGGACTACTTTGAAGGAGATAAAATAGAAATTGATGAATAAATAAATATTTTTTGAGAAAAATTAAAATTCACCTTATTTTTCGAACACACCACACACCTCAAAGGAAAAATTATATATTTTTATGGAATACGGGTCATTAAAGTAACAAATACTCTGGCAAATATTACACCATTTCAAGTAAATTTGTTATCACAAGTCCCCACAAATTCTGCAGGGGCAATAAGGCAAGCACCGTCTTTTAAACCTTTAATTTATTTTTTCTTATTAATCTTTTCCAACTTTATTTCCTTGAAATGCCAAGCTCATGTACAAACACTTAACTACTTGTGTAAATCGTTACTTTCATAATTGAAAATAAGTATAATTTAAAATCAAATCCAGATTGTAAACACTAATTTTTTTCATCTTCTCATGAAACCTTACCATGCGTTACTTATACCATGCGTTTACTCTTCAAAAAGCATCAAATATTTTGAAGAAAATCGTTAAAAATTTACATACGGCTATATACCGTGCTATAATTTACAAATTTGCGAGGAGATAACGACAAAGTTGAAAAAATTAACATTTTCCAAATTGGCATAATGTAAATATAGCCATTGAAGTCGGCGATTTTTGCCGCTTTGTGACTCTAGTCAAGAATACCGTCATTTCCTCGATATGACGATTTCTTGGTACTATGAGAAAAACGAGGTTATTTCGCGAATGGACGCTCCGTTTTCAAGACAGCGTAATTTTTTTAATTGTTCACACTTTGGAACAAAGATGCTGCACATGCAGCTGTCGTATCTACAGGTGAATTGTATTTGTGAGTACCCACCAACCAGGATGGGTAATGCGCACATGCCGTTCCTCACTTCTCATGGGTAATGAGTAAACGATCGTTTCTCATTTCTCACGGGCTAATAAGTCACTTACAATGTTTTTTACAAACAATCATCTTTAGCTTCCTCTATTGGGTTGGAAAGAAAGTATTTCCGATTTCTTGACCAAAGTAAATTTTTTATTCAAATAATCAATTTTAATTCGATCCAGGATTGGAACCTAATAAAACACTTGAACACCTCGGGTTTTAGGCTATGTAGGCTCCAGAATAGATGAAAACACGAAGCTGCCATACCAGGAGTATGAGATGGAAAAGTGCGGAAAGCCTAGCCTTGTCGTAAATTAAATTTCGCCTTTGCGATTTACTAATTCAGGCCTTTTTTCTACCACCGTCTAATCAAGTTTCATCACCTGTTGTCAATAGACCTACCAAGTTATGATTTGGTTCCTTTTTAGTATAATTCAGCTTTTGATGAAGTTTTACACAGGGATCTGTTTCGACCGATATTATTGCAAGGAAACCATGTTTTGTTCCCAATAACAATGCATATCAAAAGAAATTAACCAATAAACCACAAGTCCTTATTGGCTTTCTTATGTTTTTTTTTCTTTCTTTTGATTTTTTTTTTATCTCGTGTTGAATCAAAATGTCGAGGTTTTGAGGAGTATGTTAAATGGTTAAAATGGTATGTTAAATGGTTTTCAGTCAACAGTCAACGGTCAGCTTCTCTGCAACTTGTCAAAGGCATAAATCGTAATCATAACCTCATTTGACCGACGGCAGTTCGTGAACCATTTTTGTGTGTTCTGTTAGCCCAATCTATCCAATTGTCGACTGGCTTCGATTTAATGTGAGTTGAACAGAGTTTTATTATAGAAAACTGTGAATGTTTATAAATCTTTAAATTATATAAAAAAAAACTGACAAAAAGATATGATATTTATCTCATGGTAAGCTGAAAATCTTTTGTACTGGCTAGGGTACGATGGAATAATCCATGAAAATGTAATCCATGAAATGTAATTCGTCGTAATTCGGCATGAGAAAAAGCTTCTGCTACTGCTACTGAAGTTCTTATTGTTACTGTTTTGAGGCAGCCATTGTGAGAAGAAAATGAAGAAATTATTGACGCAAGGAATTTTTTGTGCAATTATAACCCAAATGAATCGCGCTTGATGAAGTGAAATTGAGAAAGAGAAAACCAATTTTCCAGTTTTCTACTCGAAAAAATCAAAATGAATAGCTTTAGAGCCAAAGTGGGAAAAAACAGGACATGCAAATGGAAGAAACAAGTTTTCTCAAAGCATCCAAAGTTGAGATGAATTCTTATTTAGAAGGCGAAACCCATTGAATAACAATTCGATGTTAGAGATGTTCATATGATCGTGGAGTAAAAAAGAAATATGCTTTCCAATACAATAATGTTCATTTTAATATAAGGTTCCTAAGAAAGTTTTTAGATTATAGTGTTCTTAGGTATTTTGCCTATTGCCTAGGGACAGCAGTCTCCGCATTTCCGTTATTGGCAGATGTTGCTTACATCTTGCTTACATAAACCTAAATTTGACGGAAGAAACAATAATGTAAGGCCACTTTTTAAAATTTTCGCCAGTTCGGATTGAAGACCCATAGTATGGCCTCAAAAATTGAATTATGATCAGTAATTATGAGTATTTGATACTGACTGCGGAGCTAAAGCAGATAACCCAAAACAAAAAAAGCAGTTAGGTTCAAATGTTATATTTTACAATTTTATCTGTAGAACTATGCCTCTAATTCGATCCGCTACTGTGTCGGTTGCAATTTGTGCAAATGACAACTTTCCAATGAATATTACAAGAGTACAAGTGAATTTGCAAAATGGGTCTTATGGCAAAATTTATTCGTTAAAGAGTAATTAACAAAATTTGATAAAAAATTACTTGGCAGCAATAAGGCATCAATTCATTTTAGTTAATAGTAACAGTAAACTACCGGGTTAATAACAATATTAATAGACGATTATATATCCCAAATCCCTTCTGAAATTAGTTTTTGCTTCTGTCCTCATTTCACTCTTAATTGAACTCATTCAAGGAAATTTGAACGAAAACATTTAAGAATTTAAAGTATTTCAGTGTTGGCAGCTGAAGTATGCATGTCACAAATATCCTGTTGTGCTTCCGTATGTTGAAATTCCTCCTTTTAAGTCTTCTTATTCACAACGCGAGTTAGATGTAAACTGATCGTTGAAAACGTTGTGGTATATCACAAACTGCAGCTTAAAATCTCAGATGTATAACTATACAACATACAATTTAACCAGCTGGAAAAACGTCCTCAACTTCACGAGTCTGCGGTGGTTACAATAATGAAGAAGTCTTTAAATTCGGAATGAGAACAAAATAAGTTCAACAATTAAACAAGGCAAAAATTCCCATTAGGAGCATCTGGTTACTGCTACAACAAAAACCTTGCCACAAAACAAAACATTTAAGATAAAAAATACGCTTGTTTTGTACGGCAGCTGCACTATACGTGCGGCGCTCTGAAAGTCCGCCAAAACAAAAATTTGTTGTAAACGCCAGAAAATTAAGTTAAGTTATTTTGTCAAAAATTTGTTTTAAGTTTTTGTATTTTGTACTTAGAAAATCGGTCGGTCCTACGCGGTTTAAGATATTTATAACCGGTTTTATATACATACATATATTAACAAGGGAAGTGTTAGCAATCATTTACGGTTCCAATTTTTTGTCCGATAAAAAGTCTATGTTTTTTGTGAGACCAATCAAAGCTCTGAGATTTTGTTTTAACATACTACTGATAATATTACAGCTATATTATTGTGGAAGTAAAAATAACCATCTATTTTGGGTAACATTGACGAAATTTCCAAACTCCGAAAGTCTTCGCAATCTCTATGCTGTAAATTGGTAGCCTATAAATGCCCCTAACTTACTATAGGTTACCTCCAATTAACATTTCCTAAAAGCCCAACGCCACAATAACGCATAGCTGTTGTTTCAATTTTTTCATTTGCGCCACTATATGACGGTCGCATTTTTATGCAAAAATTCCCTTTTAGAATAAAGCGCATTTTCACGTTAGCCCCTGCTTGTGCACTGGCTGGAAGCAATGTATGTACTCCTCAATCATGTATTGTACAACGTCATTTAGCCACCACTACCATAATGTGAAGCACATTCGGACTTTTCTTTTGAGAGTAGCCTAAGGGTATGTTTATGCGAATGATCTGCAAATTATTCCAGATAGAAGTAAATATTTCTTGATTGACGTCAACGGTTGCAAATTTTGTGAAAAGAGCAAATATCAGTGGAAAATCCAAGCTGATCATATGTTCATTAAAATATTAAGCATCCGAATAACAGTGCACACAAATTAAAGTAAACAAAAATGGATTTATTACCATTGCTTATATCTTGTGATAAATTATAGCATACTAGCCGACCCGGCAAACGTTGCTTTGCCTTCAAATTTTATTTTTATTGGAAATGTTTCATGCCAATCGGTCTATTATAATAAGAAACGCCTATATTTGCAGAAGAACTTACAATATGTTCAATAAACCGAAATACAAAATTCTGTTTAAATACCGTTAGCAGGAGCAGAAATAATTGTTTTTTAATTTGTGGTTTGTATAGGAGGTACCACTCCCCATTGTCCAATCCCGCCCATATTTGCAGCAGCACTTAAGATATGTACACCAAACCTACGCACCAAATTTTGTTCAAATACCGTAAGCAGGAGCAGAAATAATTGATTTTTAATTTTTTGTTTGTATGGGAGGTACCACGCCCTTTTGTCCAATTGGACCGAATTGTAAATCTAAGCCATCCCGGGCACCACCCAGACGCATATACAAAAATTTATGCAAAGCGGTCCAGCCGTTTAGGAGGAGTTTAGTGACAATGCCCGTACAGTAGAATTATATATATAAAGATTTTTACAATGATATGTTTTTACTGCGCGTCAGTGAATGGTTCGATGCCGAAAGTTATTGCCGAATGTCTGGTGTCCATCCAAAAGAATTTGTGCAATGAGCACTAAAATGACAAAAATTCGAAATTATGGTAAAATAAGAGAAGCGTCATTTCACGGAAACATGCAAATTTGCAATGATGTCCAATCACGATCTAATTTCACTATTTGCTTGCGTTTGTAAAACTAAATGAGGAGAAATAAGTTGAGGCACTGGTGATCCGAGATCATGGTACTGGACTCTGGACTCTAAATGGAATAAAGAAGAAGGAAATTAATTGTTTGTCGTGAATAAAGCTATATATAGGCATCTTAGAATGACAATAAATCTTGTTCTCTAGTTATTGTCATTAAAACTTAATCTGGAAAAACTTAGTTACCATTCAAATTCACTAGCAATTTGGTTTTTTTTTGGCCATGGAACAGAAAGATTAAAAGGATTTCACGTTCTTGATGTACCATTTTGATATTAATCAAATAGATTTGAGGTAAAACTAATAAATAAATTATGCAATTATAAACGTTATTAAAGAAAAATTTAGAGTTTCGGACATTGGTAGGCAACATCTTATGCTACCCTCTTTTTTATAAAATTATCTTATAGCATTTCTTTTTCTTAACATTTAAGTAGAATACATTCTGAAGCACCAAATTTCGCAATACATCGAAGAAAATAAACTGCTTAATAATGGGCAGTGTGGATTTAGGCGGGGACGTGGTACTTTCATATTGCTGACGGGTCTAACAGAATCTATCACAATTTTAGTATTCTAATCTCTCTAGATTTAGAAAAAGCCTTTGACAGAGTCGATCACGTCAACCTAATAAACAAGCTTTCGCAATTATATGGCTTTGGAGGTATGCGTGCAAACTTATGTATTCATATTTATGTGATAGGATGCAATGCGTGCGTCTTAATGGTGTGACGTCGAACGTAGTGTCTGTCAGAAGTGGTGTCCCACAAGGTTCAGTACTTGGACCTATGCTTTTCATTTTGTACCTAAATTATCTGGTTAATAGGTTGGATAATTGTTTATGCTTTGCATATGCTGATGATGTTCAGCTGCTTTACAATGGAAGTTATCACAATAATGACGTTATTCAAGCAAAAATTGAGGATGTATTCCAATGTATGTCTGTGTGGATGTCCTCAAATAAACTTAAAGTGAATCCGTCTAAGACAAAAGCAATGTTGTTTGCTTCCCATCCATGTGAATTGAATTTGTCTTACAATGGAGTAGATATTGAATGTGTGTGCGCAATATTGAATGTTTGGGCGTTACAATTGACGATAAGCTCTCATTTGATTTGCATACTGATAGAGTAGTTTCGCGCTTGACTATGACTCTTCGGTGATTATATAATTCCGATTTAATAATTTCGCTTTATGTTAAACGAAAACTAGTACATGGTTTAATAATGTCGCATATAAATTATTGTATTGAAATATATGCCGGTACAGTTAAAAGCAATATAACGAAAATCCAGTTGTCCTTCAATTGTGCTGTACGTTATCTGTTCTGTGTTCGTCGAATTGCGCACGTATCTGATACAATTTCTATGTTGTTCTTTTCGTAATTTTGTAGTTATTTGTTCATTGCTTTTGTTTTTTAAATTTATCAAAAATCAATCACCGCTGTTTCTTGTAAAACTATTTAAATTTACTCGATCAATTCGCACTAATCAATTGATTATTCATAACACAAAATATTATATGGGCAGATCTTTTTAAGTAAGAGTAGCCAGGCAGTTAACAAACTTCCAAACACATTAAAAATTTTTTCTTCATCCCAAAACACTTACAAGAAGAGACTTCATCTATAATTATCCGCTTGACCCCTTTTTTTCTTTGATATTACTGTCAGATAGCTTGGTGTCCATTTTTCTTTTCATTCTAAACGGGAAAATGATTATCGCTAAACTTACTATTTTTTCTTCCTTTTTTTTTTTTTTTTTTTGAGCCATTACTTGTAAGCATCTCATTTACTTAGTTGAAGTTACTTGAAGTTACTAATTTTTTACCATTTAATCTATTATTAAATTTTGAGTTATATTATGGAGTAGCTCTAAATTCCAATTAAAGTTATAATTCGGTATTTTAGGACGAAAAACATACATAGTGAATATAAGTGAAGTAGATCGTCATATTGTAAATCATATTTTTCTGGTATTAAGATACCTAACTTTTTTATAACATTAGTATTGTAAAGTTGTATAATGCATTTGTTATTGAATTATGCAGAAGATAACTTGTAATATTGTAATTTAATCAAATTGGCCTTAAAGCTAAAATTACAATCCTGAATAATTAAATTAAATTAAATTAAGTTTAAATAATAAATATTTTAATACAATACCACTTTACGTAGCAACTTTATTAAATGTTCGTGAACACATATTTCTTTTTAAAGAAGTTCATTATGTAGGCAAATAGAAATGCTTCATTTAAAAAAAGCCGAAACTATGTTAAAAAAACTACGACCTTCATCTTATTTCTTTCCAAACACAAACATGCATTTATTGAGTTAAGTTACATTAAAAAGATCCATAAATATCGTGGCCTTTTGTAGAACAATCAGTTTTTTACCTAAACACAACACAAACACAAATGCTTTCTTCGTGTAGAGAAGTCCTAAAATATATAACCATTCTAAAGCCGATTTATCACTGGAATTATATTGGGACCAACTAGTATTACTCCACTTGTTAAGCTTAAATAGATAGTCACACAATTCGCTGTAATTTGTTCGTTATGCCAAATGTTAGAATCATGACGACTACAATTATGACAAAACAGACGCTCAGTGCTGCCAATCAGTAGTCATCATATTTTTATTTCCCATAAATTTGTAAGTATCTCCTAGTAAACTGTACAAGGAACAACAGTACAAGGAACAACAGTAACAATTTATTGAAATATTTTGAATATATTTCTTTTTAATGTCTTCAGATAATATTACAATTAACACAACATTGCAACTCACCTTGGAGGCGCCCAGTCATGCCGGGTACAATCCAATAACGTCCCCACGTAAGTTTTTCCTCTCCATGTGACATTAACTACGAGGACTCCACCCTCTGTTTCATGCCAAACAATTCCTTCAAGAGTTACTGACGTACCAGGTTCACAAGGCCCCAAACAATCTGGTTCTGTTATAGTCCCAACAGACGTACCGACGCAAATATCTACCATCTCCTTTTTATTCGACGATGCACCAGCCAGCACTTTGCTATCATTGAGTTTTGTCCGTTTGGCCGGCGGAGACTCCAAACTCTCATCTAACAAAGAGCTTGGAATAGCATTTATATTAGACAGATGAGCCGGTAGGCTGGAAGAGCAGCTAAAGGAATTTGGCTTATTACTGGAATTCGGCAAGGATATTGTGTGATGAACTGTTGATGAAATAATTCCTGGAGCTATTTGTTTTGAAAGCTGGGACGAAACACTAGGAGATGTTACTTTTATATCTGCGTTCGCCAAGCCTGGACCATTGCTAAAATTTGAATTCGAAGCTGCTGCTGCTAATTGAGCCGCAATATGTGCCGAAATTTTAACATTAACACCATTACTAGAATCTCTGTTTGGTGGACCCGGAGCATTTGCCGTACCACCAATCGATAGCGATTGTGTGATCACAGACGAACTATTAGGTGTTGGTGAAGCGTCTAAGAGACTCGCCGAAGAAACAGCGGCATTTTGCGTATCTGTAGAAGGCGTAAAAATACCCGGAGGTACTACTAAATTATTTACAGTAGAGCTAGAGTTAGATAATCGCTGCGCCATTGCTATTTCATTTCTGTATATACATGAGGTGTTAGAGCACGACGAAATACCAATCTCGGTGGCACTGCACGGACATATAGACTTCTCCTGCAACTCTTTCTCGATACTTTGTGCAGCCTTGCTCTCGGCGGCTGTTCGACTGGAATGAGACGATTTATCCTTCACTTTTTCTCGGCGGTGACCCGAACTTCCACGTTTTGTGCCCAACGAGGTTGTTTGAGAACCACTGATTTGAGCGGAAATGACACTATTACTGATATTTCCGCCAGCATTTGATGAAATATTGCTATTTACTTGGTTAATATTACTGCCCACAACTTTCTTATTTCCAGAAGTATTTGCACTGGTTGTGGCACTAGAATTACTTGTTGCATTGCCAGTAGCTTGAGAACTAGCCGAACTTAATACTGTTGTTCCACTTATCGTGTCGTCTTGATTCGTACTACTTCCAGTAACAGGGACCGCTGTTGGCCCATTCTGTTGCTCTATTGCTTTCACAATTTCATGTTTTGCTTCAGAACTTTTAGTACCGGGTTTAGTACGTTTTATTTTCATTTTTAACCCCTTATCAAGAGTAGCTTGGTGGTCAATTGACATCTTAGCATTTGACTTAGAAACACTACTAGCTGAAGATATAGTCTGGCCATTGCCAAGATTAGGTACACCAATGCAACCAGAATTGGCACTCGCACTCCCACCACTCCCAGATTGGGATGACATGCTTTGTGAGATTTTTTTGTTCGACTGAATGCTGGAATCGAGCTTGTATTTAGTATTGGTATGAGTGCGACTTGTGGGTAATGATTCCGAAATGAGGTGCCCTCTTTTAGAAAATCCTGCGAATTTGGTGGTATTGAGACGTAATTCATTCGACGGTTTCGAATCAGCCAGCTTACAAGCAATTGATTTAAAATTGTTTATGGGTCTTGGCCACTCTGCCGTTGATTCCTTACCAGACTTCGTCGAAATAGTTTCAAAATCGTGATTTTTAACGATCAAGTAATTATTGTGGTCAAATTTTGTAGAATGTATTTTAAGCTCGAGTTTTAAAGAGTTTTCTATATCAGCATCTAGCTCTGTTAATAACTCGGGTATTCCACCAATATCCCATTCTTCTTCACATTCGAAATTGTGATCCTTATTTAAATCGATTTCTAATTTGAAATCCGAGTGAACCTTCTGTCTACGTAGAGCAGTGGAAACAAGTTCTGTAAAAAATGGAAGATAATTTATAAATGTTAAAAATGAGAACAATTAAATTGCATAACTAATTTGATACAAGTTAATGCATTAAAGAGGTTAGAAATAAAATAATAGTCCAAATTCATTATGAAGTGTGACACTCCATTACAATAATGTGAATATACTATAACGCAAATTTGTGAATATCAAGAATTTGACATTTGTTGTTCTGTGGTTCGAAAGACAGTAATTTTTTCAGTCTGAATGAACAAAATATTTTTATTTTATTTACCGGTATATTTTTATGTTTCTTGTACATCTAGTATGCGAAACGGGTATAGGCCAAAAAATGCATCGGCGCTTAGCAAAAAAAAAAAAAAATTGTCATCGCCTGTGTAAAGTGCCAAATGTTTCTAAATGATCGTAGGCTGGCACAAATGAGCAATTTAAATTTTGTATGTCATTAACGCATTCAGGTATAAAACAGCATTTCGTTTCAAATATTCAAAACTGTCCGACGAGTCATTGCCTCAATGCAGCAAATCATAGATATTCAAAACTGGCAGACGAGTCATTGATTTAGTGCAGCCAATATAAAAGATGTAGCTATTGTGAACATGCAGAAATGCAGTTCAATACAATAACCAACGTTTTATCCTTTATAGAGGAGAGCTTGCCTTTCTATCCGAGAGCACCCAATAGTACACCACTGTAAGCGTACTATAATAATTACGCAGTTGGGCGTTCGGCTGGCTCCTTGTAATTGGACTTACAGATATGAAGTAGAAATACGGTGAAATTCCTAAAATACCCAAGGAGCGTGTTACCGTTGCTACGATAAATCAATTTCTACTGCAGAATGTGATATTTACGCCGGAGATATGGTTATAATCAACATCATTACAAAGGATGTAATTAAGGTTAAGGAAATACAACTGAGAAAAGCTTAGAAAACGACGGCGGAATTTTCATGAACATTCCGATCTAAGTCGTCATAGTAAATATAAAATCCCGGGATTTGTTTAACAAATTTGAACTTTTTTATGCATATTTTATTATTACCCTGTAGGAAATGTCAGTAGTGAATCTGCGCCAGTTATACCCCATGTAATGCTCTCTACTGTTGACATTAACATGTGCTTGTCATTGAGAATGCACTACTAACCGCTGTATTATAAACTATGTGGTTCCTTTGAGGCCACTTGGAGACATTGATGAGACAGTAGTACATTTTAGCAATTCTGGGCTACGCTTCTGCTCATTTTTTTAGATGTCCACACTGCAAAATATTATAAGGAGTATAAATTGAACCATGGTGCATTTATTTTGAAAAAGTTGTACATTTTATTTAACAAAAAAAGCACAAGTTATTTTTCAAGGCTGGCTAAATCTTTTTAATTAGATAAGAAAAAATGATTTCTCTTTGTTAGAAGTCACTTTTGTTTCCGTTTTCATCTCCTCTCTAAGTTTTATCACAAGGTTCTGTAAAACTTTATACAGCATCTAAGCATCAAAAAAGAAAATGTGGAAATATTAAAAATAAATTTAAAACGTCGTTTAACAATTTGTTTACCTACAACGCCGCTCACTTGAATAGCACCCTCTTTAAATATTTTTCTAATCTCGGTTTTTTTCCAAAATAATAATTATAACGAACTGGTTGTGCTTCTATAAATCATATTGCACGTATTTGCTGTAATCCTATAACATAAATTATCTTTCATTTTAATGAATTAAGTACTAAAACATTAAGCACAGAAAAACACAAGTTTTGGTTCATTTGAATAGGATTTAGCTCGGTCCATATTACTTGAAATCTATTTTTTTATATTTAATAATACATAATTACTGTAATCCGACTTGATTTATAATGATCTACAAGGCTTTCACACTTAAACAGGTTACCACGTGAGGGGTGCTATTCCAATGGACCAAAAAGAACACATTTTTTCACTAATTTAAAAGAAAAGGGCGAATCAAAATAACGGGAGACTTCCATGGTTTGAAATTTTTTGTAGGTGATGTGTGGAAGTAGGAGAAACAAATAAGTAAAAACTAAACAGTTATGTGAAGTGTAATTTAAATAGTAGTCACTATTGTTAAATGATTAGGCGGGCGCTCGTAGTCCTGTATTCGTTTCTTGCAAAAAAAAAAAAAAAAAACTCGTTAATATTAAAGCTAATAAGAATTTGCTGCCCAAATACCTGGTGTAGGTTGCGTTCAGTATTGCCAGCGAGGAGACTCGTAATTTGCCGTATCTATAAAGAATAAAAATTTGAATTTTTTAATGATTTCGTTTCACACTGACAAATTATACTTACATATGGATCTGCCTGAGTCGCTAAAATAGCGCCAAGTTTTTTCAATTTTTTCTCGCTCGTAATTGGAAAAATACCCATTATATTTGTGGCAACTATACGATCCAATAAACTCTATGTTTTGTCTGTCTTTTAAATAACAAGATTCCGTCAATGATTATATCCATTTTAATTTCCTCGTACTTTTTCAAAACATCTCCAAGTTTTGTTAACTGAGTTTTTATTCCTATGTGTCAATAAGTTCCGGAAAAAAACTTTTGTTATTGCAACAACGCATCTTCCACAACAATGTTACTGCTGAAAGCTGAACCTCCAGGCCTTCCTCCTGCAATATTGCTAGCAGCTTCTCTAAACATATTCTGGTAGGTGCTGTCTCAATATACCATTTTTTTAATTTTTGCACTAAATTCAATTTAGGAGGCATACACAAATCGCCGCAATGGTCATCAAAATCATCAGCAGACTCCTCTAAATCAATCAACTCTGCACTAAACTGTGTCTTTCTCACAAACTCTGAATTTGTAAAAACTTGCTAGTTTTTCACAAGTCTTTTGTAATTTCTTTTGCTCATGTTATTTATTTTTAAAAATGTATGTTAAATTTCTTTTTTATATTATATTACTTTTTTTATATTTACCTTTATTCACTTTTTTTTATAAAACACTTTAATTTTGCGCGCGGCCACGTTTGATGTCAACTAAACAAAATGAACACTACAAAATAAGAAGAAGCACAACTTTACAGCTGTAAAAAAATTGCCTACTCCTCAAATTGCGAACTATACACGCTCGCTCGCTGCTTTGACAATGTCACCAAAATTGTCGAAAAAGGCGGTGACTTTGAGACACTTGATTCCAGTTTTCCTACAGGGAAAATACATTAGGCCAAAAACATTTTATACAATATTCTTCATTCTGTGACAGGAAACGCTTCGAAACGATATCAAATCCAAAAGTTGCTCTCATTATTTTCAGCTTCTGGCATCTGAATTAAAATTATAGAAAATTTTGATTCCGATACCGGATTTTGTTTTGGCTTCATGCGCCCAAAACAAACCACGAACCATTTTGATTCCAATCCTTTCGAAATATTTCAACCAAAAAAAAAATTCTATGAAAACTTCAGACAGCAGGGTTCGCAATTTCAGAAAATAAATAATGTGAAGCATTTTTACCTCTCGCAATATGGAACCAAGTTTCATTTTTGATTCACTAAATTTCCAGGAAGCGGCGCAGCGAACAACATATCCCCCCGCCACCCCGCGCCGCGCGTTACCGAGAAATTGAAGAATTAAATCGCCAACACTTATATGGCCCACCCTGTACTTTGGTTTTAGGTTCTCTAATCAAAATGTCTATTTCATTATATTCTGATAAAGAAACCTAATTAATGTAAGTTTATACTTCTGTTTCAGATGAGAAACTAAACAATGTATGAATTGAATGATTTTTTTGAATTAGAAAATAATTGTACAATACATTAAACAGAATATTAAATAAAAATTATTAAATGAATTAAATGAAGTGCTGCATATAACTGCCACATAAAAGAGTCATTATTCATACATATTCTGACATTCGCTGATTCAAAATTACACATATTAGTCAATTTTAATCATCATTTGCGTATGTACATTTCATTCATCCGCTTTTTTTCAATTTGAGATTCGTTCCCATTGGAGTCCGGTTAAGAGGATGTAGATCACTTTCGAATCGTTTAAGAGAAAGTTTCTTTAATTTAGGTGTTAACTTTTGTTCCGGCCCTTTCTGACGTAAACTATGCAATGTTTTATTTAGTTTGTATCCATTTTTTTTTTTTTTTTTTGAGAGGTCGAATAAGAAAATTGGCCCTCTCCTAAACACCATGTCCAAGTCACAAGTATTTTTTCTGCCAATTTATTTATTCCGAAAAACAGAGCATGCAGAAATTTCACAAGTCATGTTTACAAACCTGTGTTGAAGTATTCAGTTTCAAGTTCCATAAACTTTTATCGCTATACTCTTGACCCAAAAAGTTTTATTAAAATTTTCTGTGGCGTTCTTAAATTTCTTAAACGCATCTAAAGCCTCAGATTTCATTTTCAGAAAACATACCTCGGAATTCTGTAAACGGTCATCAATAAATTTCATGAGGTGTTGGATACAGATAGCGAATTGATCCTCAAATCTGAAATATATATTATCCCATTTATGTCGATTTGTACACCAATGTTGACGCTATAAACAGTAGAAACTGTTGTCTCGCTGTGATTCGCCAAACTCAATGCTTTCCTTATAAGAGCCTATCTATAAAATTATTTTTATAAATACTAATGTATGTTATGCAGCTGCCAGCAACTGTTTTCACCATATCCACGTACACAGGGTTATCCATTTAGTGATTTCAAAACCGCCGCCATTGAATACCTTTCACCTGAAGTGTTATTTATTTAGTAAAAGGTTTGCCATTTGCGAATATGGATCGTTTAACAACATGGAAGGCCATGTGACTATTCAATGCAAAGGCGGTGCCTGATTGCTACTCGATTCCTTAACCATTGATTTGCAGCGAGCATACCAAATTCATATACCTATAGAACACTGCGACGTTCCAAAGACGGCGATATCAACAACATTCGATTTATACAAATTCCTCAAATGACTTTCGAATTAGAATGTTGCACAAACATTCCAGCACTATATCGATAACTTATTTCGCGATTTGGATATTATATTTGTTTAAATAGAAACGTGCGGAAAGAAAATTGGTAAATAAAAGCAAACAAGTATCAATTGGCCACATGCAATTGACCTACATTATAACAGCTAAGGGCCTCATACCTTCCGAAAAACATTGAAGCAATCTTCAATTTTAAAACACCGACTATTGAAGCAATCTCCAATTTTAAAACACCGACCATTGTCAAAAATTTTAAACGATTTATGGGCATGATATAATCTTTTTTTGCCGCACACTACGGCAACAAAAAGTTAAGCAGCGGAAAAAAATGAATGACAGAAACGAAATCGTTTGGTCACCAAATGAAAACGTGTCGATGACAGTAGATGTTGGCGCAGTGGTCCAACAAAGAGTTGATGGCGAAGCTCAATCGTTGAGTTTCTATCTAAGAAAGGGTTTCCAAGGCGCAGTGTGCATACCTTGCTTACAATTGAGAATTAATAGCCATGCATCAAGCTGCAACTTTTGAATACGCTTTGGAAGGGAGAGAATTCATAATAAATATACTGACCATAAACTTCCAATTTTCGCTTTTCAACAAATTGATGAAAAAACTCCACCAAGAAGAGCCAGACAACTGAACTTCATAGCACAATATTTAACTGATATTCAGCACACACCCGGCAGTGAATGCAGTATTGGAGATTGGTCGTTGTGAATCAACTCTATAAATACTGATGTCATTGACTTCGAGACTATGGCTTCAGAACAAAAGCACGATACCGAAGGTTTGGGTCAGATAAGAATTCGGAATTCAAACTGACGTACTATGCCATTCCAGACTATAAGAAGCTATTATATCATCGAAAGGAAAATTATGAGACCGTATGCACCAGCCGCACTAGGTGTGATGATGATGAAACTATACTCGTATGATTTGTCAAAAGTATAAGAGGTATACGTAATCTTTAAAACGTAAATGTAAAATTTGTCTAAAGGATCGAGGATACTATTTTGGTTTATACTTTTCTGGCCCTATGGCCCGGAACTCAATTGCCGCATTTCGAAGTATGTTTGAACTGCGAACACTTTAGTACAACTTAAACTTTTCTGAAAAAGCAACCAATTAAAGCGACTTGTGGTGTGAAGTGTATCATAAAACGGTGATGGTCAATATGTGTTTCGAATACCCTTTAAGGAAGAATATCAAAAGGAAATATTTGCAGAGCCTTAACGGAAATATTGCAGAACGGATAAGACGCTCCCTAAACGCCAAATTTTTTCATTGATGGAATTCTACCGAATATAAAGATCTTGATCATATGAAAGATTTTTTCCCTGAAGATGACTACATTGAAAATGTTTCACACTTTTATATATTAAATTATAATATGTGAAGATTGTGATATTAGGTTAATTTTTCTACATATATCTGCTTAAAATACTAGTTTTTACAGCTGTTCGATGCGAAGAAAAAATACGTACGAAAACTTGGAGTATTTCTATGAAATCAGTTTTTATTTCACATTAATCCTCTATTTCTACGTAATTATAGTAAAGTGGCCATAGAAAAACCAAAACCTCGCTATTTGTTGTAAGCTAAGATAAATATATATCCTAATTCAAAACAGAAAGCTCAGCCAATCAGATCGCTACACAAAATTTGTTTTCTCGGAATAACAGCTTTGAAATGTCCGCGCGTTACGGCAGAGACTACGAAAAGCAAATAACTGGGGGTTATATTCATGATAATTTGTTAATTGCATATAAATCGCTTTGGGAAGTAAAATTTATGAACTATTAGGAATAACGCCATAATATTTGAGATGGAGGCCGTAATGTACATCTGAGTATTACAACAATAACGTTATAAAATGTGAGCGAAAAATAGGAGAAATTGAATTTCGGTCCTGTAAAATTCTGCATCTACACCAAATATTTCGTATGCAATTTCATAAAAGTAACACTAAAGTTTATTCAAATATTTTGGATTCCATGTCATATAGGTATTTCTGCCAACGCCGTAGCTGATGAAGTTGCAAAGAGGTGTAGTCGAGTTTAGGTTTTCAATTTCGACCCTATACTTCCAAAAGCTGCTGCTACACAATGCTTCAAACAGCACCTCGGGAGTTTGAAAATTTCAAAACGATACAACTTCTTAAATTTTTATCCCATTTAAAAAAATTTACACTGTATGTATTCTTCTAGTTGAGATCTTCTCCTTGTCTCCTTTAAAATAATATTGGCTGTGGGAGATTTTATTTATGAAACATGTTTTGTTGTACTTAATTTGAATTTTATTATGCGTACATTTATTATGTATTTTATTCTGCTATAATTTTTGTCATAACTATACTTTGTTCTGACTTGAACTATCGTTATAACAACAAGAAAATGCGGCGAACCGATTAGTTCATTTCAACCAGTTTGGTCTTGTTGTCATTGATCAGTCCACCGGTAATCGATTTATCATATGTTTTGTCGCGACAAGTGCATGAGTAACAAACCTATGCAGTCACCTAATATATTTTCAGCATAACTGCATGCTTTTACACATAAATCCAATGAATACAATACCATATAATATTATAATTATAATCCCACCGAAATTAGTATTTAAGAAATACTTGAACAATAAAAACAGATTTGAAATAGAGTAGAGACGAGTGTCGTTTTATTTTAAACCCGATATATTTGTTACTCATGTACAAAATAATGTTTCTCTCTAGCTTTGTCCATGTATGCATTAAACTCTGTTCTACAACAGAATCTATAAGCGACGAAAACTCTTGACGTTGTTGTCTGCTTCCGACAAATTGTTTTTGTTTTTTTTTTTTTTTTTTTTTGAACACAATAAAATTTTTTTCTAGTATTATGATTATGACCATTATTCATTCAAAAATTATTTGATTACGTTTCAAATAAATATGGGCTTTTCTACAAGTGTAATCAATAAATATATTTGGTATCTATATTCTACGGCATTTCTGAAACATATTTAATATTTCATTTTTATTCAACTATTTCAAAATATTTTTTGTTAATATACAAAAAAATATGAATACAGAAAAATATGAATGAGTTAAAATGTTTTTAGTAGATAAAAGTGACCAGAGCAAATAATTATGCGTCAAAGACAAGCAAATCGCAAAAATTAAGCAACAACTTACCGTTCACCCATTTGAACCTGTCATCAAATAAATGGCCTAATGTACTTATATTATCTAGACCCAGATTAACATTATTTTTCATTTTCAAGTGTAAATCGTCTTACACTTTCTTGCATTAAAACGTTTTATCTACATAGATCCAAATATGTTCTTAAACCGGTTTATATGAAGTGATTAACAACAAAATATGCCGCTGCACATAGACTAACCAAAAATTAATAAACCAACATTGGCGTTATATTAGAAAATTATAGTATTAAAAATTCCATTAAAATTAGTGGAAAAATACAAAATACATCGTTAGACGACAGAGTCTTGATACTTATCTTAATATCTTGGTAATGTTTGTTCACCAACATACATACGTATATATTTAGCAATAAAGAATATTATGGTAAATTGGTTAAAATTCTTTTTGATTGAAAATAACTATTTTATATATGGAGAATATACGAGGTATAATCAAAAAATAACCGATATTTTCGTGAGTTACGTACAAATGTTCGATTTTCGCATTTTTTCTGTTATGTTGGTACACATGTCTGTTATATATGTTGACAATATCAGCCATTTTGGGTTGTCAGTTTGTTTTTGACAGACAAAAAGGTTAGTCGTGTTTTGGTGTGATCTTCGATTTTTTACTATTCGAAAAAATGGATCAAAGAAATTGTATTAAGTTTTGTGTAAAAAATTAAATTAAATGTGCAAGGACATTTGAAATGTTGACTGTGGCGTTTGGAGAGTCTACTATGAGCCCAACACAAGTTCAAATGTGGTATAACCGGTTTAAGGAAGGCTGAGAAGTTTGCGCGGAGAAATTCGTCACAAACGCACAGAATTATGGAAAAACCAATCATGGATTTTGCACCATAATAACGCACCAGCTCACACATCGATGCTTGTGTGTGAGTTTTTGGTCAAAAACAAAACCGCCTCAACTAACGCATTCACCGGACTTGGCGCCCGTTGACTTTTTCCTCTTCCTAAAACTGAAGACACCGATGAAAGTAAAGCGTTTTGTTACGATTGAGGAGATAAAAGAAAAATCGAAACATGAGCTGTTGGCGATACCAAAAAGCGCCAGGATTGAAAAAACGCTGGCATAAGTGCGTTATATTTAAGGTGGATTACTTTGAAGGGGACAAGATTGTTATTGATGAATAAATAAATACTTTTTGAAAAAATTGAAAATAATCGTTATTTTTTGATCACACCTCGTACAAATAATATGCCCATGGGAAATCCACTGTTCCCCACTACCCCCGATATTTTCCAATCGCATGTACAACTACTGCAGGAATTACGTAAGCAGAAATCAAAATTAAGTTTAAAACGAAATGGGCGGGTCATTTATTTGGGATCATAAAAACGAAAGACGAACCAACAAAAGTAGTAATTACCACAAAGTGTTAAATTTAAAATTTGAAATGAAAGAAAACCAATGCATACTATATTGAGATATGGAATATATATACAGGAAAAAAGAAAAAATAATAACAAATTGTGTAAGAAAAACGAATTATGAACTTTCAATCCACACCACCCTTAAAATCAGAAATAACTACAGCGGCTGATTTAATTACTAAAGCTATACGGTTCGGAAACACAAGGGGGAATATGAAAAAAGACAAAGGCATTCATTAAGAGGATAGTTTCCCAAGCTACTTAATAAACAGTAGATAACAGATAATAATAAAATAATTTACAAACAATACCACGAGTACGACAAAATTCATATGTTTTGTAACCCGAAGTTATGCAATATTCGTTACGTATCAAAGGTCACAGAGAACAAACTGTTATAAAGTATAACAAAAACAATGGTGTATTATTATAGTGTTAACTAGCACACAAATATAATAAAAATACAGTTGACCAACACACACAAACCAAGGCTATTATAAAGAGAGCAATGTTAAAATGGATCTTAGACACCGGATTATCCGAACACGATGCAGACAAAAAAAGGAGCAAACAAACAAAGCTTTGGCCCAGCATTGCTTGAAAAATGGTCACACAGCTGATATGAATTACGTCCGAATATCCAACAAAGAAAAGGGTAAAAACAAGCACTACTGCCTATTAAGAATTTAAGAATACAACAAAAAAACCAAATGTTCAATAAACAGAAAAGAAGAATAACGCTAATCACCAAACCTAACCCTGTTATGCTGACTGTCCACAATGAAACGACATATAACAAATGGTTGTGGAATTTATAGCTAAATTTTTCCACTAGACAGTACTGCTTTTCACGGAGAACATGTTCTTACTTATGTAGCACACCCAAACAGTAAATAAATGCTTTAAGTCTGCGAAACACTAACACAGCTGCCGATACTTGCTAGAGCTAAATCTATCACAAATTTGTATTTTCAGCTCACAAAATTAATTTCCCCGTACAAAATATTTTCCACCCAATCTTTTTACTGAAAAAAAGATTTCATTTAAAACAATCCAAAGACTGGTACCATGCAGACTTTCCACCTTTTTCGTTAGTTTTCAATACTGAAATTTGGAACAACTCACATTTTTACTAAAAAAAAGACACAATTTTGCAAATATGTATAAGATGCGTTTCGTACCACCCATAAATTTGCTTTATTTCTGTAACGGTACATTTTTTGTTGTTATGATGTTCCATTAAAATACTTATTTGGAGGAAACAACTATGCTCACAATCTTTGGGATTTGTGCAAATAACGGTACTTTTGTTTTTGCCTTATAAGTATGAAACACACTAAATCTGAGACCGGTCTGTCTGCCTGCTAACCAACTTTCAATTGACTGCGACTTCAAAGGATCGACATACGCATTTAGGTAGCAACACTTAAGCTAAAAACAATAAATAGCCATGTTTCTTAAATAAGTTCCACTTCTCTGACAAAGGCATAAAATTCCGTCAACCGTTTCGTTGTGAAAAGAACATAGTACCTAGCTTACGGCTGAATATTTAAGAAAATAAAAAAGCAGCAGTTTTCGGAGTTGTTTCATTTCATATTTAATTGTACGTGCAACGTACCTAGCAAATAACACTGTGACATCTTATGATGAAATGTGGCAAATTTCTGACATTAAAATGTTTCAAGCATAAATAAATAAATTGAATGACACGGAACTGCCTAAACAATATCATAAATTTAAATGACATTTCGTTCTGGTACCGCAGATATTAATCTAGTTTTTGTCGTGTAAGCGTTTAGTTTGGCTGGTTACTGATATTTATGTAATATATTATGAAATTTGGTCACTGATTATTTTTCTTGTTAATATACAATTAATTGGTAGCGTGCATGTATATGTGAATGTAATGTAATGTTGCTTATTTTAGTTTTTGTTTCGCTAAGCTAAATAGTAAAGTAGACTTAACATAATTTTACAGGTTGCAGTTGAAGTTTGGATGTTTTGTATGCAAAACCTACACACCGGTTTTGTTCACGGTATTTAATATTTTCATCGGTTTTTCTACCGTATTCCAACAATATAACATTTTTTATTAGAGTTTAACTTACAAATTTTGTAACTCAGTTTTAGGTTTTAAGTTGGTTTGAATAAAGTATGTTAACTTGAAATGTGGAGGATGACCCACAGTCAATTTGGCCACACAATAGCACTATTAAGAGAAGACAAATAAAGTATTTTTTCTAAGCCCTCAACTGGCTTACGTTTGGCCACTAGCAATAAAGGTGGCGCATACAACCAAAATAGGCACTACCAGTACAGTCAGTATTTGGCTGACGCCCGATGTCTGTTAATTTATGATAGATGGACATCCAAAATTAATGGCGCAGACAATAAAATTCACTCAGCACAAGGATCAATAAAAAATCCAATACATAAATAACAACAAAAATTACCTGCACAGTCACAAGTTTCTCTATTTGAAGTACGGTAGTCTTCATAGCATTTGTCATTTGATCCGTTTACTTTTCGAGACTTCAAATGTCTTTCATCTATCCGAGTATATTTTTGGAACTGAAAGAAAAACCAAGAGAATCATATGTTAGTTTTGCAACGAATTTGGGAAACTAAATCTAAGACCGGACTGTCTGCTAATCAACTTTCAATTAACTGGGACTTCAAAGGGTCAACATACGCATTTGAGTAACAAAACTTGAGTTAAAAGCAGTAAATAGTCATGTTTCTTAAATAAGTTCAACTACTCTGACAAAGATTAAAATTCCGTCAACCGTTTAATGACAATGAGTTAATATGCAGCTAAATTAACTGCCAAATGGTACACAGGTTCCTCTAAGGGACTGACTTCATACTGTCTACCCTTAAGCTTGTTACAATCAGTCACGACAGTTCAGAAAAGTAATATTTTGTCACCCTTTGTTGGACAGAATAACGAGCCATGGTTTTATGACCACGTTAAAGTAATCATAATGCCTAAACGCATGAAAGTGTTAAGGAATAGGAAACCACCCAATAGGAAACCACAACGTATAAATAAATTTGAGTCTTTAGTTTCCACCTTATGACCATCATTGAGATGGCCAAAAGGGCAGAAGAAACATTGTGTGACATATGCAAAACATTACAAAACATTTATTTTACATTTTTTTTATTTATTTATTTTTATTTACGTTACATTTATTTTGGATGTGGCAAATGGCTATGATTGATAACCGTTGTTCCAAGCTAACTTCATCTTTTTATACGTTTCCCCGAAGGAATGGAGATATACTCGTATATCACTTGAAGGAAGGGAGCGTTTAAAGTACCAAGTATGTTTTAACCAAATGCGTTTCATGGCTTTTCAAATCGATTGATTGTCTCGCTGGCAGGCTGGTATAAAACTTTGCAGAGAGACTTTAAAGCTTCTTAACCGTATAAGAACTCTTAAAGCAGTCGGATACAGATCTGTTTATAATGCAGGTGGTAAAGTTTTTGCAAAACAAATGAAGAAGATGTAGAAAAATTATTACTTGAAGCCACAACACATATGCCACCTTCACGAAAATCTCGAGATGCTGCAGTTTTTGAAAATATCGAAGCTTCTTTGTCACCCTCTTAATGTCACTACTTACTTGGCATATACTTAGTTTAGTTTGTTTCATTTAGTTTTTATCGCTCAATGTAAATAATAATTACAATATTTCTAATTTAAAATGTGTAATCATTTTCGTAATAACAGAAGTTCTGATCTTAAATGTAGTTTCAATTCAACATATTTAAACTTCTATTAGCCAAATTACTCAAGCTTTCTGAAATTATTTGGTTTAAAGAAGATATATCGCATATTTATAATGTTAACAGTTATAAAACTGTTCACTATTGCAGAACCGATAGTTATGGGGATACTTTAATGTTTGCATGGAAAAATATACAGTATGATAGATGTAAAAACATAGATCGCGAAGATGAGTTGTGATTAATTTTTTATCATTTATAGATAATTTGCTTAGATGTTATGGTCGTTGCCATTGTATCTTTGTTGTTGATGCTAACATTTACGTGCTAGATGATGATTCATCCCAGGAATTATTTCATATATTGACTTTTCCGATTTTAAAAACTGTCATTCACATACATATAAATCGACCAGATAGTGTCTCGCCTATTGATCATATGTATAGCAATACTCAATGTGTTTATCACATACAAAATTTGCAAAGGATTCATGTAAAGGTACTGAAAATAGCGGCAACTCATCCTATAACTTTTTCGACTTTTTCCTTATATAAAGAAATTTTTCTGACAATTGTGCCAACATATAGAATATATAAACAACAGCTTTTACACATTTTTAAATGCATTTACAGCACAAGACATCACACTATAAAGTTAAACAGGAACCAGCGCAATTCCAATGCAAGAAATAGCAGTAATTAAAGCCTAATTAGGGTTATTTGAAACTACGAAGCGGAAATACATTATTTAAAAACGAAACGATATTTATTTGTTATACAATGTAGAAGAACTTCAGATTTAGAAAAATGAGTTGAGAAATAACCTGTAACCATTGTAAACCTGTTTTTTTCTATTCTACCAAACAAACATTTTAAGCAATGTGTAATATCCAGTATTGACAACCCGCCTCTATAATGTCTACAACATGCTGAGACTTTAAACTAATACTAATTTGATTTAATTTAAATTATTGAAATATTGCTCTATAACTACGAATATTCGGAACAATAAAAAAACTCCTTATCAGCAGAGCAAGGTAACTTAAATTTTTGTTCATTATATTTAGTTTAAAATAATTTAAAAAAACCGATCGTTCTAGGTTCATATCATTCTTTTCTGGTATCCCCCATAAATGATCGATTTAAATATATTCACTCTGTCGTGCTGAATTCAGCCAATTCGGTGGCAAAACGTGCTTACGTATGCCGGTATGTTCTGTAATTTGGAGGATACATGATTTAGATTAAAAATTTTTAAGTTGTTTCCTCCAACTTTTTACAATTATTTCGGAAAATATGTTTCCGATAGGCAATAAAATTTCACGTAAACTGTGAAAAGAATATCTTCAAAAACTTCAGTATGTTAAAAATTTAAAGTGTCGATACAAAATTTGTGAAAAATAGCGTTTTTGGAAAAGGTCAATGCTCTTTCGCCGGTTGCGGAAAGGTTATTTGAAATGTGCAAGTATAACATCTTTGAATTATCCCGAAAGATACCAACATGTAGACCACGTTAAAATTTAACTGTCCCTCTAGATGATGCAACGGCGACCACAGCTTGTTCCAAATATGTGATATTTTTAAACAAAAAATCAATTTTATTTATAACTGCATTCGTTTAACATAAATCTGCCACGTTTGGCCACCAGTTGTCAACAAACGTCGAGGATGGAAAGTGATTTTTCAAAAATCTCTTTTGAGGTGTTTGTTTGGGAATTTTAGGATTTAGAGCGTAAATAAATACTATATGACTTCTCTATTTTTTCTATTTTTTAGAAGTTGTCTATTGCCTACCCTTAGGTTTTCTCTATTATAAAAATTTCTACCTGTTGTGAACGAACCATTTTCTAAAATTTCTTATTCTACAATTAATTGCATTTCAACAAATGGGCCTAAAAACCTGCAGTCCACGTTTGGTGGTAGTTGATACAATTATTTCTGAGTCCACCTATTTAATATATATAAATGTGAGTATAAAAGTTGATATCCATAATTAATTGACATTATATTCCATTTGTAAAAATTTACGAAATTATCAACGTTAAATTGCATGACCCTGTTCTGGTTTTCCACTCGAGGAAAAAGTCATTTATTTCTCAAAAAAGAGCATAATTGAATAATGTATATATATATACATATATATGTATATATATGTACATATATACATATATTATATATATATATATATATATATATATATATATATATGACAGATATATGACAAACACAACATCGGCATGGGTGTTTTCCATCTGTCACCAAAAAAATCACAATTCTGAAATCCTATGGAATTGAGTCCTATGTATTAATCAACAAGGATACACTTAAATTTGAAATATCCCTCTATATGCATGAGTACAGTCTTTGGAACATATTCTTTATACTGTGTATGATTTAAAATGTAACGGTACTCCACTTGCAATGTTAGTTATAATGCAAGAACATCTTCGGAAATTTATATGATGAGAACAAGATTTTAAAGAACAACAAGCATTAAAAGTTGATAGATCACTTTCCCGATACGGAAATACAATTCAGTTATTTTTATGCAAATGATATAAGTAGAGGTTACTGTTGAAGACAACTACCTAGAGAATAAGAAATTTTAAGAAAGCGGTTCATTCAGAGCACAGGAATATGTATGAAGCACAAACCTCAATAATAGATAATAGCAATTTCTAAAAAATAGAGGGGGCAATAAAATAATTAGTTATACAATGAGAAACGGGAAATATTATACCACTTCTTAACAGTTTAACCAATTTTGACGAAATTTTATCTGACGTTTCTGAATGAGCTTGCTTTCAGAGACTCATTTTAGGTATAACCAGTGCCCCCCAGTGGTGGTGCAAAGTACAGTATCTCGGGTTTGATAATCAATAATATTTATTTATTTATTTACATCTACTGAGCATTGCTCTTACAGATTACAAAAATAGGAAAAATTGAATAAAATAACATAACTATAGTTACAAGTGTACAGCTATACATATTTATTAAGTAGTCAGTTGCAATAGATTACAACAATAAATTACAAATTTAGTGAAAATCTTCAAAATGAGGTATCAGCTTAAAGACAGTGTTGGTATGTGAAAGGATAGAACGGATAGCAATTTGGGCGAATCAATGTTTGAATCTATAATATCCTTTATAAAAATGATGCCTAGAAGCTTTCTGCGGTTAGAAAGTTTCATAATTCCAAGAATATTGCAACGGCTTTCGTACGGTGGCATGTTATCAAAAGAAAAGTTCTTGTGAATTTTCTCAATCCGATTGATACCTACTTCATAAAAAGGACTCCAAACAAAGCTTACGTACTCTAAGTGAGATCTTACCAAAGACCCAAATAAAACAGTAATAGCTTTAAAATTCAAAAACATTTTAGTATTTCTTTTTAAAAACCCAAGTTGTGAATTGGATTTAGAAACTATGTAATTTATATGATCTTTAAAAGTCAGTGCGATATCAAAATAAATATATACCCAGATCTTTTACGATGCTCACACGCGGAAATGTTTGATCATTTTCATACACGTAGCTGTACACAATTGGTAAGTGCTTACGAGTATAAGTCATAATATTACACTTAGAAAAATTTAAAAATAGATGGTTGCCGCGGCACCATACTATTAGTGCTGCAATATCTTGTTGAAAGTGTACGCAGTCCTGGATAGATGTTATAAAATAGTTTCAAGTCACCCGCATATAACAGACATTGACAATACTTTAATATATTAGGGATGTCATTGACAAACAAGAGGAAAAGCAATGGGCCCAAATGGCTACACTGTGGTATACCCGATTTCACGTAAATTGGATTAGACTCAGCTTTATGAACTTTAATAAATAAAACTCTTCCCTAAATGCAAGAATGTAACCAGCTCAATAGTGACGAGTGAAACCCCATTTTAAAGAGTTTCCTTATCAAAATTGAATGATTAATTTTTGAGCAATTTTCTATTCATCTAAAAATGTCCCTTCTTCCAGAGACTGGCTAAAAATTGCAGTAAGAACATGCGAAAGCGAATATGCACAATTGCGAATAAAAAAAGGTGGAATAAGACCATATCCGGGACCTTTGGTGACTTCGAGACCAGTTATTGCTTCGAATACTTCAGATAATTCTAGATGAATAGCGCCAATGTCAACAGTGTCATGAACGCCGTTAATAAATTCAGTGAAATCATCTGTGACGTCAATATCTTCATAAACTGATGAAAAGTACATCGCAAAAGATTTGCAACTTCTTGTTCTTCATGCGCAGCTAATTGACCGTAAAACACAGATTTAGGGATACCGTTAGACGTTTTTTTTTTTTTGCGTTGAAAAATATCCAAAAGCATTTAGGGTTGTTAGTAATTCGAGATTCCATTTCAGCTATGTATCATTTGTACAAAAAATTCGATAAGAAGTCAAATTCACGACGCAGGCGTGTAAAGTTCTCTTTATCTGTAGGTGATCCAGAGTTTTTTTTATAGTTTGTTTGCCTTACTTCTACGATTTTTCAAATTTAACAATCTGCGATTGTACCAAGGAAGATTATAATGTTTTCTTCTCTTCTTCACTTGAATATAATATGAACCAACATCGTTTTAAATGTTCCTGAAAAGAGTCCTACAATTCCCACTATTCAAACATCACAATTTCCCAAAAATTCGATTTTTGATAAATTGCTTTTATCTTATTATTCGTTGATAACTGGAACAATTATTGTGAGTTTGCATTTAAACAATAAAACAATAACTTGTACATTAAAAGGTATCTTGGTTCAAAGCTGATTATTTTCAAAAAATATAAAAATATCACACATTTAAAATAAATTGCGGTCTAAGAAGGAAGTTTAAGTTTTAAACCGTTCTAAATTTTGCTATCTTTTAGAATAATGCAAATATGATACACATTCCTGAATAAAATTATTGAAAAAAATATTATTTTTCACTAATTTTGTTTGGGACTTCTGTCATATTTAATTTGTACTTTATTGCCGTACGAAAACATGTTTTCCGAAATAACCCGGGCATGCACTTACTTTACAATTGTAACAAATTAAAAAAAACTAAATCGCGCAACTTCTAAGCTACAAATATTCTGGTAATCGGATTAGAAATGTGATTTCGGCCGGAGATACCGTACTTTGTAGCTGATCATTATTTTTAAGTAAATTAAAATTTTTCACCGATTTACTTCAAATTTAAATTAAATTCAATTTATGCAAATTGGTAAATTTGATTTTGAACCAAGCTTATTGGTAGAAGCGTACAGATTAAAAGATGGTAACATATTTTCCTACCCATCTACATATATATTTAGAATAAAAGGGTCAGGCGCAGTTTTTTAAATCTGAAACCTTATGATGGTTTTTTTAACGCACAACGCATTCTAAATTCGAGTGTTTTTTCTGTTAGTCATGGTTTTTTGTATAAGAGGCGTGAGAAGCAATTAATGTCCATGTCATCTTGGCGTAGTTCTGATGGAATAGAATTCTTCTATTATTGGCCAAAGTTGATTGCCTCTGGGCGATTGCATCCTTCAGACGGTCCAATTATTGACAGTACAAATTTGAATTGAGAGTTTGGCAGTAGGGGAGCAGCTCGCAATTCCTACAAACACGCAGCGAAACTTTCCAGATCGTCAATACTGGCTTTGCCATCGTTTGCGCCGCCTCATTAATCACGTCAGTTTTCATTCGACGTTGTCATCAGTGGGCCATCAGACACCATCTGCTTCAGAAATGTGTCGATATTGCTGCGATTCAGCAGAGATTCGCAGATGGAAATTCGGACCAAGAGATTTTTTGGGTTTCTTTCTTCTTGTATTCAACTTTATTTAAAACGTTGTTTGCGTAATGTATAATTCCTGGATAATCGAAAAGTACTTACAGACGATCGAACTTAATAATTCCCATTACTCTATTATCGACATTTGCGACAATAGGCCTTTCAGAATGTGAGGCTTTTTGGACATCAAAATTACTGCAATAGAATAGATGAAACCAAAATTACAAGCCCCAAGGCTTATTTATTTATTTTTTTTTCGTATTTTCTTTTTTCTTGTTGGTGTCGCTTTCTGACGGACGATCAAACCAAGTAATCTAAGAAGTTTTTTTTAGTACAGGGTGTCCGCCGGGAAGGTATACTACTTTGTTTGTTTATAATTTTTGATTAAATGAAAGGAAATGCGTCTTATATTGGTAAATGCTTTATTTAATGTCGGCAATTATGTATGAAATACAATATCAGATAAATGTCCGCCTCTGTTAGCCTCACAAATGCGAGCCGTTTTGAGCACATTTTTCATTACATTCTCACACATTTCACGCGGTATTTCATTAATTTCATCACGAATATTTGGTTTGAGTTGCTCAAGTGTTTCTGATTTATTCGCATAAACCTTGCTTTTCACATATCCACACAAGAAGAAGTCCGGAGTCATCGTCAAACCAGGCGACCGTGGAAGCTAATAAAAATTACCATTTCTTGAAATAACTTGTTGTGGTCTTGTTGATACCACATGTTAATCAAACACAAAGCATGCAGTTGTAGCGTTAAAACGTTTTCAATCATATCACGATATCGCTCCCCATTAACAGTTCCGTTACGCCGTTTTCAGTTTCAGGGAAGTAAAGTCCAATGATTCCTCTTGACCAAATTGCACACCAGACTGTCACTTTTAATGTATGCAAAGGTGACTGATGAATAATTTGAGCGGTTTCCATTGCCCAGAATTGACTATTCTGTTTATTCACATATCCATTCAAATGAAAATATGCCTCGTCACTCATTATGATTTTTTCATGAAAATCGGGGTTGCCATGGGCGAGCTGTAATATCCTATTTTCATATGTACGACGGCGTAAATGGTCTTGTGGAAGAAGCTCTTGTGTTAACTGAATCTTAAATCGAAACAAATGCAAATCCTTGCGCAAAATTGTGGCCAAAGTTGTTCTTTGAAGACCAAGCTCCTGATCACGGCGTCGAATTGAGGTTGGTTTATTGTTTTGAACACTTTCTTGAGCAGCAATAATGTTTTCAGCCGATCTTGCAGTACGTTGTGGTCCATCCTTGACCCTATCAGCTACAGGCCTTCTTTCTTCGAAATCATTCACTACACTATAAATAGTGCGTCTTGTTGGCACGTTGTTTCTCAAAAAATTTCACGTAACTTTCTCATCGTCACAGTAATCGATGATTGATTTTGATAAAATGTTTTAACGATTAGAACACGTTTGTCAAATATTTTCCATAATAAATTTGCCACGTCTCTACTTCACGGCTGCCAAATATGAACTGTCAAGAGTAATGTTTACCAAAATGGCGGCAAAACAAAGAAGTATACCTTCCCAACGGACACCCTGTACTATCGAAACTTTGAGTAACGAATTGAAGAAGAAGCGTAGAAGATTGAAACGCTTGGAATTATTTTCTACGGGCGGCGTATAATCACCACCTAAGAAGAAGTTTACGATAAATAATTTGACTGCGTCTTTCCTCATAATTCGCTTTCAATGTTCACTACGTTCAACGTCTTTTAACGTCGCTGCGAATTGAAAATGGAATGAGAATAACGATTATTTTCCTCGATATTACGCAATTGATGTTTTTGCGGTATTTGTTTTTTAATTGTTAAGCGAATTCGGCGCTTCAGGTGAAGTAAAAATACGATTCCGTTCATCTCTGAGGAAAACGATTTGTTTTCGTTATTGCATTAAATACCGAATAGTGCACCACAAAAATCCCTTTTTGTTATACTGATTATTATATGAAAAAAAAATTCGCTTATGTCAAAATTGCCGGTAAATAAGGAAGTATTATTTTACTTACATAAGTACATTTTTTAATTTCGATTTCCGATCCAAACATGAAATGCAAAATTCCACTGTTTCTGATGGATGCCGTGCGCATAATATTCGCACATCTAACAAAAAATTGCGAAATAAAAGTAATGGTCAAAATAATGAAGATCTGGCAACGCGTTAGTATGATGTAGGATGTGAAACCCAAAAGAGTCTCTTTGTATCATTAAAATTGTGTATAGAAGAGCTTCTCACTTTCGGTGAGCTTACAAGCATTCTATTCTTGAACCCACTGAAAGGGGTACACTGTGAATCTTTACTGGACTTGTTGTTTGGTCGACTATAGGAAGAGTCCATCAGCACATCAAAATGACAATGTGCGTGAAGATAAATTAGAATATAACTAGCAAAGGCAAAACCACATTTGGGTTACGGAGCTCTGTTAAAGAGTGAATAGAGCTCTGTTAAGACGAAAACATGAGAATATATTTAAAAACTGCGATTTTATCGGTTTGGAGAAACCTATAAAATCAATTTAAAAGAAAAAAAAACTAAGATTTTATCGGTTTAGAGAAACCTATAAAATCAATTTAAAAGAAAAAACAAAACAAAAATGCCAAAATTTGGTGATTTCTCCATTTCCAGGATATAGGATATTGTGCACGACTAAAGCACCGTAGTAGAACCAAAATCATTACAGGACATAGCTAATGCCGTTTATTTTCCAAATTAGGCATACAAGTATTTCAGAAAATTTTCGGAACACCGATTCGTTTAAGTTCAATTGGTATACCCTCCTATTGACATTTTCTCCCACTGTGCCTAAATGAAGAATTCTCCCTTAGCCAAACTTATACCAGGACAATGTCATCTTAAAGGGCTTTCAAAAATTTGCATCCTTGTTTTTTGGACGAATTTCAGAACGCCAAAATCTTCAGTCATATATGAAGTTGGCATATAATAGTTTTGCCAACTGTGCCTAAACCAAGAATTCTCCCTCAACCAAATGGCATCTTGAAGGACTTTCAAAAATTTGCACCCTTATTTTTCAGACGAATTTCAGAATACCAAAATCCTCAGTCATATATGAAGTTAATAGTTAACATTGAAAACCACTGTGCTTAAACGAAGAGTTCTCCCTCAACTAAACTTATACCAGGACAATGGCATCTTGAAGGACTTTCAAAAATTTGCATCCCTATTTTTCAGACGAATTTCAGAATTTCACAATTTCAGAATTCTAATCTGCGCTTGTGTTTTATTAAACATTCGGAAAAAGCTTGATTGCCTTATATGTTTTTGTTAATGAATTTTTTCTAGGTAATGCAATTATCGGATTCTGACAATGTATTTGCCGAAATGTGGCATTTAAAAAGTAGATAACCTCGCTATAAGGCAAAGGTTTTACGAAGTGTAAAAATGCAATAGTTTTACGAGTACGTGGGAACATGATTAGAATAACACGAGTTTTTATTTAATGACCTTAGAGAAGATACCAATCTTCTTGAACATACA
This sequence comes from Philornis downsi, assembly GCA_019455685.1. Classification (NCBI taxonomy): domain Eukaryota; kingdom Metazoa; phylum Arthropoda; class Insecta; order Diptera; family Muscidae; genus Philornis; species Philornis downsi. The sequence goes on along the minus strand of JAHXMU010025570.1, from coordinate 389,089 downwards.
AGATTTTATTATTCCATTAATATTTCTATTCTATAAACTATTACAGAAAGCTAAAGTCGATATGTAATATATCTTGGATGGGTTTATCATAAAAATTTTGGTTGTTTTTAATATTTTGGGAATTCTCACCGAAAACTTGGGTTCTCCGTAGAACGTCACAGTAGAAAAAGTATATATTCTTTTAGTTAATTGCTTATAAAATTACAAATTTCAGAGCTTTAAAGATGAGATTAGTGCTCCCAAGACGTATTGTTATAAAATCGGTGTATAAATTCTGCGCTACACAATATTTTTTGTTTCCATAAAATAATTAGTGGGTAAGCTTACTGTAGTTTATTATCAGGTAGTGAAGTGTGTCCATGACTTTTCCATGTTCGAGCTTTTTGAAAAAATTAAACATTTTGGTAGAGGGTATTTAGAAAAGATATAATGTGAATGGTTTTGTAACGTCTAATTTTTTTTTTTTTTTTGGATGGATCGGGCTGATTTTTGCAGGTCCATTAAGAGTAGATTTAGCTAGCAATTAATAGGTAAATATTTGCAAAATGATATGTTACAAACTATCAATAATTATTCTTAATGAATTAAAACATTTAGAACATGTTCTTCATTTTATCCTAAAGCATTCGCAAAAATAAAAATTTGAATACAGAATTTTTCTCGATTTTATGCTAGCACTTTTTACAATATTTAATTTTCTCAAAAAATGTGAGTCCACAAATTTTCCGCACGTTGTTGTTTTTGTTTTGCTTTTTGGAATATTGGAATTAATAATTAAAAATAGATTTTCTGTTTTTGGCTTATTTAGATCAAATAGTATCTTCAACAATATTAGAAAATTATTTGATGAAGAAGATCATGGACCATTGACGAACACATTTACAGTGTAGTGATATGGGCGCAAATTTGAGATAAACCGTTTCACCTTTCTAATTACAAAATTCTTGGAATTTGTGTTCCATCAAACATACATTCCTTTGGTATGGGAGGTGAAAGAACCATTCTGTTTTAACACGTGAAGCAATGCCTTCCGCAAATAGTTTATTTATTTTAAGTAGTGAGCAGTATTTCTATAGTATTACACAAATTTTTTTACAACAGTGAAACTCCAAAGGCTAAATAATCCGGACCACCACCTAAACTCAGGCTGATCTGGGGCAGAGTAATCAAAATTGAAATCCTCTAATGTGTGGGTTTCAACTAAGCAGCCTTTGAAACAAAACGATATGTTTTATTACATTTTAACATCTACCCCTTCCTATTGAAAAACCTTTTATTTGCGACTGTTGTAGAAAATACTATTTATTAAATAATGTACAGTTGCAGTCAAAATAATAGTAGTGGCTTTATAAAAATGTTGTTTTGTTTCGTAGCCTCGCTGTATTTACATTTCTTACCTAGTTTTTTTTTATTTCATAGCTTAATGTAAACACCAAAAAAAAAAAAAGCTAACCGTTATGTTTGCATTCCATTGTTCTTCTTGTTTTTACAATGACTAAATTCAAAGAAGAACTGGTTTGTGGCAGTCAAAATAATAGTAGTGCTGACAGAAGTCAACGAACTTTGCAAGTAAACACATTCTTTTTTTTGCAAGCTTTGTATATTGAGGTTAAAAATATTTTTTTTAGAAGTACAATTCTGATCCATAAATTGTTAAGATTTGTTTTTAAATGGGGCGTGGCGTGCATTGTACACTAGAAAAACGATTGCTGATAAGGAAGCTGATTTCGGAGGGAAAATCTTATAAAGAAGTGGAAAATATTACAGGTTGCTTACCGACAATTGTACGCAATGCAATAAGGTACTCAAAACAAAACCCTTTGCTGCCGCTACGGAAATAAAAGACAAACTTTGTGTGGAAGCGAGCGTGGAAACTATCCGCAGATGTCTTAGAGATGCTAGTTTGATAGTGCGAAGTCCAAGAAAAGTGTCACTGTTGACGAAAAAACACGTTAAATTTGCTAAGGAGCATCTAAATTGGACCCCTGGAGGAATATTTTGTGGAGTAACGAATATAAAATTGTTCTTTATGGCGGGAAAGGCTCACGAGCCTATGTAAAACGGCCTCCTATTTCAGAATATAACGCTAAATTTACGTTGAAAACGGTTAAACATGGAGGATCTAGTGTTGTGATATGGGCATGCTTTTCATACATGTATTTATTTATTTAGCTTACACGCTATTTAAGTTACATTGTTTAATTATTTAAAAAACAAAATATATTTTTTTGCTCTAAAATTTCAGTTTAACGTATTCTACTACTTTACTCTTAAATATGAAAAAATTATTTTCTGATTTATTTTCTGGAGGCATTGCATTAAACATTTTAATACCGTTTTGTAACAGCAAATTCTGATAAAAATTTGTTGAACTAAATGCTACTCTAAAGTTATTTACATTTCTCAAGTTATAAGGTTGCAAATCTGAAACATATGCAAGAAAGCTTTGCATGTAAATTGGTAACAACTTATTCTTGATTTTAAAAATAAAAATAAATGCATTCATCATCAGGCGTTGGTTTACTGACAGCCACCTAAGTCGGTTTAACTTATCCTTTATATTTTTATGTCGATGACATCGAAATATACATCTCATCGCTTTGTTTTGCAGTTTCTGCATTCTTTCTTTCATTTGATGAGTGCCCAGAAATATAATTGTGGAACAGTATTCAAAGTGTGGTTTAATAATAGTGTTGTAAATGGTAATAGCATTTATACTTGATATTTTATAACGTATTCTCCGAAGGAAGGCCACTTTTTTTGCATATATAATTAATGTGTACAACGAATTTTAGTTTATCATCTAGTAAGATCCCCAAATATTTTATCTTCTTTTTACTTTTTCTATGGTTACTCCACTATTATGTATGTCTTCATCACCTCTCCCGTTTCTAACCATTGCTTTTGTTTTATTTGTGTTGAGTTTAAGTTTGTTCATTTTTAAATATATGTCTACTCTTTCCATTTCTTCATTTAAGATTCGAGTGCATTCGCTAGGATTTTTACCACTTATGTAAATAAGAGCATCATCATCAAACATACACACTTTCGCAGATGATAAAATATTCTGAAAGTCGTTAATATATATAAGAAACAATAGCGTCTCTAGAACAGCTCCTTGTGGGACCCCGATATCTACATGTTTTGATGATGATAAGTAGTTGCCAATTCTTGTTCTTTGTATTCTGTTGTGTAAATAACTTTTAAACCATTGTAACTCTATCCCCTTAACGCCGTATATTTCTAATTTTTGCAGCAAAATGTCTTTGTCAGCTGTTTCAAATGCTCGTTTTAAATCTAGAAACACAGCAACAATACAATTCTTGTCGTGAATTTCAATTTTCCGTTGCGTTATAACCAAATTTAAAGGGGATTCACAGCTATGATGTTTTCGAAATCCAGATTGTGTTTCGTAAAATAGATCATTATCCTCAAAATAATTGACAATTTGTTTACATATAATTTTCTCCATCAGTTTGCTTATAGCTGGAAGCATGTTTACTGGTATTATCTCATTTGGGTTCTTTATATTTTTAACTTTCTGTATCGGTACAATACAAATCAAAATACAATACAATAAACCTTGCTTTTCACATATCCCCACAAAAAGAAGTTCGGAGCAGTTAAATCAGGCGACCGTGGAGGTCAATTAACCTCACCATTTCTTGAAATGACTTGTGAAAAGAAGTCTCGCAGTAATTCCATTGTAATCCTGGCTGTATGCGATTTGGCACCGTCTTATTGATACCACATGTTAATCAAGCACAAAGCATGCAGTTGTAACGATATATTACAGATATAACGATATCGCTCTCCAATGACAGTTACCGTTGCGCCGTTTTCAGTTTCGAAAAAGTAATGCCCAATGATTACTCCTGACCAAATTGCACACCAGACTGTCATTTTTAATGGATGCAAAGGTGACTGATGAATAATTTGAGGATTTTCCATTGCCCAGAACCGACCGTTCTGTTTACTCACATATCCATTCCAATAAAAATGTTTCTCGTCACTCATTATAACTTTTTCGTGAAAATCGGGGTTGTCATGGGCGAACTGTAATACCCTATTGACATATGTACGGCGGCCTAAATGGTCTTGTGGAAGAAGCTCTTTTGTCAACTGAATCTTAAATGGAAACAAATGGAAATGATTGTGCAAAATTGTTGCCAAAGTTGTTCTTTGAAGACCAAGCTGCTGATAATCACGGCATTGAATTGAGGTTGGTTTATTGTTTTGAACACTTTCTTAAGCAACAGTAATGTTTTCAGCCAACCTTGCAGTACGTTGTGGTCCATGCTTGGCCCTATCAGCTACAGACGCTCTTTTTTCGAAATCATTCACTACACGATAAACATGCGTCTAGTTGGCACGTTGTTTCTACCAAAAATTTCACGAAAATTTCATTAAAACACGTTGGTTTATCGAATATTTTTTCATAATAAAGTTGCCACGTCTCTACTTCTCGACTACCAAATATAAACTGTCAAGACTAATGTTTACCAAAATGGCGGCAAAACGAAGTAGTACACCTTCCCGACGGACACCCTGTATTTCAAAGGGTTTTACCAGTCCCTGCACGCCATGACCACAAAACTGATGATTCAGATCCATTATTTCAATGACCACAAGACCTTTTCGTAGCCACTTCGTTCTCATTTACTAAGTTTTAGTAGAATTACTCTAGACGTTCTTTATGCTGAAATAAGTCAATAATGTACTGAACGAAAAAAGTACTAAAAAAGAAATAAGAAATTATGGAAAAAAAACAGGAAAAAGCATAAAACTAAATCCAGTTTTTGCCCGTTAAACAGGCTGAAAAAAGTTACGTCCCACAGGGAAAAAATAAATTGGCAACATTGCTGTCAAGTGAATAACATTCAGAGATCTCCAAACTAGAAATTCCCATTCTTTACATTTTGGTTGTTAATCTCTATATGTACATATGAATGATACTATTCGACACGGCGTCTTCAGCAAAAATGGATAAAGATCTTTCTGAGCCGTTTTGCACCGTTTTGTAGTCTCTTCTAAATTTTTGTGAATATGATAGTGAAGAAAGCTGTAGTGAATAGATTAAGCAAAATATTTACCAAGAGATAAGTATTACTTGTGTATTATATCACTGTTTAAATACTGCGACATATTTCTGCAACATCCCCAAGCACTGGGAAGTTAATTCTTGGCTTCGACGAAGGGTACGACCAAAAATCTACAGGAAGGGACGCAGTGGCATAAAAATTGACAAAACCCTTGAATATATTTTTGGTTTAAATACAATACCCAAATTAGTAATAAATGATAATCATCTGTAACCAGGACTATCCGTTCATACGCCGATAATCGTTTTGTATAAATGTTGCAATATCGGTCAGTTCATTCCAGAAATAAAAGGAGAATTATTGTGGAATAATTAAGTTTGACACATTTCATTTCATTCTCATTCTATGAAAAGCTTAATGTATCAGGTATATCAGTTAAGGCGAAAAGTTAAATGAAAATAGGACTTTTGGCTTTCCAACAAACCGGCAGAACTAAAAACCAACCTTTAAAAATCATAAAAAAAAACTTGTTAAAGATGGATCATAGAGAGCATTAAAACCAATAAGTGGTTGATATTTATCACTTCTAAGTAACCAGTTTTGGATGCCATAAACGGAGTAAATTTAATCACACATTTTTGATGCTCCATAGCATAAAAACTATATAATTTTGATTTTGATTATCATACCGAATTCCTTGTACTCGCGTTCCAAATTCCTAATATCGAACACAAAGTTATCATAATATTGCTTCACCTTACAAGTTTAGTCAAACCAGTTTCTCCATATGCATTCTAATTATAGTGCAAACCTACAAGGAGCTTTTCCGCATTTCCTATGAACGTATGTCTAAATTTACGTAATTCTAAAATTTATTTATTTAAATTTATTTATTTAAATTTTAAAATTGGAAATAGAAATGTCCTTCTAGAAAACGTTTGTTTGCTTTTTAGGTATTGGATTCCTTCGAAAGTTTCAAATTTACACATGATCGTTGAAACAGTTGTTGATCCAGTGTTTTAAGCCTGTGCATTGCCAGTGTTTTTTTAGTATTTAATTTCAGCACCAAGTATAAAACCAACTAGTACTGTCCTATCTCGCTCATCTGTAGATATTGGCATACCGACCAAAATCAGGGTCCACCATCATTTAGTGTTGTGCCACCAGAGAGCAGTTTTTTACCAAAATTATTGAGTGTCAGTTCTGAGATGATCACGAGTTCGAAGTTCGGTGTAACCATATTATGCTGACAACGATGAAAATTGCTACACAAAGCAATTGATATCTCCTCTTTCCAATCATCTGATATAAAAGTATTCCACATTTGAAACACGAAGGTCGTATAAAAGTCCTATCTTCACTGTGTTGTTAATGCCATTCTGTGGTCACCATCACATGTCCAAAGCCGGTAACTTCATTATAAATTGAACACAAACTACTTTTCACTAATCGCGCTAATCAGGCAGAAAGTATTGAAGCCATAATAGAACAAGACAATATGAAACATCGAATAATCAGACAACTCGAATAGATTGCTATTTAGGACAGATATCTGTCTGCCAAATCCGTAATGTTTTTAAAAGATTAATTACCTTAATAAATTAAAAGGCAGTGCCGACAGAACATACAAATATCAGCACGAATGCACAACTATTTTACCCAAAATGAGAACACTAAATGACAACTCAAAATATGTATCCGATTACCTTCTTTCTTTCCATTCCATAATATGGGTGTCTGGTTTGCTTCTTGATTGCAAGCTTCCCTTTGGTTTCGAATAAAATAATGATTGCTCGTGTTTATTACTCAAAATGACATTCGTTTTAAAATTATGTTCCTTGTTTTCTAAAAATATATCCTCATTTCTCCACTTTTTCTATCGCGTCGCTTTTTTCACCATTAACAAATAAACATATATTTAAGAGGGGTAGTTGCTAATCTCATAAAAACAAAAGAACGATGTAGAGAAAAGTAGCACTGAGAGTCTTCTATACCAAACAACCACCACATTCTTAGGTGTTGCCAAATAGGGTTTACTTAAACATGTAAACATTTTCCGTAAATTTGTAATTGACTAATATCTAATCACGCAGATCCGACGTTTAATTTCCATTGATTCTGTTGATTATTTACGCACGCTCAACTAATTTGTTAAAGTTGATCTCAATTTCGGACATTGATAAAAGTGCTGTTTCGTATGTGTTTTCGATTTTTAAACTACTCCATATATTTTTAACTGGTCTGGCAGTGACTGCATTCCGTGAATTACATTTAGACAACGGGCATAACTGGGAGGGCTTGGACATAAGACACAGGTTTTGTCCCACTGTATAATTGAATCTTCATACTTCGCAAAACCGATTAAAGTACTTTCCAGAATCAAACGAAATAATTATAGCACAGTATCGCATACAGTGCTTTATTTACCCGGAAAACCGCAAAATATTTGTATACAGCTTATTTGTACGCTGGCGTATTTTGACATAAAAGCGATGGATTGACAAGCATCTGCTTGATTTTCAATGAAATGGGTTTCCCAGCCAAACTTTCCTAATTCAAACGGGGAAACTAAAGCAGGGTAAGCATTACGGTGCAGACCCAATTGTCAGATAATTCTGCCAGATTTCTATTTGCAAAGAATGGCAAAATATAATTGGATAATTTAACCAAAATGACGGCAAATAAAAAAAATTTTTCGTAAGCGGCTGTGAATGCACCTTCTTCCTTCCTAGAAATTTCCTCATACCTATCAAACGCTACCACAATGTTTGGTTAGACCTGATCACAGTTGAACAGAAATGGTAACTTCATGCCAATAAACGATTTTGCATTATTTCACATTATTTAATAAAATTATATTATTGTAGAAATCGTCTAGGACTCCATTACTAAAGTATTTTAGCAAGCAGCATTTTATTTCTTTCGGTCTGTATATGAAAAATAGCAAGGTCGCCGCCTTATACAGGGTGGCGCAATAGAACGTGCATATTTAAAAAATAAATACAGAAGGTATGGTTAAAATAAGTCTAAGGCATTGTAGTGTAATAAATGGAGTTTATTTTTTAAAAATAACATCATCTAAATGGTGACCCCTCTACGACGGCACTCCTCTAACCGCAAACGAAAATTATTGACAACTTTCTTCAGTAATACTAGAGTAATGGCTGCCATTTCATCACGGATATTCTCCTTGAGCTGAACGATGTTTCTTGGATTATTACTGTAGACTTTGTGTTTGAGGTATCCCCACAAATAGAAGTCAAGAGGCGTCAAGTCTGGACTACGTGGGGGCCATGGGATATCACCTCTTTTCGAAATCAGTCTGCCAGGGAACATCTGCTTCACCACCGCCATGGAGTCATTTGATGTGTGACAGGTAGCTCCATCTTGTTGGAACCAAGTTCTGGAATTCGCTATTCTTGAACTTTCAATTTCTGGAGCCAAAAATCCGTTCAACATCTCAACATAGCGTTCCGTATTAACCGTAACGTTTTGGCCTCGCGCATTTTCGAAGAAAAAAGGACCAATTATTCCTCTGCCAGAGATTGCTGCACATACTGTCACTTTAGGACTATGCAATGGTTTCTGCTGTTGGATTTTGGGAGTTTCACTGTTCCAGTAACGACAATTTTGACGGTTTACGAACCAATTCATAAGGAAATGAGCCTCGTCAGATAAAAGGATATTGTCAAAATTAGAAAATCGATTAAGCATTTCATTAGCAAATGTGAGCCTTGCTATGAAGTCCGACCCTTTCAATTCTTGTGTTAATTGCAGCTTGTATGGATGCAGTTTAAGATCCAATGTTAAAATTCATTGCAAACTTTGTCGCGATAATTGTAAGACAGACGATATCTTGCAAGTCGACATTTGTGGATTTCCTCGTACTGACTCCATAACTCTCTCAACATTGTCTTCGGTCCCAGATGTTCTTGGGCGACCATTTGCTTGTGGTTTAAATGTTGAACCGGTCTCTTCAAAACGCTTTACCCATATTTTAATTAAATTAGCACTCGGAGCTTCACTAATTCGCCGTAGTCCATATTCAGCAGAATATAGTCGCCTAGTAGCAATATATGAACGAGAGTTCTCGTAAAATGTGCGACGCTTCCCGTCGAAGTGATTCATAGCCACTAAAACTCCATGAGCCCGCCAAACCAACGATGTATAAAATAACATATTTAAAATTCAATCTAATAAACAAATTTCATTAGCCGATAATCATTACGGCGCGGATCAATACGAGTTCCAGCACCCGGATAAAAACATATATGTAGCCGGCACTAACAATTTTATATTGGCTTTAAACTCTGTGCACGATAGTTAGGCCTTGTTTTAAATCGAATATATTTTATTCGTTGATATTAATATGATGTAAAAATGTAAGCTGATGCAGGCCAATTTCAGTTTTGAAACTAACAAAAAAGATTGACATTGCCACCTAACAAGAAAAAATTAGCTTCAAATATCACGACCATTTTTAAAATGGAGTTTTACCGCAAAAGCCAGCATAACCATTAAATGTTTCAGGTGTATTTAAAGATACAGCCATTACAAGAATCATTTGTTTAGTCTGCTTTAAACCAATTATGCTTCTTTAGAGTAAAATGGTAGTACAGACAAATATTCATAGTTCAAAAAAACATTTTTTTTTTTAAATTAAATAAGTATTTGTTTCCGTGGTAGGGAATTTTAAATCAAAAAGATATGACATTTTAGAAAAATGTATTCCTCACTGATAAAGTTGTTAGCACAAATCCAAATGTTGGGCTCATCATAGACAGCGTTTATCCGTTATCTGTTTATAAGTTTGATATCTGATTCACAGTACTTTGGTGTATCAGATCGGTTCATTTTCACAATTGCATTTGTCATTGCAGGGACAAATTCGCTCTTATAGCGTTAAGCACCTAGCTGGGTAATTAAATATTTTTTAATTGCAATATTTAATAAAGATAAACCATTTTATTCGGTTTTGTTTGAAGAATGGTCTTAGCAAATTTCATTAGTGTTGGTACGAGGTTACTTTATATTAATGAAGATATAGGGGATGACAGTATCGATGACATGCATGACGAAAGAAAGGATGAGGGATAATTTTCCAATAGCAGGTTACGTGAAGGTCATTGGTCAGAATGAGTCTATTGGTCAGAACAAGATTGAACTCAATTTATAAGTTCAAAATTTTTTCCTTAATATGATTAATGCTTATACAAACGACGTATATTTGATAGGTGCTGAGTAGAGTAATTCAGATCTTATTGTGGATCCACTGCTTCAACTTATCAACTCCCACCATTATTGTCTGATAATGCACCATTTACAAGACTTATGAGTGATTGGAATGCATTTTCTACAGGACTTCAAAAAGTAAACATAAATTATAAGTCTTCTGAATTCCAAAAAGGTCGTATGGAAAGTAAGCCATATGCAGTTTAACGACCAACAGCTTCAATTTGGAGGTGACAGTAATATGCCAAAAATATGGACTAAATAACATCATATTAAGTTTAGCGCTAGTTTTCCCTAGTTTTCCCCTGAAACTTTTCAGCAGCATATAGTAGGCGAAACCTAAATATGCTGTTGTTGACGAGACTTTTAGTTGCAATATGTTTGACTTACGAAAATTGGCATGCTTTTTTACATGGCATGTTGCAACCTTCCAATTGTAAGAGTTTATTAGTCTAAAATACAGGAAGCCATTCACTTCAACGATAAAAATAATCAGTATTAATGGTGATCGTCTTTGCATAGTAAGGCCACATATTGACGCCCTAAAAACTACTTTTGAAAACATTTCAAAACTAGATAGATTCGGTATTGAAGAGCAACTATGTCCAACGCAGAATGGAAGCTATTTGAAGCTTTAACCATACTGACTGGATATAGGGGTATTCTTTTTATGCCACATCGCAGGATATGAGTACAAATTTAAAATCTATGATGAAAATCCATTAACTTCAGCACAGGGTTATCCTGAACTTCAATCAGTTGCAAGTATAGTTGTAATGTTACTTCGAGAAGTAACCTGTTTTTCAAATTTCGTAGCATATTTTGGCAATTTGTAAACTACTGGTCTGTTTGAAAATTTCCTATTAAAAAGTTATGCTAAAGTTCGAGCGCAGAACCAGTGACGTATTCATTGCCAATGTACATGGTATAGATACTATTTCGCTGTCTATCGAAGATAACAAAACTGTAACTTTAGTGTCTGGCTATGTTGGCATAATTCCTAAGCCAGGAACTGATGATAGTAAAGCATAATCAGCAAGCGTAAGGAGATTCTGCAGAAAGGATACAATTTTTAAAATGATGCCCAGTCTATATCCTCAAATTATTAAAGACTACAACTGCAACTTAGATGGTGACTATTTAAGGGATAGCTTAATGGGCCGGGATATCATGACGATGGAACGCCAAGAGTGGACAAGGGGAGTATTCCATCATCTTTTGGATATCATAGTCAAAGGTGAGCACTTAGTGCACCTTCCAAGATAAAATTGTTTAAAGGTCTAGAAACGGATTCCTTATTTTTTTATTAGATGTGTCTAAAGTCTTTGCCATCTTGAACTAAATGTGGTACTATGTTTGCAAAAATCCCTTGAAACATCGTTTTCTCTTAAAAAAAATGGTGGAAAACGTTTTGGTATTGCTCTCCAAAACTGAAATTGGAACAACACACATCTAACGAAGGAAACATGTTCGATAATATATTTGTAATATTTCGTTATTGAAATGAAACATAAAGAAGTTGCGAAATGGCCCTGTCTATATAGTTGTTTATATCAGCTGTTTATAAATTAGCTGCTTACAAATCAGTGTTAGAAAAAATTTTGCTACAAATTGCACGACTTTGTTTTTGTTTTTTTTTTTTTTTTTTTGTAGGGATTTTGACCATTAAAAGTCAACGTGGCGTCAGCCGTAATAACTAGAAGCTACAACTTCAATTTTCTAATACGGTATGTAAACTTTTTTGCATTTTACTCACACTACCTTTTCTAAATATGCTTTTATTGACAAGACTTTTAAATTTCCAATTTCACAGTTTTTCCAATTTCTTTCCACTCAACAGCTGATTTTCCTTATAATAATCCGCTGTGGAATATATATTGGTGCGCAACTAAGTTTGTTTGCCCATATAAGACGCCAGCTGTAATTGCTAGTCGATTCTGGCATAACTTAAACGTCATGAGCCAAGCTTAGGCATATGGTAAACATACCGCCTCGACGCAATAGTGATTTTCTTTTGACGTCATATGTGAATATTTATGAATTTGTGACATATAATCGTCATATGAGGAGGTATTGATTTTCGTCTTTCAATCGGAGAAAACGGTGGCTGAAACTCATCGAGAGCTTCAAAACTTTTACGGAGATGCTGCTTTAAGTAAGACAATGTGTCGCGATTAGTTCCGTCGCTTTAGAGACGGTGATTTTGATGTTGACCGTTCGCGTGAAAGAAGGTGCAACCCCTGAATTGCTTAATGGGGACTCGCGTCAAACGCAGGTAGAACTTGCTTCAGTATTAGAAATTACCCACCAAGCCATTTCCAATCGATTGAATGGGTTGAGAATAATTCAAAAGCAAGGGCTTCTGTTCCTTATGAACTGAAGCCAATGGACGTTGAACGTCGTTTTTTTGCCTGATGGGCTTTCTTCATCGTAATGTAACGGGTGATGAAAAATAGATTTATTATAGCAATCCAAAGAAAAAAAGTCATGGGGGCTGCCCGGTCATGCTTCCACGTCGTCGTCTCGGCCGAATATTCACGCTGCAAAGATTGTGCTCTGTATTTGGTGGGACAGCCGTTGAAACCAAACGAAACCATCACTGGGGATCGGCATCGACTTTAATTAATGCGATACGCGGAGAGGCACGAAAAAGTGCTACTTCAACATGACAACGCTCGGCCTTACAAGGCCAAGCTCGTTAGAACCTACCTGGAAAAGCTGAAATGGGAAGCATTACCACATCCGTCATATTCTTCAGATATTGCGCCGTAAGATTATCACTTGTTCCGTCCGATGGCTCATGGCCTGGCTGACGACATCAAGGAATTGCTAGATTCGTGGATAGTCTCAAAAGATGAAGAGTTTTACCGCGACTGGTGGTGGGCGATACTTTCAATGAATCATTTGTAAACATGTTTTCATAATAAAATTGCGAACCTATACATATTAGAAGATCTCCTCTGGTACTTTGTTCGGTTCATTACTCATATTGAAATGGTCGGTGCCAATGTTTTTTTTATTGGCGGTGGTCATTGGCTTTTGTTACATATGCCAATGCCTTTTTAGTATTATATTATGTGTCCCAATTCGACGCTCATATTTCTTTTCAGAGTCAATCATTTGGCGAATTACAAACTACAATAGAATTAATTCGACTTAAATTTGGTAAAAAAAACAACCAGCTGTGCGTTACACCAAGAACGGATGATATTAACTGATTTCGTGTTTTAGTTTATGCCAGACTTCAATTCTCTAATTAACTAAATATATTATAAGGTTTTCTTTACGTTACGTCGTTTGAATTGTACAAACATAAATTTAGCCCGACATGTTAAAGAAGCCTTATTATTATCTCGAATTAGTTACTCCATTGAAATTGTATATATGACCACATTTCCCGGTTCTAATTCATTAACTAATTTCACGTAAGAACTTTGGATTCAAGTGTCATTACATTTGTGAAGCCTGCCGTTTTCTATATTTGTCTTTTAGCGAAGCTATTCAGAGAATTCACAATTAAAAATATCTGGCAGTTCCTCTGAAATTAAGTAATTTCAATATATTTTGACTTTGGTAAATTTTGAAAAATCGAAACATTTATTTATTTTTATTTATTTATTAATCTTTTATTTTATTTACCAATCTTTGCCAAATTTTGCCAAACTTTTTTTTTTACAAAAATTTAAACATATTGTTCCGCAAATATGTTTGAATCTATTGGGCTCAATTTTTGAGCATGAAACCATCTTTGATAAAATATCAAGTAGAACTTAAACTTAAAATTCATTTTTCAGGTTAGTTCTTATTGTTGTTTAAAAATTCAAATTTGGTCATCTAAACTATGATGATCATATAATTTTCGTAGGAAACAAATAGAGGAACAAGAATAAAACGTCTGGAAATACCAACGGTAAAAGTGTAAACATTTTTGATAAAGCGAAAAAAATAAAAAAGGTTTCCTTTGGATGAATAATGTATATATGCTTTCGCAACAAGCCTATGCAAAATCTATAAAAAAATCAGACATCAGTTGACGAATGTAAGAATACAGTTTTTTTTACAACTGATGCCTGTTGCTATTAAAAAATAAATTATCAAACAATGAAGTACTGAAAACCCTTTCACGTTCACATTTAAATAAATTGTTATTCAAAACTGAGTGTGTTTAAAAAATCAGTTAAAAATTAGTGCTGGTGGCGGCGACGTGCTGATTTATGATTAGCGACAACTCATTATGACGTAAAATTTATACATTAGAAGCAGTTTTTATGAACAAAAAAGTTAATTTACAAATTTTTTCCTCGTGAAAAAATTAGTGTTACCAATTGTTTTTGTATAAGTTTTCATCACTGAAGGCGTATCATAAGTATATGTTACATATTTAAAATAATTTTTGCTAATTATGAAGCTAAGTGGTTTCTCATCCCAGCCTTGTTGTTAATATTTAAATAGCTTAAAATATGAATTATAGAACATTCAGACTGCCGGCGATATTAAATAAATTCGGCTTTCCGAAATCGGAAAAGTCATAAAATCACTGAACTACGCTGGCAGTCCGTTCGGAACTTTAAGGCTGGACCTTTCCGCGGCGAAACTCCACATAAAAAATGTTCGTGAAATTTGAAGCTAAAATCATTAAAACACAAATGGCTTATATTCATATTCATACTAAAGACAATAAATGGGAATAAACCATGTTTCTTCTGATATGTTGGTAAAATCTATTTGTAGGAATCGTGGGTAACCACTATTCCTCAATATTCACTATTGGGGATTCCTTTGGTGTTTTATTCACAGAAATTAAGCATAACGGACCAGACGAATCCGTCCAAGAACGATTTTACCTTCTTTCTGTATGTAATTTATTGAAAAGTGAGTCGGAGCAGACGATAACGTCCAACAACGTCTACACTTATTAGTATTTATTCCTCTATGAGAGGATTAGTTATTAAGGGAAAGACCGTTTCTTCCGCTTAAACAAGAGTTTGAACTTTATTTGTTGATCTCCAAATAGCGAATGAACAGAACGCAAAATGATCATAAACATGAAACCAATAGTTTTAAAATATAAGAAGAAAACATTTAGAGTTCCGTTATCACAACTGCAATTTCGGAGTTATAAGTTTGAGTGATATATGCTCAACAACAAAATCAGCAACAATGCAATGATATAACAAATTAGTGAGCATTTTGCATAAATTCGAGTGTTTTAATTCACTCAATTAATATATATGATACTCTCGAAAAACAATGTCAGTTAATTACTAAAACAAACAAAATTAACACAAATTGAATCATTTAGAAATTAATAAAATTGATGAATGATTGGAGAAGTTTAACTAAATATTAATGTATGATATTTATAGCATATAAGTAAATTAATACATGGCCGCTACATATTAAAAATACATCGATCATCAGCAGTGAATTGAAAATGTTAAAAAAAGCTGATGACGCTTTTTAAATTTCGATATACTGATGTAAACATTTTTTGTTGAATTGCCAATTTTGATACAAAATTTGTAAATTTTTCAAATTCAAATAATACTCGTAATATTTTTAAAAATGTTTCAGGAAGAGGAGCGGCGCATTAGACAGTCTAAGATACAAAGTAATTAGATATCTTACATTTTTAAATGCATCAATATTCTGTAGTCAAACTTTTAAAAGTATCTCAGGAACGAGAGCGGCGTAGATTTTTATCTCTAAGTGATATATGTACGTACGTATTTTCAAAAGTACAAAGTATTTTGAAATCTGACATTTTTAAATTACACCGATTTCGAAGGTAATTTAAAGAATATAAAACTTAAAATCAAATCTGTAGCTATTCTACTTTCTTAATCTTCAAGTTAGCTTAATATATTTCACGTCAGCACTTCATTCGCGTCAATCGCCTCCATACTTTTGAAGAACCTCCCATTCACGTAATGGGTAAATTTACTTACTTAGGCAACAAGAATAGATATATTTATCTATTATAAGCCTATCTATTACTTATATAAAGCCTGGTGCTTGCAATAAAGTTGTATTCCCCTCTTCCGCGCCGTTTATCAAGTTGGAAAACTTTTCATGCTGGAGCATTTGGGTCCAGCCAACAGAATCGTCGGTGTCGGTATATAGCATTGTTCATATATTTTCAGGGATATTTTCCTCTTGAAGACTCCCAGCACAGATTAACCCGTTTGTGTCATAAACAAAGATTCTGCGCCATACAACAAGACAAGTGAAACCAACGTCTGGTACCGTCATATTTGTGTTTGTCGGGAGAGGGTTTTGATGAGCCTATATTAACGTTTGTATAAAAGCAATATTCTCCTCTTAATCTGCTTTTGGTTTGTTTACAACGAAACCGATGTAGCCACCACAAAATTATAGTTCTCAACGTTCACACAGTGTCCTAAGCCAGTAGACTCTTCGTTCGCTGAAACAAATAGCTTTGTTTTGCCCTCGTTTACCACCAGACCCCAGTTTTCTGTCAATAATGTCTATATCGTCTACATATGCAAGTAATATACGACTTGATGTCAAAAGTCTCATTAAGATTTTTGCCTATCTTTACTGTAGACTTTGTGTTAGTGTCATTCTACATAGACATATAAGCTTTGCGGTAATTCTAAATTCGGACATGACTTCATACAGTTCTTACCGTACCAAACTGTCAAAGGAGGCATGTTTATAATCGACTAAAATGTTCGTACAATCTTTCCAATTTATGCCGTCTTCGGTAAATGGGGTGATTTCTTCACACATACTGTTATCCGGAACTAGAAGCTTACAAAAAGACTCTCTCCATAATTGCGACACAGTCTCCCATTATTTCTGCAAACAAATCTGTGTGCCTCTCCCTTCTTCTCCTTATAGCGTTCCCTAACTCCATGCATTACAAATGGATGCCCCTGTATGCAGCATCCCTGTTCTCAGAAACTGTGTGTCATTCTCCGTCCTACCAAGGGTTTCCGAGCGCGGAACACACCCAAGTTCGGGTTTTGCAGCAGCCATAGAATGTACAATATGTTACCATTAAGATCAGGGGCGTTTTATTGTAGTAGTTGAGAGAGTTTGTAGCTATCTCACGTTTGGTAGGTTTTTGTCTTCGAAGGTGTCATAATGTGGACTGAATTTTCCTGACGGTTGGATTAAGAACATCTTCCCTTCTTATTTTCACATTAAAATCTCTTATAACAATTTGAATGTGGCCAGGCAGCGGTTATATGTCCCTTTTAAAGACTCATATAAAGTATCTTTAGCCTCCTCATCCTTGTCTTCCGTCGGAGCAGTACAGATTATCGTGATGGAAAAGTGCTTCGACTTCGCCTAAACTAGGAGACACGGCGTCTATGTCTCTTTCCCACACCAAATCCACACCCTTTTACGTGTCAGTAAACAGATGTCATAGTTTTTACGCCGTCTATCGTTTCTCCCGTGTGTTGGTGATGTCAGGAGCCGTTAACATTTGGGGAGGTCCGTTTTATTATTTAGTGTTTTCATGATAAATGCAGGCCACTGCATTTGGGGCTTCCAATGACCACTAGGTGGTTATGAATTGAGTTTCAGTAACAAATGTTACCAACTGGCCTGAGACGCATAGGTGTTAGCATGCCATTTAGGTACCATCAGACCAATGACATTACCAAGGAAAACTTGCCACAGGCCGAAAGCCGTGTGCTGCTTGGAAAATGCTGCAAAGGGTTCTGGTTACTCCCAAGTGAATAAAAGAAAATTTAACCTCGAATTAATAAAATAGTATATAATGTTTTTTGTTCAATAGCCAGCCGCTCACTTTGTTTAGCGATAATGAATTTGGCAGTAATGGGCAAAAACAAAATTGGAAGACCATATTCTCGAACATTGTTTTCCTCGTGGAAATACGGTATTCGGAAGAGTGCGTGTTTTCGTGTCATAACATGATATATTAGTAAATTTGATAAAAATTGGTATTTTGTACAATAACTCTATTCTAAAGAAGATTTAAAAATTCTTATGAAATGAAATGAAATAAATTATAAATTTATATTTATGGTGTTGTAGCAGTGAATTATGCAATTTATCACACCGAAACTTCATATAAAAGAATGGTCGTGAAATTTGAAGGTACATTTTTTCGTAAAGTTTTCCGTAGGCAACATTTTCTAACATCGACTTGTAAACAGCAGATTTATATTTAGACGATTGAAAAATATTTTTTTATACTTTTGAATGTTCTATTTCAGTAATTAACAAATAGATACAAATTCGTACTTTTAATATTAGCATATTATGATATAAACTTCTAGTTTTTTTTTCCAACATTTTAAAATGTAACTGAATTTTGTGCAGTTAAGGATATGCTTTATGAAGCAACACCATAGCTCAGTATCAAATTAAGACAACAGCCGACTAACTAATGATAAAATGTTTCGCAGACTTCGTAGAACAATTTTTAACATTTTTGTTTTTTATATTTGAATCTCTTTAATTCTCTAAGCGTAACAGTTGTCAAAACATTACATATTGTGGAAAATATAAGGGAAAATATGTTTTTGTGGCTTACGATTCCTATAATAGCATTCTCATACGAAATTTTCCTAAAGAACTGCGTACTGCCGCAAGGAAAAGTGACTGGAAATTTCGGTAAAAGCTAAATCAGACAACTGCGAAATTAGACGTTTCCGATTTAAAATGACAAATGAAAACTGCGTTGTTGAGACTAGTGTCATTTTGTTTTGTGAGGAAACAATTGTATGGAAAAAAAAACTTCAAACACAAAACAAACAATAATATACATATGCAAGCAGTGTTGCAGTGTTGCATCTTCACGTCTCGACACAGACGCCAACACTTATAAGATCAGTGTCTATCAAAATTTGTGTTTTCATCTATCAAAATTTCATCTCTTCGTTCGAAACATCAAAACGATAAAATTTCTTTCACCATGCAGAATTGAATGAATATAAATTTTACCATGGAATAAAATAATTAATTTAAAACACAGCCTAAGCATTTACAATTTCTTTCAAATAAGTCTGCTACTACGCTAAATTTTTCCACCAAATGACATTGTCTTCTCTTGCGTGTTAACTCCAACCTTTTGTTTTGTTAGTTTCCAACACTGAAATCGAAATAATTTTGATTTGATACTACGTTCGCAAATTCGTGAAACGAAATAGTAGAACAGGCAAAATTTTACAATTTTGCAAATATATTATCGAACACAAGTTGTTCCTATTTCAATGTTGGAAACCAATTCAAAAAAGCTTGCAATGCCGCTAAATTTGTTTACGATATTTTTCAGGACATTTTTTTGCTCGTGAAAATTTTGCTGAATTTTATTGTATGTCATAATATGTTCGGTAATACCGGGCTATTCATTGTTCGGTTTCAAAAGTAAAGTTAAATAAAACATTTCGATGAAATTTTTATTTCATTATAACAGTGGGGCCTTGCCATTATGTACGAAATACAATGGCATTTAAATGAATGATGGATTAGTTGCAGCAGTGGATCCTTTTGAAATAGGTTTCAACGACTTTTTCACGCATTTCGGGTGGTATCTCGGCGATATCTTTTGAAATGTTGATTTTCAAACGCTTCAACGTTTGGAGATTATCCGCGTTAACACGTAGCCCCACAAAAAAAAAATATAACGGCGGCAAGTGCATGACCTTGGTGGCCAATTCACTTCGCAAAAACGTAAAATTACGCTTTCTGGAAACATCTCATGCAATACAGCCAAAATCGGTTGTGTTGCGTACGAGCGAATACAACCACCGTCTTATTGAAACCACATATCGTCCAACTGCATGCCAAAAAAGTCTGTTATCATACGGCCATAGCGCTCTGAATTGAAATTCGGATTATTCGTCACAACTTCACTAACAGAAGCGATATTTTCGACTGTGCGTACATTGCGATGATGCACAGGTCTGATTACATTTGTAACGCTTCCAGTCTCTTCAAAATTCTTTATAATCTTGCCAGTTCCTTGCACAGTAGGTCGATTATGACGACCATAATCACCCCGTGTTTCACAAAAGTTGCTCACTTTTGAATCAACGCTTTTGTAGTAAGTTGTAACAATTTTTGCGCGTTCTTTTGCATTATTGCAAAACTACAAGTTTGCGATTATATTACTGAACATAATTAGGTGTAAAAATGTAAGTTATTCCGGTTTTAGTGATGGAAATCAAAAAACAAAGTTGACGTTGCCACTTAAAAAAAATTTCCCCGCGAAAAAATATAGTACTGCCGGGTGGAAAATTCTGGCTTAAAATTTCACATCCATTATTTCGTGGCGATAAGTTGGCATGGTAACATTCTTGAAGCTAGGTACTATGTTCTTTTCATGAGGACAAAATTCCACCAGAAATTGTTTACTCGTAAAAAAATTTAAAGGCAGTGCTAGTGTATTGGTTTTCGGCACTGAAATCGGAGGAGCAGATATTTGCGTTAATATGCTCGATAATTTATTCGAAGAATTATTAACTTGCGTCTCTTATTACTATTTAATTTTCACGTTTACAAATGTACATATTGAAATATTAAAATTTATGTTATTCCAACTTCAGTGTTGGAAATCAACGAAAAAGATGTTGGTGTTAAGAAAATCTTCTTCGCGAAAATTATAATACTACCGGGTAATAAATGTTAAAATTCCATTTTTTGTGGAGTATTACCGTACTACCATGAAGGCGGCGAAAATTCGCGATTAACGAGCCGCCTCTGTGTTACTTTGGTTTAGACGCTTTTTTGTTCCCGCTGGGCTGTATCCAAAGGAAATATAGTTTGTTGTTTTTGCGTTGATGTTTTAATTGGTATGAAATTCCCGATGAGCCAAACAATTATATTTTTTCGGGTTTTTTGTCAGTAACCGTTATTCATATGATAGAATTCTGCGTATTGTATGTGTAAAGTATGTACATATATTGTTTGGAAATATATGACAAGCAAGGAGATTTATTGAAGAATCCTTATCTATATCGTAGAAGTAATTATGTATCGCAATATCAACACTGGGAGAATTCCCAAACGCGAATATGCATGCCGTGGTACTACACAGCCATCGACTCTTTCACTATCAACAGGATTTTCGATATCAAATTCATTCCGTTGTGCTCCAACTCATCATTTCGGGGAACATGATGCTGACAGTCCATCCTCCACAAGTCTTAACCGGTAAGTAGACATTTTTAAGACAACTAATTTGGCTGCGCAGCAGATTGGTAGGTATATAAACAAATTATTTTAATCCAAGCATGGAAATTTTTGGCCAAATGTTCAACTAAAATTCATGATCTTTTTCCAATATAGGTACATATATATATTTATATATCATAATTACGTACCCGCTATTAAATTATTTTTCATTTGTTGCTAGTTTGATACATTGAGCATGACGTGATGGCTAATAACGCCGGTTCGTAGGTGAAACCGCCTATAGAATTAGTTTCACGAAATATTATTATGTAGTGTAGTGATTTCTCTGTGGATTGGAAAGTATGGTATGACAAGGAATATCTTATGTTTGGGAAAATTATGATAAAGTTCTTATACCCTCAATCAAAGGATGTGAGGTAAATATGATTTAATATAGTAAATGTGCATCCACATCAAAATAGATGGAACAAATTTTATTCAGAAGATGGGTTATGTCATCAGCCGCTATGTCAGATTTTAAACATCATTCCTATGAAAACTTGTCAGAAGTAATATTGCCATGTAATAATGGGATGTATTGGTTTTATAGTCGATGACGAATGGTTGGGCTTCTTGCTGGTAAATGAATTGCCGACCAGTAGTAGACGAATGATAATGCCAATTGGAATCTGTGCATCGAAAATACGATGAAGAAGAAACTGCTTCATGAAATCAGAAGGAATCGAATGAACAATAATGCTTTGATGAGAAAGGGAATAACTATAAAAATGCGATGATATTGAACATTTTAAGCTCATCGTCCTAATGACAAAAAACAAAAATGACATACAAGTAAATTGTTTTTTGCTTTCCGCATAATAAACCTAACGTTTTTACAATTTTATTTTTATTGATTGTTTGCTTGCCTTTATTAATGCTATTCGATCCTTCAATCAAAAGAAGATACTCTTAATATGCGGTGTTTCCAACGCATAATTGGACAAGAGTTTGTTTGACATGTATATATATGCTCTTAACTAACTTAACTTATGCTCTAACTTAACTTAAATGTATCGTTTTTTCACTTCTATTTTCACTTCACATTCTTATCTCTTTAAACAATAATTAGCAACAACATTTCTAATGATAAGGGCTTAATTTAAACAGAAAAAAAGAACAGCTAATTTTTTGCGTTCAACAGAGGACAAAGCAATGTAGCAATGATAAAAATATTTTGCAAGTACCCATTTCAAAAACTTGTTATGTTCATCATACTCATTTTTAAGTTGCACTCATCGGCGCAGTATGACCATTAAATAAAAATAAAATGGCAAAGGAAGCGGAAGCAAACTACTGTCGCAAGTAGGCAATTCGTAACTAAATTGAACTTTTGATGTAAAACTAAGCGAAATTTCCAAATTTTTTGGAAAAAGTGACTGTCCATGACGTTATGACGAGTTTAAGTTGGCCAATAAAAGTAGAGAAGGTCAAAGTAAGGTACTACCTATACATGAGCGACATTAAATAAGATCTTTCTAAATCTGCAAAAGATCTTCAAATATAATTAAAAATTCGTATAGGATAGCGTTATTGTCCAAATACGGGAAGATTTAAAGTAAAGTATTTACTGTAAACTATAGAGATTTGGAATATGGTAATTTTTTTAATCAACTTAAAATACTTCTTTATTGACAGTTTTTACTATTTTAAGACATAGTTCACCGATTGAAGATGGCAAGATGTATGTGTGGCGCAAACCAAATTCAGAGTTTGATCCTTAAAATACAAAAGTTACTGTTAAGCTAGGAAAGTGCTTCGTTTGTGGTTTGGGGCTGAATATCGAGCTTCGAGATAGGCAATTTACGTGTTGATGCTAAAAGGGACAAATTTAACTACCTCAACATTTGAAAGAAAGTGTAAAGCAAAGTGCAGACTAATTGGGTATCGCGAACAACTGAGTTTCATTAAGGCAATGATCCCAAACACACATCAGGCGTTGCAGACCTTTGGTTGTCTCATAACCGTTCCAGACCTATGGACACATCTGCACGGAGCGCATACCTAAAGGTAATGCAGAAATTAGCTAAGAGGCATAACCAGGAGCATGAAACCCCATGAAACCGAATGTAAGTCAACATTTGGTAAAATCAATTCTAAACCCCTTACAGACAACTGGATGCTGATTATCGACCTTTTCATATTTATCATTGCCACTTTGATTTGTACGATTATGCGTTGAGTGCAAACAAATTTCATTATATTTTATTCCGTTTAAATTTGGCGATTTCACTGGAAAGTTGTTACATTTATAGTTCAATGAGATAAGTATATAAAATAAACAAAATATTGTCCGATTATGCGGTGGAGCCACTATGTATAAGTTTATTTCCCGATATTCCGACTAATTTCCTTAGTCATCATCTGGGATCTTTGGCATAGATAAGAATATTGCACCTTGTCATAAAGCAATCAAAACTGAACTTTCTATAACTATTTACGATATGAACAGTTTCTACTGCGTCGTATAAGATGCTATGAACTACTTATCTCTCTGTGCTTGTCTATGACCTATTCATCTGAGGTTAATTTGCCGCATCGTTTCTCTAATATAAACACATCATTACATGGAAATTTTTTAGTGTATATCTATGAGTGTAATTTTTCTCATCCACAAACCAGTGGACCCTTTCTAATAGCTTTATGATCCGATTTAAGCGATACTATTCTAGATTCCCGTTTGGTCTTAGCTGTACCGACATTCAATTTTCTATTCCAAATTAGGGTTCCTTTTTTTAGATTTCTGTGTAATTTCTATTTTATTGTTATCAACCGTCCTGAGAAACCAGGATGTTTTCGCTCCCTTTGTTACGTTCTCTCTAATACGTACGCTTCCCAACAAATTTGAGGTGGTCACTGTTGTTAAATTATTTAATTACATACATAATAATAATTTAATGAAACTGGTCGCCGTATTTGTTACTGCCTTATTTTTCCTGACATCTTATCCAGATATGCTTGTCTATTGCCTTTCTCCTGCTACACAGTGAATTATATATAATTATTATAACAAAAATTTGGAGGTCATTTCTAATTTCACATATTTCTATTATGCGAAGTGTCTTTTAAAACTTTTGTCAATATCTTAGGTTAGCGTGTGATAGAAGAATCGGATGAATTGGATTAAAATGCACTGGAAATGATAAAAAAATGGGAATCTTTGAAAGATATCTCGGGACAATTTGCTAAAGTACAAAGAAATGAGTGACTGTGAAAAGCTCGATTGGTCTTGGTTTAATGTATGAAGACGAACTAAGTATTCTCGAAGGGAATGATGAAGGGAATGTTTATAAAGCCACAATCTCAAGTCGTAGAAACTACAAGCAGTTTTCTGCACCGACGTAATGTGTGCAATCTGTTTCTGTTAATAAAACGAGGTTTTTAGCATGCAGCACTTCAGTCATTCCGTCGTACAGTTTTGGGAATCTATTTCCTTTCAAAATAAAAGTGGCGATTAAGGTAACAAAAGTCGCAGAGTTCTGGTGAATATAATAAGATAACAGAAAAGGAAAATGGAATAAGGTGGTCCCTCGTAAGAATCTGTTTAGCTACATTTAGAAGAACATAGGAAAAGATGTAGATTGTAAATAGAAAAGAGGGAGATTTTCCGATGGAAAATTGGATAAGCTCCGTGGAGGAACAAAGCCTCATGTTTGCTATCAAGTTATCGTGCAAATGGATTTAAATAACAGCTACAAATAAATGATAATATGCAGTGCATTCAGCATTTTCAATGATCACTTTATTTAAACTTTAAGAGACAGAGCGATAAACGAGTCCCTTTAAAACTGTTCACCAACCAACCAGGGACAGACATTGCGCCCAAGGTGGCATATATCATTACTCTTGGTCCTATGGATGAGTACCATACACGGCAATGATATGTGCTGCCCAAAGTCCTTAATAAAAAGGCAAATATCCAATTGCTACATGCAGAGGTATCCATCGTCGCACAAGTTGTGTAACCAGATTAGTCGTTAGTGTCTAAGTAGCCTGCAGGCAGACCTGCTGACGATACAGCAGTTATTGGAGCAAGTGTGATTGGAGTGAGAGGAATGGGACACGAGTGACCGCTGGAGCATTACGGTTTATACGCCAAGATTAAATGGCATGTCCATGCTGATGGCAGGCGATGGGAGCGGATTTGGGTTGCATTGGTCGCTCTTTTCGTGCTTACTAGCTCTACCAGATGGCGGAGCCGTAATGACCACTGAAATAAAACCGGAAAGAAGGCGACCATGATCGCCTGAGACCTATGAAGGGGCCACCATTCGATGTCATTTCTCTTGGCTAATTCGTCAAAAACAAAACGACCAAGTTCATTCTTTGAAAACAATGTAAAGCGGCGTTTGCTGCTTTTTGCGCAATGATTGGGACCACGTTAATATTGGGCCCCCGACGCTGCTTCTTTGCAGCCTGGGATTGATGAAGAACATTTGATTAGGGTCTCTGTAAAGAAATGGTAAAGCCTTCCCCTCCCTCGATTTGTTATGGCCTCCGCTTAATCGGGTAGGGACTAGTAAAAAACGCCAATTTTGACATGGAAATGAAATTTCGCGATAATTAAGAGTGTAACTAATCAGTTGGTTAGGACCACCAGTTTAACGACATAACCTAATTTTCACGAATTTCGTTGCTGTTTCCCCTTATAAATAACGAGTTCGTCGAAGGATAACTCAGCAGGCTGAGCCTGCTTTCGACAGTGTATTTCAAAGCTATTCTCAGCTGCCTCCCATAAGTGGAATGAATTTCCGTGAGTTTCCGGATACTCATAGAGCTGTCTGTGCGCTGCGCCCACAAAATTCGTACCATTATCAGAAAACACAATACCTGGACACCGCCTGAGAGCTATAAACTTTTTAAATACTATCAGAAAGCATGGGTACACAAATCTGATGTCTCCCCAAGGCATGCGGTTTTTGTAGAAAAGCACAGAATTAAACTGACGTACTCCTTTGTCCCTTGCACTTATGGATGATGCATTTGGTATCGAGGGCCATGCCGCCATAGAGTAAACGAATTTGGCTCCGGTGGGGTAAGATCAGGACTATTCAAGCACTTTGGATTGTCCTCAGACATGAAGTAGTAAATGTCCAGCTCAGCATTCCCAAGAATGCCCAATGGCTTAGAATTGTTTCTGTCAACGAAAGAAAGAAGCAGAGCGCACATCTAATGTGTCGAAAGAAAACGGTATGGGACTAGACCGATCGTTAGAAGGCCTAATTTTGATGAGCTGATGTCCAGCGGTATGTGCAGCGTTCAGTTCGTGGATGTCAGTCGGAACGTAATCAACGAGTATACATTAGCAAAAAACGTAAGCCGATGACTGTTACAGTTACCACCTAACTACAACAATACGAGGATGACAAGGGATGGAGCATTATTTTGACACAAATGTAACACTCAATAATTCATAGAGTCCCGAGTAGAGCACTTCCCTAGGGAGAATCCTTTGGAAGGGTGTTTGGGTGGTGTTAATTGGAAGCTGTCTATACATTTGGGTAATGCCATGTACTTATGGAATCGCGATTTTTTTATTTTATTTATTTATATAATTTAGTCTATGGAACAAATTTCCTTACAAACTAGTTAGTAATATGACAAAATTCAAATAATTTTATCATGGTAAATACATTACGTTTATATGTTTGAAACAGTATGATATTCCGTTTAATTGTATGAACACTGGTGAAAATATCTATTGAATTATAAAGATTATTAAAATCGCAGCAAATTCTTCTAAAAGGATCATCGTTAACGTAATTTTGACGAAAATATTGTATATGAATCAGATTATAATTTCGAGTTGACCGTCTGGGAATGTTGAAGTATAAATTTTCCAGAAGGAAGTTCGAGCAAACATCGCCGTTAATTAAATTTATCAGAAACGTCACATTTAGCATAGTTCTGCGGCTCTGCACTGTTGGTAAACCGATAATAGTAAGCCTTGTCTTGTACGGTGGTAGGTTTATGTAATTATGACCATAAATATTACGTAGGCAAAACAGTAGAAATTGTTTTTGAATAGATTCAATTTTATTGTAAATATAATACATATATATTATAAATATTGTAATGAGGACCCCAAATATCAGACCCTTATTCCAATATTTTGCGCACTAATGACGTGTGTAGTTGTTTCGTAATATTAGGATCAGTGAACTCTTTGGCCCATCGTTTGAGGAAAGTAAATACTCCACGTGCTTTATTGCATGTCATAGTAATGTGTTGAATAAAGTTTAATTTCGAATCCAATAGAATACCCAGGTCTAAGATAGACTCAGCTGGTTCCAATCGATAACCATTCAAGTAGAACGGATGATATTCATCAATTTTCCTAGAAAAATCCATATGTTTATATTTCTTTAGATTCAGCTCCATTAAATTTATATAGCGCCATACAAAAAAGCCATCAAGATCTTGCTGAAGAAGGCTGTGGTTGTCATTCTCTTTACATTTTGAACAATTTTTACGTCGTCGGCATATATAAGAAGATTAGAAAATTGAATGGGCATTTGTAGATCATTATTAAAAAGCATGAATAAAATCGGACCAAGATGGCTGCCTTGAGGAACTCCTGATTTTACAATTATATATTTGGATAATGCGGTATTGATACATACACGCTGTTGTCTACCAGTTAAGTAAGATTTAATCCAGCTCACACAGATATTTGTAAATCCCATTATGTTAAGTTTTTTAAAGTAGTAATACGTGATTGACTTTGTCGAAAGCCTTACTAAAATCAGTATATATCACGTCAGTATGCTGACCATTTATAAATCCCTGGTTTACTAAGGTAGAAAGTTGAAGCACATTTGTAGTCGTTGAGTGCTTTTTACGAAAACCATGTTGACAGAGTGACATTATTGATGAAACTTGATGACAGAGTGAAACGGTGATACATTTTTCAAAAAACTTAGGAATGACACTTAATTTTGCAATACCTCTGTAGTTTGCTATATTTGATTTGCTTCCTGATTTAAATAATTTAACAATGTACGACTCTTTCCATAGATTAGGAAAATAACCATATTTTAAAGATATATTAAACATGATATTTAAGGGAACTGATAGAGCATGAGCACAGTTAAAAAGTAAGCAGCTAGGAACACCATCCGGGCCACAGCTAAAAGATGATTTAAAGTTTTTAAACTATTTAAAATATCACTTGTGGATATAGATGGAAATGATACTGATTCTGATTGTTTTATGGTAAAAGTATAGGTTGATTGGTCATATTGGGCATCAGAATAAGTGGTTCCAAAAAAGTCTGCGAACATATCACAGATGACCAACTCATCACTAGATTGCTGATCTAGATAATTCATTATAGTTGGGTATCCAATAGTTTTTCTTTTTGAGTTTACAAAATTATAAAAGGATTTTGGATCTCGTTGAAAATTTAGTTGTTTTAATATTATTTATATATTTATTATATAATTTATTGTCATAATCTGCAGTCAACGCAGTTTTTTTTATATGCCTTAGAATATGTATGAGGTCCAGAATATTTTTTACAGTGATTTTCGGTACACAAACATTGATGTAATCAAAAATGGTATCATAAAATAAATCCACCATTGCAATTTATAGAAACAGAGGAGCTATTCGTTATTGATAACAACTCCAACCAATTCGTACTATATAGATACTGGTTTAGCGCGTCATAATCTGTACGTTTAAAACAATAAGTTTTACACACTCTCATTTATAGTAGTGTTATTGCTGGATGATACAGAAAAGCTTAGTTCAATTGTTGGGCGATTAATGCCCTCTGGTATAGACACTCGATCCACATGTTTTAAACTAAAAGCAGCTGGTTTATTTACAAACACAAAATCAAGAATCCTGTTATTACTATTGAATTCCATTAATTTCGTATAGGTATAAGTCTGATATACGATTTATAACATCACTATTCCAATCTATCCCTTTAGTTGGAGTATAGTGAAAAGATTCACTTAAAGAAGTCCATACGATTGAAGGTAAAATCACCAAATACTAACACCTGATCTTCGATGTTTTGTTTTGTTATAACTTTTTCAATAGATTTTATATGCTCATCATAAATCGATTGATCAGAACATGAAGGTATATATGAACAGGTTATAAACATTTGTTTGCTTTCAACATTTAAAACGACAGCGACAAATTCAATTTAATGTTGATTGTCAATTAAAATTTCTTCAGATGGAAATTGAGAAGATACAGATATGAGCACGCCACCTCCAAAAGTCTATAGATCTGATATCTATATCATTAAGCATTAAAAACTTTGTTGCCAGGTTTCAGAAGAAATAATTACGTCTTCTGTAAACCCAAAACTATCCAAGTACGATTTAGATAACGTAGAGTTTATTCCTCGAACATTTTGATATAAAAATGTTATTTCCATTCCAGATACTAAATTTTGACTTTGTTACTTGCATATTGTTGGTTGCTAATACGTAACCCTTTCTATTTCCAGCCTATTTTTCCTTTTCAAAGTGGGACAATTTGTATCTCTGCAATCATGATTAATGTCAATATCATTTAAGTTCAATCTTTCCTTAGTTTTTGTACAATTTATACATTTGATAAAATTGTTATTATATTCTTTATAAGAATGTCTAACTTCAATACACTTAGCACAAATTTGATTGTCATTTCTACAACGTCTCGACGTATGATTATATATATCCCCAACACTTAAAACATCTTAATACTTTACAGCTTTCATACACTGCACATCTATCCCACTCAATGTTGAGGTTCTTCTTGCAAATAATTTGGTTGAAACCTTCACCACTTATATTAATTATCTAGTATTTTTAAAAGATCGAAAAACTTTCATGCACTCCAAATTTGCACTTTCAATATTATTTTGTTTCCTTATGGCCTGAACCACTGTATTTTTATCCAACCCATCACGCATGCCGGTAATTAAAATACTCGGTGTTCTCATTTTTGGAGCTCGCACCTCGTATTCATTCCCCATTTTCTTTTTTGTTTCATTTGTCAACACATCTCGATCTTTCTCATTTTGACAGCTTATAGCTACTACTCCCTCCGTTCTCTTAGTAATTCTCTCAACTCGCATATTTAGGGCTGACGGTTTAATTTTTTTCTCTTACTTTTTCTGAGTTATTTCACTGTTTTGTGTATTTTTTGGCTTTAGAATAACGGTCACATTTCTCTTTGATTTAAGTTTACTTGCGTAGGTTTCGTTACCTTCGTTTAATAGTTTTCTATTGAATTCTTTTGTTTTTTAATTTGTCTCTTTAACAGCTTGTTTTATTTCACTACACATTTCTACGTTTTTTGTATTACACATTTCTTTATTATTGTTTTCAAATTTCATTAATTTATCACTAAGGTTTATCAATTCTTTTAAATTTTTTTCACATTTTTTATTAACATATTTCAATTGCTTCTAAACGCTGTTTTATCTCATGTTCATTATGTTTCAACGCTGTATCAAGCTTATATTCTTTTAATTGTTGTTTATTTTTTCCAATACCATTGTGAATTTTTCTTAACACCTCATCAATATTATTAACTAATAAAGTTTTGTTTATTTAAAATTCCAATTGAATATTGGTCAATATTGGAACATTTTACCGCGCTGTGATATGTCTTTCCACATATTCCTTCACATTTAATACCACTTTCTCCCCTTTGAGGATTTGCACTTGCTACATTCAGCCATCGTTTCGATTTTTTCTCATAATCTTTGACAATCACGGAATGAGATTAATATCTGATTGAAATGAGTCGTTAAAACTTTTTAAATGTTGAACGTCTTATTTTAAATGTCTTATTTTACATATTAAAGAATGTTTTATCTTATCCCATGCTTTTCGGAATTGATCACTGAATAATGTAGCAAGTAGCAGTTGTTATTATACAAGGGCGGAAGTTCGACGGTTCAAATCTAGGTGTTCCCTCACTACAGAGTATTAAATTGTCTTGATTTTTTATTTCCGTGTGTGTGAGTACTTTTAATGTAATTAGTTTTACTTCTCTAGTTACTTAACCCATTTGGAATCGCTTTATATTGTTTATACCTATACAATACACGTCATGCATGCGCGGAATTAATTGGACTTGGAAATTCATTTTCTTGAGCTCTGTACAAGCTATAATTTTGGCTTTCAATTTTTCAACATTTCTACAATTGCACTTTCTGCAGCCTAGTATAATAAATAAAAACTGATAATTTTTTCAAAATTCTAATTAGTTTCCAATATCTTTGGTTGTAAAACTACTTTTTGCACTTTTCACAAATTCTGTTTTGGTTTGAAAACTACATTTGCACTTCTTGTATTCTATTATAGACCCTTCGAATTATTCGTAGAAAAATAATTTTGCGAATTTTATATAAATTCTGATTAGTTTTCAAAATTTTTCATTAGAAGCTGAATTTGAACTTCACAAATCATTAGAAATACTTTTATAAATGTTCTCAGAACTCTGATTTGCTTCCGATATTTTTAGTTTGGATTCTACGTTAGCATTTCACGTACTCTACTGTACGTTCTTCGAACTACTAATAGAAGCATATTTTTGAAAATTTTGCAAATTTGGAAACTATAATATCACTTCATATACTCTGTTGTAAGCGTTTCGAATTAGAATTCGTATTCGTTTGCAAATCTTCTAGTATTTGGTAATTGTACTGATTACTGAAGTTCTTTATGACTAGACCGGAATCGCATGCGGTTTTTACTCTATGGCTATGGAGTCATGTCATCCAGACGTACAACGATTGTCTCGCGCACATTATAAGCGAAGAATGACGCGTCGCACTTTGTCGCGAGGGTGGCCAAAAATGGTTAACGTCAATGTTAGAATTCGATCGTTTTTGTTTTAATTTTTTTTGTAACACGCTGGTTAGATCATACCTAAAATATCTTTTAAAACTTTTTCTAAATTTTAAAGTTACAGTGGTTCAAAGTTAAGGTTTGTGTACAGCATACGAAATTTATGGAAAAGCTCCAAGTTTAAGGTTCATTTATAATGAACTAAAATTTTAATTATAACTAAAATTTAATTTAACTATAACTAAAAATTTAATTATTTGAATGTAACGGCTACCAAAATGTATAACAGGGTGTAAGTGGTGCCTTTAGTTATAATTACAACATTGTTTTTGTGTACAAATATTGATCATATGTCAGATCCCGTTAGAAAAAGATAGTAGTGAGACATTGTCAAGATTTTTCAGCAACATCGAACTTTCGTAGAGAATTTAAAAGAAAGTAGAGATAACACTTTTCCAATTTTTTGGCATTTTGTAGCTACAAGTATGTATTTTAATATATTTAAAATTCCGCTGCTCGATTTTGCACGAATTTCCTTTATGATTGTTTTTCAGTGTCAACCTCATTGAGGATTCGCACTATTTTTCAATTGTGGCTAGAGATAAAGCACAACAGACCATGCGATGTTATGCATCATGTTAAAGATTTTGTCGAAAAGCATTTTAAACGAGTATTATTAGAAAGTGAACAACAGAAAATAAAGCTTACTCTATTAAAATTCTCTAACAATTGGTCTAAATATCATCGCATTAGAGACAGATTTGAAACTGAGTTGAGTGACTGGCTAGATAGCGAACTATTTTGTGAAATCACTTGTAATGTAAGTATCCGTGTAAAGTTTTGGTATTGCAAGAAAACTTAATTATTTTATACTATATTAGGAAGCAAGTACAAGTCGTAAAGGCCGACCGATTGTTTCTTATGAGGAGGGTTCAATGCGAACAAAAAGGAGGCGAGTGGAGGATCTTGTCGCTTCTACTTCATCTGAAGCTCTTAAAAAGCCGCAGAAAGGTTAACAGGTTCAAATACTAACGAAAAAATTTCTGTTGAAAGTGCTCTAGCATTATACATTGATATGGATTTATCTATGAGGCAGTACAATATGATGAGGAAACTAGTAAATTATATTCACAAAGATTGCTTTCCATCATACTATATGATTGCAGATGCTAAAAAAAAGATTTTGCCTGATGACATTCAATTAACAGAATCTTCTGCAGAGGTACCCTTACAGAAGATTTTGGATAAAACCGTAAGAAGCATTTTAGATGTTAATGATATTGATACCAACAATGATGTAGTCCTGGAATGCAAGTGGGGATTTGATGGCAGTAGTGGGCATAGCGTATACCAACAAAAATTTCAAGATGAGGAAGCTAGTGATGAATTTATGGATGTAACTTCCTTCGTTCCTTTACGCTTGTTGGATTGGGTCATAAAATTATAAGAAATGCAAAATTGAAACATACGAGGAAAATAAGTAGGATTGCCTCCATGGGAGACCTAATAAATTATCTTATTCTGCAGTCAGAGCCATCAATTTCGATGCATAATCCCCAAATACTTTTAAGGAAAAGTGATATAAATGATCTGAAAGAGTATTTAGTTACAAAAGAAACATTTCAGAGCATAAAAACAGCTGAAAGTGATGACAGTGATAGTTGTTAATATATTTTGATTGCCTGTAATACCTACTATATAACACCTACTATATATATTTTATGTATGTATGTATATTGAATATGTTATGTTAAATAAATAAAATTCATGTTTTTAAATTTCTTTTTACTGAATTAATAATTTTTGTAAAATTTTGCTCTTATATGATCACAATTTACAAATTAAAATAATTTTTTAATTTATGTTATTTGTATGGGAGGGGGGCTTTTACGATTCTTTTTAAAACTGGCAATATGCTACAATATAACTAAATATATTTACATGCAAAATTTCAATCTTATCGGATCGGAACAGATAAAAATAGGAAACTTATTGAAAAAGTTAAAAAAATGTGAAAGAGGTATTGACAATTTTCGTGGACAAATTGCATCTTTTTCGTATCAAGGATATAAGGGTGGTGGGCGTGTCCTTTGAGATAATTTCATAAAATTTATCAAAGTTATCCGGAATATATCAGAGACCAATCGAGCCAAGCTTTGTTCAATTCCAGAAACAACTTTGGAAAAAATAAGGGTTTTTCATTACAGGATATATAGGAGGTGGGGGTATCCTTGGACCGATTTTCTCTAAACTTGTT
This sequence comes from Philornis downsi, assembly GCA_019455685.1. NCBI lineage: Eukaryota > Metazoa > Arthropoda > Insecta > Diptera > Muscidae > Philornis > Philornis downsi. Next base: position 354,581 of record JAHXMU010025570.1, on the reverse strand, counting down.
TTTTTTTTTCTTTCCTACTTATAAAAGCAATGTGTACTAATTTTCATTCTTTTCTGAAAACTTCTATTTTTGGCCACCGTTTATATGAAAACACGACACTGTGCGTCGTCAGGGGAGGCTAACTATTCTGAGAGAAAATACGATGTCTCATTTGAATCGTATATCCCTTAATTGGCACTGACGAAAGAACAGTTGCAGATGTTCACTGCCGCCAAATTATATTCGCGGGAGATAGCCTAAGTCCTTTGATGCTCTGGTTACCTCCGCTAATTAACAATTTTATTATTGTTAGTTAGCGATACAAATAAATGAAATAAATATTTGCGGGAGATTATGAGTATGATATCAAGATTGGATATCACGCATTTCTTCGCTTAGTGGATACACAGTTTTTCGTGCTGCATCTAATTATCACGGATCGGTACAATCAGGGTTTAAGATTATGTCCATAGTCTTAGTCTACCTCCTTGAGATATCGATATTTTTGAGGGCGATTTCTTGACATACGTCTCGAACAGCCTTTTACCTTTCACCTCAAGCGGGCAACCGTCGCCTACATCGATCCGAACGTCTTGCTGAGCACGGTGGCTTTGGTACTTGCGGATATGTCACAATATGTTGTGAAATATTGACATGTAGGTCGCACATTGATATTAGGAGCCGAGCCCAGCAGCAGATTCCAGAGTTTCCATTATTGATGTATGCTCTGTTCGGATGGGTGATAGCTGTTGCATGCATGTGGTCATAAAACTAAAAATAAAGCTCACGAAAAACGCTGATTATATCATGCAATACAATACAATCCTTTTACAATGAGTTGACAATAATCATTTTTACGTTGAAATCTGTTCTGTATTTAGTTACGTTTCCACTCAAATAATATAAACAGATTCTAAGGAGTGCAAAGAAAAGGTTCGTTCTGAACAATGGTTACACCTTCACTTGAAAGTTCTAGTTTACTTATGTTTTATTTCCTATTTTGCAATTGCGACGCAAACACTGACAATAGGCGGAATTTTTTTTATAATACATATCTGGCTTTACTGACAACAGACGTACGAAAAAAAATAACAACGGAGAACATACATATATCTTTGCAAAGTAGATAATATTGGACCAAGAGAGCAAAGAAAAAACTGGACTGAAGATTGGGAGCCTCAGAATTCAACAAAAACTTGGTAAAGTAATGAACACAAAAGAAGACACGAATAATATTAGTGTCGGTAACAGAGTTAGTATATACGTATTGATAGATTTGTGATATTTTAAATTGTATTCGTCGTTAATTTTTTTTAGATTATATTATTACTGTGCTACGTTTGTTTTTTACAATTTTGATTATAATTCATTTAATTAAAAATATTTGTAAATAAAACGAAGTGTATTTAAATAGACGACATCCCCTGAGGAAGTTAACAATTCTTGGCGAAAATTTAGGAGAAAATATTTACTATATTTAATGTGTATTATATGTATATTAAATGTGTATTACGAAAGAACATAAAAAGCTAAAGGGGAACGTTTGATCATTAGAAATTGTTGTGTGAACGTTTGATCTTGAGGCACATAACTATAAAATCTGCGTCGCTGTATATATTCTGTCCGAATGTCTATGTGAAGTCGACATTAAGTTTTTGTTGCAGAACCTGTTGATAGGAGAGGACATTTTTGTCTACTTCGTCTTCCAAAAACGAAGAGGATCTTGACTGAGATAGATTATCTTCCTTTGTGAACACTATCCTCTTGAAGACAATTATAGGTGCAGAATGGATTCATCCGACTGGCGTTTTCTGCGCCAAAATGGAGACTATCAGGTTCTGTTTGTTCCAAAGACGAGCGAACCTCGGCCTAGGATCGCCAAATCAGCGACAGCTGTATCACTCAGGTAAATTTTCCCAGGTGAGCAAAATAAGTCGGGAATTTTTTTGAAATTTTCTGGTATCGATATACTGTTACTATCGGTATACTGTTTATGAGAGCTGGCGTCAGCAATCCCAGCAGATGAGCGCATAAAGCAGATGTTAGTAGAGATTAGTAATCCTGTATTCAACCTCAACGAGACAGGTGGTTGACGCATCTGAATGTGACTGCTCGATAGGGTCGAAGAAACTCTAGTCTGCCTTAAAAACCTGTCGGATACAGGTAAGTATAAGGAATCAGATGCCAAGCAGAAAAAAATTCAGCAGACGGTGCATTGAACGTTTACTTAAGCAGAATTGCATCAAGATAATAGCTGTAATTAGGAGAACCGAGATATTGAAGATATTGTAGCGGCTATAATCTCCGAATCTAAACCGCCAAAAGCCGTTGGTTCTGATGGCATATCAATGCTAATGTTGAATGGTCTTGGTCCAATAGGAAGAGAGTATCTAACGCACGTTCTAAATGCATCAATAAATCATAAATAAATCAACGGGCTATCATCGACATTTCGCAAGTTGGTGGAGTTATTATTCTAAAAACTGATAAACCTGCAAATAAGGGGAAATCGTATCGTTCGATCTCCCAATTATCACCCATTGCAAAGGTTTTAGAATCCTTTCTGCTACCATCTCTGGAAGAGCATTTCACTACAGTTCACTACACTTAAACATGGACTCAGAGGCCAGCGATATAAATACAGCAAGATCAATATGGCAGTATTGCAAGAGGAAGTTTTTTTTTCTCCAATTTTATTCAATCTATCTTGTGAGGTTACCCTTCCCCACCTGGAACACCACTGTGTTATGTGTCAACTACATAACGGTATTTTCTTCACGTGTTAATATAAACGGCAGAAGCGCTAATATCACCAGGTGAAATCAAGAAAAAAAGCTTTGGGTGGAACTTCCTCGTCGCTCGATTATCAACTATACAGTTTCTACGTGGATTTCCTTTTTTAGTGATGCGAAATGGCGAGGGTTGCAAACTGTACAAACAAAATAAATGTGCGTGAAGATAAATTCGTATTTAACTAGCAAAGACGCAAATCACATTGGGGCTCACATTTCCGTTATCGATATAGCACTTATTATAGTGGATCTGTGCACAAAAAAAAAAAAAAAAAAAAAAATCAGAAGCATTGATATCGTTCAAAACACAAACCAAACTCATATTATATGTACAACAATTTTCTCGAAATGTAACCGGGCTTCCGAAAAAGATTGCATAAAAATATCACTGTCTGCAGAAATATTTGACGATTTTGACTAAACAGAGAATTTTTCACCAACGAAACGTATACTCGGTATACTCGGAAACGTATACTAGCTTTTTGGAAGCGCTTTCAGAATTTGTACTCCACAAGTTTCGGCTGATTTCAGATTTCAGAAATCACCAATTTCAGATTTTCTTTTCCACATCCCAGAGCATTTTATCCCACTATGTCCAAATGGAGCATTCTTCCCCGATCAAATATACACCGGTTGACAGCCCTTGACAAGTGATTCTAGAAACCACTATTCCCATATTTCAGAAGATTTTCAGAACAGCGAAATATGAAAATATATTCTCAAATACGAAAATATATTTTGTTCCACTGTGACCAAGTGGACCATTCTCTGCCAACGAAACGTATACCCAGCAACAGCTTTTTGGAAGCGCTTTCAGAATTGCCACGCCACAAGTTTCGGCTGATTTTCAGAAATCCTCAATTTCAGATTTTCTGTTCCACATCCCGGAATAACATTTTGTCCCACTGTCGTCAAATGGAGCATTCTCAGCCGATCAAGCATATACCGGATGAAAGCCCTTTACAAGTGCTGCTAGAAACTACTATTCCAAATTTCGCAAGATTTTCAAAACAGCGAAATATTGAAATCGCCCAAAAAGGCATTGGTTAACCACAGTTCATTGTCTAACAAAGAGCGTTTATTCGTTGCGAATCAGTCACAAAAAAATTTCGTTCTTCTTTACTTTTGACTTCTTCTTCTTTTGCTTATACATAACGGAGACGGTGAGATTGGAACAGCAACAGACACTTCTTTTTACATAGATCTGTTGATAGGCTGCAATGCTTTGGCACTTTGTTTGCAAATCCTCAGTCAGTATGAAAGATTATTTTTATTGCTCCCTTTTTCTATGCCAATTACAAAGTTATATTTCGAATATTGACATTGACGAGATTTATTTTTATTGTTCTAAAAAAGAAAGTAACATCCTTTTTAAAATTTCTCATTTTTCATTCTCGGAATGGAGGTAATTTTTATGAGAAAGTTCGTGTGTTTTTGTTTTCAATAATTTTTGATAAAAATGAAGAATGTACAAGATTTTCAAGAAAACAAAAATATTTCTTTAAATAACTGCAACAATAACCACCCTAAAAATTTTATTTATTGTGCAAATAACCGAATGTCTTGATGCTAGTCCAATATTGGAGGTTTGCAGTCACTATGAGAGCTTCTTTTCCCTGTCCGCCCTATTTTCTACATTAGCGTAACAGCATACCGGCGAGAATCATTGACAGATAACGAAAATTACAGATGAGATAAATTCTCTGAAATTTCAAAGTTTTTGCTATGTTTTTGGAAGATCATTGGTTGAAAACGAAAATTACAGATGAGAGAAATTCTCAGTAATTTCAATGTTTTTGGTATGTGGTATTTTGATAGTCTTTTTTCTAAGCCTTGAAAAAGTGACATTGCTTTTTTATACGAATCACCTATTTGAGTATCATTTTTAAGTGGCATCTTTACAATATATTTTCCATCGTCTACAAGTCTAGTTTATTGTTTATATTTCGCTAAGCAATAATCGTCTTCTACTGAATCACATCCATCGTTGGTTTCTTCTATCACCCAAAATTGCTTGATTCTAGTAGTAACAGCTTTTTTGTTGGCTGGCTAAAATGTAGTAAACCAGATAGCATCCATCCTAACTTTGTGTTTTGTGCAAGGATTTTGTTTTTCTTAGTCATTCTATATTTTACAAATACCTCGGTTCCAATCTGCACCGATGATAATGTCTATTCGTCCAGATTTGTTGTAAGTTGGGTCAGCTAGATTTAAATGTGCTTATACTTTTTTTATTGTATTTAAATGATTAGTCCGGATGAGCTAACGCCAAAGATGGTAGTATAAGAGCTGTTGTTTTAAATACATAATTTTCATTCAATCTAGGTATTATTTTTAGATTGACTTTGCTCTTCGCTGCGCCCACAACTGTGTTACTCAAGCCGCGTAGTTCAATATTTGTTTTTTCTCTTTGCAGTTGTAACATCTGAGCTGCTGCTTTATTAAGTAATGTTGTTTGGGAGCCCTTAATAATAGTAGCTCCCTAAGCGCGGATTTTACTCTCACTTGGGCTGTAGCAAGTAACACCTTTTGTTGTGAACTTCTTACCATGAAGTTTGATGTGACTGCGTCTAAATGTAGAATTGCATTGTGTTTTTTGTTAAATTTTTGGCATCTGTTTTTTGAAGGCATTTTTTTTTCAATCCATGTTCATGACAGTTATAGCAGACTTTTGATGTTTTCGCCTAGATATGTCTGCCTTTAGTTGGCACAGCTAGAAGTTTTCTGCAGGTCTGAGTTCTATGTCCCAATATTTTGCAGTATTGCGCAACATAAGTTGCTGGCCTTATAAATTATTTATTTACGCCTACGAATTTTATTATTTGCAGCTTTGAGTGCTCGATATTGTACTTGAACTTCTTTAGATTTCTTGATGCCTAACTCGAGCTTTCTGGTTATAACTCGAGCTATAATTTGGTCGACGTCACCTATGCTGCATTTGTTGTTGCATTTCCAGATGTTGTTCTGTTTGTCATTACGTCTGCTGCTGAATTTGTTGATGAATCTTTTGTTCACGTTGGTCCATTTGTTTTTCTATTTGCTGTTGAATTGTACTTTGCATCTCCTGGCGGGAAGGATGTTGATGTTGTATATTTGGGTTAATGGTTTCCACTGTATCCAACTCATTAAATATCTTATTGTCAACATTTTTGTTCCTTCAATTTTTTTAGTAGACCCTTTGCTATCTATTGCGCTTTGTATTGCTTCAAATATATTAGCTTAATGTTGCTATAAGTTTGATGTGAACGAGTTGACACTCCCACTTATTTCCGAGGCTTTTCAAATTTCATCAATAGCGGCACTCCTAATGGCATTATTTCTAAATTTTTCCAAAACATTTTCAACTTCCTTTTGAATTTGTTGTTGGGTTTTATATAAGTTAATGCGGCTGGACATTTTTTCAAAAATTGTTAAAATTAATTGACCGGTTTGATGGACCAAAAAATGTTACGTTGCGTTTAGAGTGGACTGGATGAAACGACTCACCTATTTCCGTATTTTGTAAACTTTTTGTTGAGATTATTGACCATTGCTCAAGTAAAAAAACACTTTTAATTTTCAATTTATCTTATATTTTTCCTTTACAAGCAGCGACTTGTCATTGACACAACAGAACAAAGAGTGAGAGTATGGAATTACAACAGGTTATGATCTATGTTACTTTTGCCAAACATATGATGCAATGTAATGAACTATTGCGTCAACTAATTGTAACATATGTACGTATGTTTTTAAGTCCCATATCTGAAATGTTGATGAACACAACTATGTAAATATACAACATTACGGTTAAATTCAATACACCTCCTCAAAAGAAACATAGATAAAGAAAGAAACGTAGAAAGATAGATGAATGTTATAAATTAAATATAATACATAAAACTAATTAATCTGACAAGCTGAGTCTTCTGGGGAGTATCACATATTGTGGTCCAACATTTGTTGCTTGGATTGGGAAAACCCAGAAAAAACCCAATCAGACCATCATAAATCAAATTGTACAAAACTTAGATACTTACAGTTATTCGAAGTTAAAAATAAAATATTACGATCAAATTCAATCGGTTCATCGCAAATTACTATTAGGAACCACTATATTAATTCAAATGTCGACATTTATGCATATACATACCCATAAACATAAACGTCAAAATTCAAGTTAAATAGTTCAATGTAAATTAAAAAAATGAATTGATGAAAAATTGAATGTAAATTGATTCTCAAATACATATGGACGTACACATATACACGTATATATATATATATATATATATATATATGTGTGTGTGTGTGTGTGTATTATGTATATATACCAAAATATTCACTTAAATTTATTGCCAAAAATATATACTTATGTAGTCATATATATGTAGAAATAGTAATATTAATTCGAAATCATCCTTAAAAACATACAACAAAAAATACATATGTATATGTTTATGGATACACTTATACAAACACATACGTATTTAGCATTAATTGTTAAGACCCAACTGGGATTTTAAAATGATAAATCTAGGTTTAGCCAAAGGTATTTAGTCAAAATATCAGTAATTTGTATATCTGTGGATATATATATATAATCTTTATTAATCTATTCTCAATCTGTTCTCTGGAAAAGTTATATTTGATGTCAAAGTGTTTCGATCGTTTATAACATGAGGGCTTATTAGCTATGCTTATACAACCTTGATTATCCCCAAAAATCTTTATACGTTCATTTAACTCGATTTTTAAACTTCTTAATAACGATTTTAGCTATAAGGCTTCTCTGACTGCTTCAAATAATGCCAACTTCTCTACTTCTGTTGATGAAGCTGCAACAGAAGTCTGTTTTCTTGTGTTCTAACAATTTAGGTCTGAATCAAACATTTTAAATAAATAACTAGTAGTGCTCCTTAAAACGCTTTCGCATCTACCCCAGTTAAAATCTACATATCTAATTAAATTATCATTATATATTGAAGTCGCAACAAATGTTAATTTCATATCGATAGTTCTCCTAAGGTATCTAAGAACTCTTTTTAAACGTTGCCATAGTTTCTCATCGTTCTTATTGCTATACCGACTCAAAATATTAACGGCAGTACTCAGATCTGGTAGAGTACATAACATTATTATATACATTAGACATCCAATCACAATTTGACATGGTGCGTCATACCTATTTTCGGAATTTAATACTTCATAATTCAGTTCGCCAGGAAGTGGAGAGCTAACTGGGTTGCATTCATCCATTTTAAATTTTCTTAACACGTTCCCAATATGAGCAGACTGGCTAAGATGAACCCGATTCTCTTTTCTATCTATTTTTATTCTTATGAAAACCAACATCTAGCAGCCTGTTTATGCCCGTAAATGGCTCTGCTCAATTTGCAGACATAATCATTGCCACATGATAATCCCTGAGGCACACGCATATACAGTGGCTCCATCGCATAACCGGACAAATGTGTGTATGATACTTACGTTCTCTAAACTAAACAAATCGTAGTATTTTTTTTTTGTTTTTATTTGCACTCTACACTCTAGACTTTCCAAATATATAAAAAAAAAAAAACATTCTCCATGATAACGTAAATTTACATAGAAAAACAACCTTAACTCAATTTTTTGTACTAAACGCATAATCGTCCGAAAGTAAAATATCTATAATAAAAATACCGTTAGTTTACAAATACGCTTTTTTTTTGTCACATTTAGTCATTTATCGGCAGACATTTCTAGTTTTTAACAATAAGTAAAAATTTATTAGAAATGGCCTCGAAGGAAAGCAATCTACTATCGAACTAAGACAATTAATAGTGAAATTAAATCTTGAGGGTAAAACAATGAGAGAAATTTCTGAATTAGTTGGAAGAAGCAAGTCCACTGATTCAGATTCCGTGATGAGTTTAGGTTGGCTAATAAAAGTAGAGAAGGTCAAGGCAAAATATTAACTGATCGAGAAGAGCGTTCTTTGTTAAAGGAAATCAAACAAGATTCTTTTAAAACTGCAAAAGAACTAAAAATATGTTTAAAAACCAGCAGTGGAAAAGATGTTTGCTTAAATACTATTCGTAATGCATTGCACAAATATAACTACAATGGTAGAATTGCAAGAAAAAAGCCATTTATTAGTCCTAAGAAAAAAATTTGCTAAAAAGTATTTGCTTAAAACAAACGATTTTTGGAATAAGGTAATTTGGTTTAAAAACATCTTAACATAATTTTTGCCGATAGTTATAGTTAGTTTGCTGATTCGTTACAAGATTCTGTTCACTGACGAGAGCAAATTCAATCTGCATGGAGGAGGCTCTGTTATGGTTTGGGGCTGCATGTCGAGTGCTGGCGTGGGCAATTTGCGTTTTATTGATGGTAAAATGGACAAATTTGGCTACTTCAACATTTTGAAGGAAAGCAAAGTGCTGAGAAATTAGACATTGCGAATGATTTTGCCTTTTACCAGAACAGTGATCCCAAGCACACTTCGGCTGTGGCAAAGCTTTGGTTGATCCATAATTGCCCTAAACTTATAGAAACCCCGGCACTGAGCCCAGATCTTAACGTAATTGAACATCTTTGGGAAGAATTTGCTAGAATTTAACAACAACAATTTAACACTTTGAATCAGTTTAAGGCGGCTTTACTGGAACTTCATAGAGCCTGAGGTAGGCTAGAATTTTGTGAAATCAATTCCAAAACGCTTACAGACCATTCTTGAGAACAAAGGATATGTCACAAAGTATTAATTGTTCTTTTTCGTCGTCTTCTTCTTCTTTGTCCGATTATGCGTTGAGCGCAAAAAATTGAGTTAATTTTCTTTTTCTTTACAAAATTACTGTTATTATGAAAAATGTTGTTTTTTATTAATCTGAGACTGTAATGTAGAGTGTAAATAAAAGAAAAAAAAACATATATTTAATATTTTTTTGAGTTTTATGCACATACATAACAGACTAATGCTTGTCCGATTATGCGATGGAGTCACTATATATTTCCTCTTTAAGTGTACCATTCAAAAAAGCAGGTTTAACATTCATATAATGTATTTTTAAGTTAAACTGGTTTGGGAAAGATATCAATATTCTGGAACTTGTAATTCTTGCCACTGGAGCAAAGGTTTCATCATAATCTACTAAATACTCTTGAGTAAATCCACGAAAAATTAACCTAGCCTTATATTTAATGGGCCTGCCAAACTCAACATGTTTTATTGTAAATACGCATTTACAATCAACTATATTCTTGGCCTCAGGCCTTTTCACCAAGGACCAAGTTTTGTTATAAATATGTGAATCTAGCTGTTCTTTAATTGCTTCCTCCCACTGTATTCAATCATTTCTATTTTCGATTCCATCGAATGTATTTCGAATAATATTACCAAAGCATTTGCATTCATTATGCTATTCTCAATTAGATCCTGATATGATATCCGTGGTATCTCTTTTATTCTTTCACTTCTTCTGATTTCAGCACATGATTGTTTAAATTTATTATTATTTTCATAGATTTCATCTAAATCTGTAACATTTTTCTCGACTGAATCCGTATTCTTCTTCACAGATATATCTTGACTAGGTTGTTCAATTGAGTTCAATTCATCAGATTTCATTATCGTACTCTCATTCGGGACATTGAACTGACAAGATTCCGTACTCTCATTCGGGAAATATTCCTTACTTTCATTTAGGAAATTTGATTGAACACATTCTGGTTAACCTTGAAATAACAAGACCTCTCGCTTTGAGTCTTTTGGAAGAACTGCTTTTATTGATTTCTTAAATATTCTTATGAACTACAGAAATTAAACTAGACAAATAAAAACCATTAAGATACCTTATCACTAACGCTCCTTGTGCCATGCCACACAGAGCGGCCCCACACCCGCATGCGATAAGAGCGGAGTAAGAATCATTTCATCCCTTAAACTGTTTACGCTGCGTTTAGTGTCCTACGTTATTTATGATAGGTTCAAGTGGGCTGTACATATGTTGTTTTCAGCATAAGTCGTAAAACGTAGTGGGAGATGCATGTGGCATCAATACGACTCAAAAATGCAATACCTAAATAAACACTAAAAGGAAAACTACGACGCTCCTTATCTAACACAAAACATGTTTAACTTTAAATAAATAAAACTTTACCTACCCACTTTACGCAAACTGCCAATACACTTCTTGA
>JAHXMU010025570.1:289845-310238 GCA_019455685.1 Philornis downsi | reverse complement strand
CGAATTTCAGAACGCCAAAATCGACAGTCATATATGAAGTTGACATTTACCATTTTTGCCCACTGTGCCTAAACGAGGAATTCAACCTCAAAGAAACGTATAACAGAGCATTAGCATTTGAAGGACTTTAAAAAATGTGTATCCTTATTTTTCAAACGAATTTCAGAACGCCAACATCTTTAGTCATATGTATATAAAATGGGCATATAACATTTTTGCCCACTGTGCCTAAATGAGAAATTTTACCTCAACCAAATTTATACCAGGAAATTTTTATCTTGAACGACTTTCAAAAATGTGTATCCTTATTTTTCAAATGAATTTCAGAACGCCAACATCTTTAGTCATATATGAAATTGGTATATAACATTTTTGCCCACTGTGCCTAAGTGAGGAATTCTCCCTAAACCAAATTTATACCATTGGCATCTAGAAAGAGTTCAAAAAATTTGCATTCCTATTTTTCGGACGAATTTCAGATCGCCAAATTCTTTGGTCATATGTTTATATGTTTATAGATTGTAGTATGTATGACATGTGGCGCCATCTTGTTGAAACCACATGCCCTCCACATTCATTTCTTCAATTCTAGGCACGAATAAACTGGTTATAATTTCACGATATCGAACACTATTGACTTTTTGCGCTTAACATGCCTCATTTTCATAAAAAAAGGTCCAATGATTCCTCCAGCCCAAAATCCACACCACACAGTGACACGTTGAGGATGCATTTGCTTCTCGTGAATCACTCGAGGATTTTACTCACCCCAAATGCGACAATTCTGCCTATAGACGAAGCCATCAAGATGGAAATGGGCCCCGTCACTGAAGATGATTTTATCGGCAAAATCAGCATTTTCATGTTGTCTCTACAATACCCAATTAACGAACTCCCTTCGCTGTCCATGGTCAGCTGGCTTCAGTTCCTGAGTCAATTGAACTTTGTATGTATGAAGATGCAAATCTTTCGTCAAAATTCGCTGCATAGTGGATTTGGAGACACCAATTTGCTGAGCTCGGTGTCGAATTGAGGTGGACGGAGTTTGAGCGACATCGTCACGTACAGCTGCGACATTTTCGGTTGATCGACCTGGTCAAAGGCGCGTTGTTGTCTTTACATCACTAACAGACCCAGTTTTGGCAAATTTATCCATTAATCTCTTTACAGTTGATTTTTTGGAGCATTATTGTGATCCAAATTGATCGCAATTTGCGAACTGTAGCCGCAAAACTTTCATCATTTTGGTAAAACAATTTCACAATGGGAATGCGTTGTTAATTCGTGTAGCGCTCCATTTTTACTAACCTCGTACCATCTACTGGCAAACAATAACAATTGTTCAAATATGAAACAATGACACTTCAAATGGCGCCAAATTTAAATCTTGCATTCTTGTTGGGACACCCTTTATAAGATGCAGCATATATACTTGGGGATGAGCAACCTCCTGCCGTGTACTTCAAAGACTCAAAATAGGCTGCTTAAACTGCTGCTTTAAAATCAGCAGTACGCATTCACAGCGATCTTCAATATAAACAACGACAACTTCTCAAATGAAATAATCAATAACAATAGTCAAAATAACAACAATATCCAACCAAATATGCGAAACAATAGTAATCTCTGCCGATTTCTAAGAGTACTCAGTGTAAAAAATCTTTACAATACAAAAATGATTTACGAATTCTACAACTCTAACTCACTTGAGAGCATCGACCACTCACAGAACATCAAGAGAAGAGCGGAAGGGCGTTACACGAATCAGATGTCACTGAACTCGACCGAAATCAGCTCGACTGCTTTTAATTTTAAAATCTGAAGTCAATATCGAGAGTAGTCTAATTAAAATTCAATTTCTTTTCAATACAATACAATTTAGCTCAATTCAGTGCAAATTCATTTCAATATACATATAATACGATTCAATAAAAATGCATTGCAGATCGAATCAATTCAATTGAATATAATACAATTCAATACGAATTCATTACAATACAATTCAACTAAAAGCAAATTCAGGAAGTATGTGACAGTTAAATGTCTTAATGTAAGTTAAATAGTGACTGCCTCTCGGGTCGGTCCATAGAATACCAAGCCTAATATAGTTCTTTATGTCCAAATTTCCTGAATTCCTCTAAGCCCTGTGTTGAAGAAAGGCTGTGTAGAAATTCGCTTCCAGTTCTAGGTCGATGCGCGTGTTGCACCCTGGTTTCGGGTCGGCGGCGTTGTTGACAAAATCTGCTGTTGGGGTCTCAACGATAGGGTCTGAATAGGGTCTAGTAATTAGCTCGTTAGTGGTTAAGACAGTCATATTCGGTGCCCACGTACTAGTCGAATGCCTCGACATGAGACGAAGTTTTGAGGAGGGCTCCCATAAACGCCCATGTGACAAATTCGTCCCGAACATGTATTCCATGGCAGGCGGTATGAAAAAACCGCTCGTCGAAACCCTTGTTTCCCGTCACTTGTGTGCCTTTTACTCCAATCCGCTTTACCGCCAGCACTGCGAAGCAAAGTGTGGTGCCGTTTGTCGTAGTTCTGACAGCTTCCCACCATCGTGTAGTCCGAGGCCAAGTAGTGTCTTTCCAAGCAGTTTCAACGGTATTCTCTTCTCTTCACTACCACGTATCTTACATGCGGAGATATATCACGAAAATGCCCTCACAGTGTGGTCTTCGTTACATAAACTAAAGGAATACTGCCAGGCCGCGGAAGTCTTTCATGAGTACGGTGTGGACGTTCAGTTGAACGATCTCGACGTGGAAGGTATCCTTCCATGGCTAAAATGGAAATCTACTTATGGTTTTAACGATTCTGCTTTTGTTATCTAACTCATAGAAAGTTTTCGAGATTCGCATTATTGAGGCTAATCGACAGTGATGACAGGTGGCAATGATGTTATTTGACTGTATACGCTTTGCACGACATTGATACAAAATTCGACTCTAACAGTTATTTATTACCTTTTTGAATAGGGTTACCCGAAATATCCAAAAACCCATTCGTAAAGCTCGTATTACCAATCGATTCCCTCGAGGGATTTGATGTTTTTGTGATGAAAATTGGTATTTCTCAAAGTAGTGAGATTTTGAGTCGTTGTATTGAGACAAGTTCTAACATCTTTAAGTTCCTTAGTCGTTATGGGCCCTATTGGATAGCTATTGTTTTTTTTACAATTTTTTACCGCCGTGAAAGTGAAGAAAATCGGATCGAAAAGTCTTCAAAGGCGCTGTTGTGAAAACTTTGATTGATTATGGTTCTAGGGTTGTATCTCCGTAATTTTTGAGGATTGCTATTGATTTTTGGGTAGTTCGGCCGCTGAAGTCCATAAGTTGCTGCCCTTTAATTGTGTAGATGTACATCCCCGGCTATCGATATCAACTGGATTTTGTGCGACACTCGAGTGTCCACAAAGCCGCACCGTGTGCAAGGCGATTTCTTAAGCCAGGCTAAAACTATTGTAGAGTCAGTCCAGTAAGGTGTCGACATTTTGCATGCCTGTAGTTTAAGCGGTTCGTATGGGGTTAAGTATGGCAGTAAAGCAGCTCCACAAAGTTCGAGGCAATGAAAGGATCACGTTTGATCCATTTTTGTGTTGATATCGTATTGATCGATGAACAACTCTTCATAAAATTTCAAAGCCAAAGATGTTGCGCAATGGTCGAACAATTTTTCAATTGTTGATAACACTTCTCTTTTTAAATAGGCAGGTTTCAATTCAATTGCAGATGATGTGAACATAAAAGAATCAAGAGAAGTGTTCCATGTGATTCCCAAAGTTTTTGTCGAAACACCCTCAGACATTTAACAAATTTTAATGCAGCAGTGAGTAGGTAAGTTTTCAAGAATTCTCGTAGCATTTGTCGTCCATTTCATTAATTCAAAGTCTGCTATTGCAAAATCTGACATAATTGTGTTTGCAGCCAAGGGATATTTTTCCTTCACATCTTTAGCAAGTGGAATTAATATAAAAAGAAGCTTTAAAGGTTGGTGTGAGAAGCTCGTAAGTTATCACTGTAAGTTCAGTTAAAGTAAAGGCAGTACATTTTTGTGGCGTTAGCATTGAAGGCAAACTCTTCACATCAATATCTGCAATACAAAATCTTGCGGGAGTATGGGTCCTGGATATAGCATCATGTTATTGAGGCTTTTCTTGTTTGATGATGGGCTTGGTGCATTGAAAACGATTCTCAATTTCGTCGTTACCCTATCTGGCTTAATGAATGCGTGATGCGGCTGGTTAGTAATTTGGGGTTTTACTAATATCCAGAGGAGATATTTTCTTAATGTGGACTCACGAAGCGATTTTCCCGTTTCTTGGAAATAAATGTTGACTGGGATCCTGAGTTGATAATCGCCCTTGCATCGTGTACTTTTATACATGACTGAATTTGTGCAATGACAGTAAAAAGCAAAGTTTCATGATTCTGCTGGACTAATCAGCGAATTGTTCTATCATAGGTCAAAGTTTTGATACTTGCAGGATCTTGATTAGAAATGGTCTAAGAGCTGCCGTTCTATTACTAGGACACGCATCATCGCTTACCGGATTGTATTGTGTAGTTTGGGTTGTGTTGCCCTTATGCAATAAAGTGTTGTATCTTTAACTGTATTCTCTATAGCTCGCAACATATGATGGTGTACTGTGATTGTCTTTCGTCCCCGTTTTTTGATGCTCACCCAAGAATGGCGTCTTTATTTTAGTGTTCCCATTTCATGATCTACACATCATACATAGTTGCGTATAATGCATTGTTTTCACAAATAGTATTCTTAGGCTATGTTCACATTTGCATTCTACTACAGCTCGGCCAACTGACAGTGTGACTGCGTCGATCGCCGAAGTCTGATGTTGCATGCCTGAATTAACCCGTCTTATGGCATCTGTGTTACTTGTCAGTTTCCAATGTCTCTTATCACATACCAAACGTTTGGCAACACCTTATGCACCAAGTTAATTTCCGCAGACGTGTCCACATTCCTTACCACAACAAAATCTTCTGCCTTAAAACTGTTGACCTTTCCAGATTTTATCAGTGAGGAAAGGCTCATTATATATTTGTGATTTTCTAATGCCAATTTCTACCGTTTTCCTGATGTTTCTTCTAGGTGTAGTCTGAATTGATTGATTTACAGCATTATTGAGTGCAAATCCTATCTTCCCTAACTGCCTCATCCAGTCAGCGTGCGCAACGGATTCACTGTACTTTGCTAACATGCCCATGAGTGAGCAATTTATCCTTTCGACTTGCCCAACCGCTTGCGTGGAATGTACAGGAACCTTTACATGATCTATATTCTTATCCGCGTCCATATATATTATATATACATATTCTTATTCAATTCGAAAACTCCTTAGACGTGAAACAGCTGCCCCGATCTGTGATACATTTCACTGGGCGACTGTAGTAATCGAAATATTTGCACAATGCGGCGTTAACTTCTTTAGTGATAGTTGTAAGCGTAGGATATAATTTTACAAACTTTGTAAACTCGTCTATAATTACCAATATATGTTTTCTTTTCGATTCCAGCGATGGAAGTGGACCAAATGGTCCAAGTGTATTGTAAGGAATGATCTCGGCTCTTTCGGAATACTATGAATATTGCTACAATTAGGTCTCTGTGAGGCAGAATACATAATTCATTTTATGCAATTCTTCCTAAACTGATCAATTTCCCTCATATTCGTAAACCAATAATGGTTCTTCATTTTCTGCTAGCTTTTGTCAACTCCTAAATGTCATATTTGTTCTTGCATGTTCCTAGTAATCTCGACCTCCATTTCGCGAGGCACATATAAACTGGGGAAAATTTACTCCCATCATTCCGATATACTATTCATCATTTCGAAGTTTGGAATATTCTGGCTCTCTAATTTCGTCCTCAATTCGCAAATTCGTGTATTTCTTTGCTGCATCGCTCACAGTTGGAAATCGATATCCTCACTCTCAATCGTTGAGATTGCGTTCGAAGAGTCAAACTCGTTCCTTGAAAGTGCATCCACATGAGCCATTTACGACCCCGGTCCATGTCGGATCGCATAATCGTAATTCTCCAATTGGAGAGCACATCTGGCAATTCTTCTGTGTTACAGTCCATTATAACCTAAATTTCATTCCCTCAAGATATATCCGAAATTTCCTAAGAGCGTATATAGCCAACGCCTCGAGCTCAAAGCTTTGATATCTGCTCTCAGTATCTGAAGTTCTCTTTAAAAAATATGCATGAAATTCTCCATCGTCTTACATCTGCAGCAGAATTGAGCCGAATCCCAAAGCGCTCGTGTCACAATGCAACTCAGTTTCCAGAGTCTCAAAAGCATTTCTACAATCATCAGAAAATTCAAACTTAAGTTGTAAAGCGGGCGCGCTATCATTCAGAAATATGCGACAAATTTCCGAAAATACGATGCCAAACCCAGAAACGTTGGAACCTCCTTGGTTCCGTATGTGATGATATCGCTCTTATGTGACCGCTCGACTGTTTAATCCCCTTGGACGAAACTGCATAACCAAGGTATCCTATCTCCGTATATTCAAACTTCCACTTATCGAGCCTCAATCCCAATCCATATTTTGCTATCCGAGTCAAAACCCGTGTTAATATCTCAAAATGTTCATGCAGTTCATTAGACGCTATCAATACGAGCATGTCGTCCATACGAGGTGTGATCAAAAAATAACCGTTATTTTCAAATATCGTGAATTACGTATGTTCGATTTTTGCATTTTTTTCTGTTATGTTGGTATAGGTACACATGTCTGTTATATGTATATGTTGACAATATCAGCCATTTTGGATTGTCAGTTTGTTTTTGACAGATAAAAAGGTTAGTCGTGTTTTGGTGTGATCTTCGATTTTTTACTATTCGAAAAAATGGATCAAAGAAACTGTATTAAGTTTTGTGTAAAAAATGAAATTAAATGTGCAAGGACATTTAAAATGTTGACTGTGGCGTTTGGCGAGTCTACTATGAGCAGAACACAAGTTTAATTGTGGTATAACCGGTTTAAGGAAGGCCGAGAAGTCAATGACGATGCTAGTCCTGGACCGAAAAAAGCGTTTTAACAACCGATGAAAACATTGAAGCAGCGAAGAAAATGATTTTGGATAATCGTCGAATCACTATTAGAGAGATTGCTGATGATGTTGGCATATCGGTTGGCTCATGCCAAGCAATTTTTACGGATGTTTTAGGCATAAAACGTGCGGCAGCGAAGATTGTTGCAAAATTGCAAAATTTTGAGCAAAAACAACGTCGCATGGACATCGCTCAGGAGCTGTTGAACGTCGTCAACGACGATCCGAAGTTCCTCAAAAAGGACATAACTGGTGACGAATCATGGGTGTATGGCTATGACATTAAAACCAAAGGCCAATCATCCCAATGGAAGCGTCCAGAAGAAAGCACGTTAAGTTCGTTCAAATGTGGAGGTTTTGCCCACTGTTTTCTTCGATTGCAATGGCGTGGTGCATCATGAATTCTTGCTACAAGGCCGTACAGTCAATAAAGAATACTACCTTGAAGTTATGCGCCATTTGCGCGAAGCAATTCGTCAGAAACGCACAGAATTGTGGAAAAACCATTCATGGACTTTGCACCATGATAACGTACCAGCTCACACATTGATGCTTGTACGTGAATTTTTGGCTAAAAACAAAACCGCAACACGTCTCAACCACCGTATTCACCGTACTTGGCCATCGCTGACTTTTTCCTCTTTCCAAAACTGAAGACACCGATGAAAGGAAAGCGTCTTGCTACGATTGAGGAGATAAAAGAAAAATCGAAACAGGAGCTGTTGGCGATACCAAAAGGGGCGTTTCAGAAGTGTTTCGAGGTTTGGAAAAAACGCTGGCGTAAGTTCCAGTCCGTAGCTATAAAGAAACATTTTACCCTCCAAATGTTCTGAACAGTCTTCTATTACGGGAAGGGGATAATTATCCCGGACGATTCATTTATTCATCTTGAAATCCAACGAATCATTACAACGACATTTTTAATTATGTTATTGAAAGTCTTCCTTGATTAGATAGTAAATCTCGTAAATAATTATTTATTTTATTATTTATTTAATAATTGAATTCGCAAATGGTATAAAACTGGCGAAAAATAATCAAAATGTTTCCAATTTTTGCGGTGTTTTATATAGATGAGGAAAAACCTCCGAAATTGAAGCAAAAATCTTGAATGAAATGTGACGTGGATATCGCAAAATTTTTATTGTTTCATCAAAGTTGCAATAAATTTTCGAAATTGTTTTTAATTGCGAAAATAGTTTATGGACTCTGCAAAATGGCGACCGGTTTCTAAAATCTCGTAAAATGTTTATCGTTTATTCAAAGTTTTGCCCCTTTATTTGTTGTTTTGGGTTTTTTTTTCTGGTGTACTTACTACTGCTTCTCTGTTTAGTACTGGGTCTGTTGTTGTCGCTGTATTGCTCCATTGCTTTGGTAGTCGTTGTCGCCCGCTGGTTTGCTTGCTATCGACATGTTGTTTGCTGAGTGTTCAGACCTTTTTGTAAAAACAAGTTCCTGCTTAAACGGTAAAAAGTTTTTTTGTTTTCCAAATTTTTGTTGCAATATCCACTTATAGTTTTTATTATCTAGTTTATAGGTCAAGGCACTTATGTCGGAATTAAATTTTTTGTTTGGTTCACAAGGACCAAATGTTTAATGTTCTCGAATTTTTTTTTGTTTATTTGAAATAAAAAAAATTTTTGTTTTATGTTCTTAAATTTGTTTTAATAAAATAATAATTTTTTAAAAATTTTTAATTTTAATAGAGTTATTTTAGTTAGTTTTATAATATAAGGAATAAACACTTAAAACAAACCGTTTTGGTTGGTGTATGTCTCTTTGTATATTTTTTACCAATTAATGTTTATGTTTGACTTTGACACTGCACGAAGAACCGACCACTAAAATTAAAAAACATAACAATCCCCTTGACCATTGCTGGGAAGCTGCGATTAGCGGGAAGATGCACAAAAGTGAACCGTAGGGTTATTCATTTAGTGCTTTCAAAACTGCCCGTCTGGCAAGACTGTTGGCTGTTAAAAACATATCATCTGAAGTGCCATTTATTTAATAAAAGGTTTGCCATTTACGAATATGGGTTGTTTATGATTAGCAATCAATTTATGGTTAGCAGTCATGGTTATGGTTAGCAAGACTAAATAAATTCGAAGATGGTCAGATGTGGTCAAACCCGCGCATAATCGCTCGCAATGTACATACTGCCGAAAATATCGCTTCCAATTCAGAGCACTATGTTCGTATGATAACAGATTTTTTTTAGAGCTGCTATCGAAGATTATGAACTGGACTATATGTGCTTTAGACAAGATGGTGCCACGAGCCACACACGACCGATTTTGGATTTTTCAAAAAGCGTGATTTCACGTTTTGCCGACGTCAATTGGCCACCAAGACCATGCGATTTTGACGCCATTAGACTTTGTGAGGCTACGTTAAAGACTGCATTTACGCAGATAATCCCTAAACGGCAGAGCATTTGAAACCCAACATTCGTCAAATTATCGCCGAGATGCTGCGCGAAATGTACGAAAAAGTGGTCGAAAACTACCTCAGAAGGATGGATGGCTGCAAGCAATTCAGAGGTGGTCACTTAAATGACATTGTATTTCGTACATAACGATATAGTAACTTTGGTATAAATTAATTGTACTGGCGAAATGGAACCTGTAATGATCCGCCTAAATACAATATTCTATGCAATCAAAAATCCAATGATATTTGTGCGCATTCCCCGTAAAATAAGTTGAAGATGCACGCCTGCTCCGAGTAATAGATCTACCGGATGACTAGCAAACCAATTCGTCAGACGTGAATTTGGAAAAAAAGATTCTAGTTCTGAAGGTATTGTAAATAATGGAAGGTTTCCACATGTATTAGGCAAAACCAGTGCGACCGTCTCCATTATAACTCTCGGGTCAACGGGAGAACAAATTTTTACTTTCCACATTTTACAGGAAGTGGCTGAAAGTGAAGAATTCACCCTCGAAACTGGCGGAAACACGAAAACAGTTCTTCAAATGTTCATTAATGAACAAAAAATCCTCAGAAGTCAGGTCTATTAAGACGTGAGCAGTCTATTCACTGCCATCGTAAAGGCCTTGCCCTTTAAGATCTCAAAGTCATACACCTGAATCAACAAATCAAATGGTGTGCTTGTTATACCGAATTCTGTCTAATCTAAATACTCGTATAATGTAAAACAAAGCTGAAATCGGAATTTTTAAAAAATTCGAAAAACATCTTTCCTTCCTACATCGTTGGGTTGGAGTTTTAGTCGCTATGAATTACTTCGACGGGAAGCGTCGCGCATTTTGCGTGCGCGCATTTTACGAGAACTCTCGTTCATATATTGCTACTAGGCGACTATATTGTGCTGAATATGGACTACGGCGAATTAGTGAAGCTCCGAGTGCTAATTTAATTAAAATATGGGTAAAACGTTTTGAAGAGACTGGTTCAACATTTAAACCACAAGCAAATGGTCGCCCAAGAACATCTAGGACCGTAGACAATGTTGAGACAGTTATGGAGTCAGTACGAGGAAATCCATAAATGTCGACTCACAAGAGATCGTCTGTTTTACAATTATCGCGACGAAGTTTGCAACGAATTTTAACATTGGATCTTAAACTGCATCCATACAAGCTGCAATTAACACAAGAATTGAAAGGGTCTGACTTCATAGCAAGGCTCGCATTTGCTAATGAAATGCTTAATCGATTTTCTAATTTTGACAATATCCTTTTCTCTGACGAGGCTCATTTCCTTATGAATGGGTTTGTAAACCGTCAAAATTGTCGTTGCTGGAACAGTGAAACTCCCAAAATCGAACACCAGAAACCATTGCATAGTCCTAAAGTGACAGTATGGGCAGCAATCTCTGGCAGAGGAATAATTGGTCCTTTTTTCTTCGAAAATGCGCGGGGCCAAAACGTCACGGTTAATACGGAACGCTATGTTGAGATGTTGAACGGATTTTTGGCTCGAGAAATTGAAAGTTCAAGAATAGTGAATTCCAGAACTTGGTTCCAACAAGATGGAGCTACCTGTCACACATCAAATGACTCCATGGCGGTGATGAAGCAGATGTTCCCTGGCAGACTGATTTCGAAAAGAGGTGATATCCCATGGCCCCCAAGTAGTCGAGACTTGACGCCTCTTGACTTTTTTTGTGAGGATACCTCAGACACAAAGCCTACAGTAATAATCCAAGAAAAATCGTCCAGCTCAAGGAGAATATCCGTGGTGAAATGGCAGCCATTACACCAGTATTACTAAAGAAAGTTTTCAATAATTTTCGTTTGCGGTTAGAGGAGTGCCGTCGTAGATGATGTTATTTTTAAAAAATAAACTCCATTTATTACTCTACAATGCCTTAGATTTATTTTAACCATACCTTTTGTATTTATTTTTTAATCTATTTTCTAAATATGCACGTTCTATTGCGCCACCCTGTATTGTAAATAAATGGAACTTTACGTTTTAATATTTCGAGTTCAGCGTTTATAACAATCTATCGCAATATTCACTATTTTAGCGTTCACAAAGGATAATCGCGATAATGTTGGAGAAGAGACTGAATGCCAAAAATGTTGTGGTGAAAATACCTCTGTCAAAAATTCGAGGGAGAAGACTCCAATGTGTCTTGTCAACGATTTAGCCCGGTTTAACAAGGTAAGTTATTTCTTAAAATTCGCCTAGGTATTGATGTGTTCAGGCTCAAACTTTGAGGGCCTCTCTTATCTATTTCTGTTATAACTTTTGTAAAATTATTTCGAAATCAACGTGGGAGTAAAAATTTCTCACAGTTACTCTGCAGATTCCCAGAGAATCTTAGTCATTATTGCCAACCGGGATTTTTTAAATCCTATAAATCTTTTGCTGATAAAGCATAATTGATAAGAGATGACGTTTTTTGACTTCAATCTTGCCAAAACGTGAGATTTTTTGAAATTTCTTATGTTTTAGCATCCACCTCCAGCAAACTTTGCAATATTTATTAAAATCCGCGTTGGAGTATAATATTTTTTTATTTTTAAATTCTGTATTTATTACAATCTGTCCTTGGACATTCAGTAATATTTACATTGGCCTACCTGCTACTTATATACTAAAATTTTATTTTTATTCGGGAACACTTCCTTGAGTGTCCCTACTGCTATATTTGTCCTGAGTAGCCAGGTCCTGTGTGGTTCTCCTCCTTAGTCTGATAAATAATGGTGTTTCGTTCATCAGATTGGACGCCAGCTGATTCGGATGTTGTTGAATACGATTCATGTATCTAGCGGAGTATTTTTGGACTTCTTCCTTAATAAAGGGTGTTTTCAATTCTCTATGCAATTGTTTGTTCGAGAAGTATCTGGGTGCACCGGTAATGGTTCGCAGTACTTTGGATTGAAAGCGTTGCAATATTTCAAGGTTGGAGTTTGCAGCAGTCCTCCGTAACTGGATTCCATATGTCCATATGGGTTTTAAGACACATTTATAAATTTTCTATTTGTTATCCAGGGATAATTTGGATTTGCCATTCAAAAGCCAATTTAAGAATCTTAGTTTGAGCCCAAGGGACAGTCTTTTTGTAAATATATGCTTTCTCCAAGTCAGTGTTCTGTCCAAATAAATGCCTAGATACTTTGCATCATTTGCTTGAGGTATTTCAACATTATTAATAGACGCGGGAGGGCAACATCCTCCCCGAAGTGTAAACGTTACCTTAACCGATTTCGTTTCGTTTGCCCTTATTCTCCATTTCTGCAGCCATTTTGTTATGGTATCGAGAGGTTTTTGCAATTTTCTAGATGCTTGATCCGGGTTGACGTCAGTGGCAAGAACAGCTGTATCGTCTGCAAACGTTCCTGCGCGTAGATCCGAAGTGAAAATCAGATATAAGGTAGGACCAATAATGCTGCCCTGAGGTACTCCTGCATGCGATTTAGGCATGTCCGACATGTCTTCGCCGTGTTCGTGTTTAACAAGAAAGGTTCGTTCAGATAAATAAGATTTCAGAAAAAATGAAGAAATTCGTGGGTATCATTTTCTTCAATTTGAATAAAAAACCTTCGTGCTTGTGAAATGTCCAGAAATGCCGCATTGCAATACTTTTTCGTGTCGAAAGATTTATTTATCAGTTCAACTAATCTATGAACCCATGTCCCTGTCTAAAACCAAATTGGTGATCAGGTATTAGTTTTTTGGACTCTATTATAGGGTTTAATCTTCGGAGGAATAAAATTTCGAGGACTTTTGATGGTATAAGTAGGAGGCTTATGGGCCTATAAGAGGAGGTTTCTTAAGGTGGTTTTCATGGTTTTCGTATCATTTTCACCTGAGATATTTTCCATTGTGGCGGAATGTACAACTTGAAAATGATTGCATTGTATATTCTCGTTAGAAGCTGAAAGCCTTCCTGAGGCAATTCTTTTAAGATTTTAGCAATGATCAAGTCGTATCCCGGAGCTTTTCGGTCTTTTAAATCAGCAATTATATTTTTAACTTCGCAGGTGGTAACTTGTGTAATAGGCAAGTCCATCTGGTAATCTTCATTTAGAAAGTTGTGCAGCTCATTTAAAAAAGTGTCATTACCATGTTGTTCATTAGGTACGAACACTTTCTCCAATGTTTTGCGAAAGTTTCAGCTTTTTCAGAATCACTTTTAGCCCATATATTCTGTATGGTTCGAATAAGGGGATCGTGTTTTATGGACTTGTTCGTACGCTTTATTACTTCATATAGACAGTAGTCGGTAGCTACAGTTGCATCTAAATTTTCCAGATCTCTATCAGTTTTTCTACTATCCTCTACACTTAAGATCTCTTTGAGTTTTTTTGTTAACTTTAAAACCACTTTATCGGGCGGATATCTAGTTCTCTGCCACTTTTTTCTTGCCTTTTTCTTTTCAGCCACTTTTTCTCTTATACTCAATGGAACTTTGTTCCGTTCGGGTATATTTTTTTCATTCAAAGGGGTAGAATTTCAAGCTGGTTGTTGGATAATATTATTAAAGTGCTCAACTCCATTTATTATATCATTATCTGAGTTTAAAGCAATGTGTATATTTACATTAGCTTTTACCAAATGTCGAAAGAGATTAAATGAAGTTCGTTTATTATGGAGTACACAACTTCTTGATGCAGGCAATATTTTTCTGCCCAGAGTTACCTTTACTGGGGTGTGGTCAGACCACAAGTCATAAATGGATTCACATTGCACTATCTCTTTCTTAATACCTCTTGTGACAAAACAATCTAGTAAATCGGGGATTTTGCTGCAGTCTGTTGGCCAATAAGTCGGTTGTGCACTTGCTACCGTGCATATTGAACATATTGAAAACACCCCAGAGGGTGTTTTTGGCATTGCGGAGATACTTATTGGGCCGGACCAATCTTCAACCACTATTGTTGTGGCTTGTATTTCTGCCCTTGCATATGGGTTTGACAAATGATGTTTTATGTTGTTTCTTATAAGTATTCCAGAGCCTCCGTGTGCTGTACCATCTGGATGTATTGTGTGATAGAATTTATAGTTCGGTGTAGAAAAATAATCCTTACGGGTAAAATGAGTTTCAGAGACAAGCAGAATGTCGATATTATGCATATCTACAAGTGTTTTGACTTCCGGGTTGTGTTTAGATAACCCGTTTGCATTCCACAAGACTATTATCAATCGATCGAATTTATGGCATTTTAGACATTAGGGTTACCAACATTGTGGCCATTACAGTCATTTGCTGCATCATCTGCTTCATTACCGCCATCATTTCGCGGAATTCATCAGTGAGTGTAGTGATCAATATGCTCACTGTTGGATTTGTATCAGTTTCTCTTATGTTATGTCTTGGATTGTTTCCGTTTCTAGCGGTTTCTGCATATGTGAATCCATGGCGCCTTTCGGCGGCCTTGCCTTGTAGAGGTGCCGGATAATTTGCACCTAAGGCGGGAAAAGTGCCTAGCAAGGGGGTGCCAGGTTGCTTTTCAGCAATAAGAGGGGCTGACTCTACAGGACCTGACGAGGGGTGTTTGTCAGGCTGCTTGCCAGCTTTGCGAGGGCCTCGTAAAACGGGGAAATAACCAGGAGGTTGCCTAAAGGTAACATTTGTATCAGAAACAACGCGAGATGTTGTTTTCTGCTGGGCAGAATTATCGGCTCTTTTGGCCGAAGGGGTTTTATTGGGGTTAATGATCTTTTGATAGACCTGGCAACCTTTATAGTTTGCGGGGTGATTTCCCTCACACAAAACACATTTTACATCTGCAGTTGGAGCTTTTCGAGAACAATTTATTGATAGATGCTCTACAGCGCTTTTAATGCACTTGGATTTTCTATGGCACCCAGCCTTAGTATGTCCGTAGTGTTGACAATTAGAACATTGTACGATTTCCCTCGTTGGTCGGGGGGTTCAAAAGACACAATCGTGTTAAGCAATCTTTTAATTTGATATACATCCTTAATGTTTTCATGGGGCTCTAATTCAATCCTAAGCGATGACAAGGGAAGTTGGGTATACCTGCTTTTTATATTATGGACATATTTGACGTTGTGTCCTAAATTTTTAAGCGCATCAACAATATCCTCCACATCTGTCAAATAATGGAGATTTCTTAACACTACTTTAAAATTTCTTTCCTCTTTCAATTTATAAGTGTAGAATTCTGTATTTTTATTTTCCAAAACTTTCACAATTTTCGAAAAGAATTCCGGAGTTTTTGGTAGTATTTTCACCTTATTGTGGTTTAGTACCTTAAGAACGTATCCTTCATTTACTTTTTCGTCGAGTTCTTTAATTAGATTTTGACTACACCATCAACAAAAATTGGAGGAGGTTTGTGAACGACTTCCTTTTGTTTAAGCTGTTCATCGACTCCAAGCCCAGAAAATCGATTTTGATTTTTTGGTCGATCACCCAACCAGTACTCATCCTCATGGCCTGTTTCCAATTTTTCAGGGATGAGTTTGGACTGCGAGGCCTTTTTGATGGAACTTCGGTCCAGGAGTTTCCAGTCTCCTCGGATGCAATGGGTTAATTATGAGAAATTACAATCTCATAACGATTTCTAGCATTTCCTGGCGTAAGGGAATTCACATTTGGACTATTAAGTACTGGTGTCATAATAGTTTTGGTAGGTTTCGGTATTGTTAACGATTTTGGCGTGTTTACTGAGAGTTCCTCAACTGGGGGAGTAGACACGGTAACCCTGTCCATTTATAAATACTCCTAAAGGTATGCTAAACCCTGCGTGTGGTTGGACTATATTCGTACTATTTTTTTGTACGAATTACAGAATTCAGCTAAACAGCTGTTGATGTGATTCTCAAAAACAAAAACACAAGCACGTACTGCGGGTGCCCGCAAGTCAATTTTGTTTAAATACTCTCACCTGGGAAAAGATGGATATAATTTGAACTTTTTATTAATTTTGGGGGATTTATAAAAATAGCTAGTACTACTAGCACGCACTGAGACGGGTAGAAACCTTAAAAACTTTTTATTTTTACTGAGCCAAAAATCTTGCACTTTTTGAGTATAGTATACATACATATATATGTATATGCATATATATATATATATATAACATATATATATATATATATATATAACATGGCATTTATTGTCGCAGTGTCCGCAATTTTAAGTAATGCATCAAATAAAGAAGAAAATATTATATATATATATATATATATATATATATACATATATATATATATTTTTTAAGATAAACAACAGTAATATAACTAGCCTTTCCAAAATGACTACAGCAGACTGCGACAATATTAGAGAATTGAGCAATGTATTTATTATTTTCACCAGGTACTGAAATCACACCTGAACAAAACTAACTCACAATGAAAACAACGGGGAAGCCCCAGTTTTATTTTTACTTTTAAAGGCATAGCCATATTAAAGTTATATAAATAAAAAAGAATTGCTATGTTTACTTTCCGTTAAAGTATCTAAAATAGAACATAGCGCAAAATTAAGCAGGTTTACTTATTTTTTCGACCGTATGTGTTATGTATATGTATATACCATATATGTATACGGCGATATGTTTTTTAAGGGATCATATGTTATTAGTGGACAGCTGAAATAATAGCCTATTTTTCCAATATATTTAAAAATTCGAGAACAATACTTTAATCAACTTGTACGAACTGCCAGGCAAATGAAACGTTTATAGAACTATTGCAAGACTGTGCCCGGAATGTTCGACGCCCTAAGGGTAAGGAATTCCATGTTCGCTTTACAAAGAAGACGGTCAAGCACGGGGCGGCAATATTATGGTCTGGTGTGGTATCGGTTCGATACGTCGAATTACCGATACTATGACCAGATTCCACTACAAAGATATTTTGGAAAATACGATGATGAACTATGCTGTGGAAAGTATGCCTCTTAGATGAACATTCCAGGAGGATAACGAATCGAAGCATACTTCTAAGTTGATAGTGATTGGTTCCAAGATAATAACGTTGCCCTTCTTGACTGGCCAAGTCAATCTCCGGACTTAAATCCAATTGAAAATCTTTGGGGAGAATTGAAACAAAGAATTAGAAGCGAGACTCTTAGAAATAAGGATCAGTTTTGGAGTTTTGTTCAAAAAACTTGGTTTGAAATACCATTAGAAACCAGCAGGAAGCTTATTGCCAGCATGCCAAAAAGAGTCAACAAAATAATTGAAAATAAAGGTGGCGGCTTTTACCAAAACTTAGCCAATTTAGCAGAAAAAACTTGATTTTTTTACCTTTTGCTTATTTTATCTAAAAGTACTTATTATTTTGTACAATGTTTTTGGATTCATTTCTTGTTCTTGTCTTAGTATTTATTTTATTTCTAATATTATAACAAAAGAAAATAGTATTTATATACATGTACATATATAGTATTTATATACATATAATTCTACTGTACGGGCGTTGTCAGTGAACTCCTCCTAAACGGCAGGACCGCTTTGCATAAATTTTCGTATATGCGTCTGGGTGGTGCCCGGGATGGTTTAGATTTACAATTCGGTCCAATTGGACAAAGGGGCGTGGTACCTCCCATACAAACAAAAAATTAAAAATCAATTATTTCTGCTCCTGTTTACGGTATTTGAACAAAATTTGGTACATCGGTTTGGTGTACATATCTTAAGTGCTGCTGCAAATATGGGCGGGATTGGACAATGGGGAGTGGTACCTCCTATACAAACCACGAATGAAAAAGCAATTATTTCTGCTCCTGCTAAAATTTGGAGTCAAAGCAACGTTTGCCGGGTCGGCTAGTATACATATATATGTGTACATATATATACATATATATGTACATACAGCGTTGCCCATATTCGACGGACCCATGTTTTTTTAAAAAAAATCAAAGAAAAAAATAAAAATTTGGCGGTTGGCAATCTTATTCATTTAATTTGTTCCAAGTAGATTTGTTTACATCAATTTTTGAATATGATATCTCTCAAATGGCCGCCTCTGGCGTTGATGGCGTATTGTGCCCTTTTTGCAGCATTTTCCATCGTTTTCGCCAACATTTTGGCCGGAATAGCGGCTATTTCTTCACGAATGTTGTCCTTGAGCTCTTCTACGGTCCTTGGCTTGTTAACGTAAACCTTTGACTTCAAATGTCCCCACAAGAAGAAGTCAGCGGGCGTCAAACCGGGCGAACGCGGTGGCCAGTCCAAATCACCACTTTTCGACATCAAACGGCCCGGAAACAAATTCTTCAGAAAATCGATTGTTATGCGACTTGTGTGCGGTGGAGCGCCGTCTTGTTGAAACCAGAACTGCCTCATACGCTTTCGACGAATAATTGGCATCACAAAATTGGTCATCATGTCGCGATAACGCTCCTGGTTGATGGTAACAGCATGGCCATTTTCGTTTTGGAAGATAAACGGCCCAATGACCGTTTTCGCATTAACGCCGCACCAAACTGTGACTTTTTCGTCATGAAGAGGCAATTCTTGAATCTCCTGAGGATTTTCAGTGGCGTAAATACGGCAATTTTGCTTATATACGGTCCCATTCAATGTGAAATGGGCTTCATCGGACATGATAATTTTGTTCCAAAATTGCTCGTCATCATCGGCCATTTCGATGACTCGTTGGGCCCATTCCAATCGACGAGGCTTGTCCGCAGGCAACAATCTTTGCGTCAATTGAATTTTGTACGGGAACAAATGCAAATCAATGCGAATAATCCGTTGTAAAGTGGACCGAGCCATGCCCAACTGCTGAGAACGGCGTTTTTGGGATGTTCTTGGGGACCTCTCAACACTGGCTCGTACGGCAGCGATATTCTCGGCCGATCGCCTTGGTCGACTTTTATTTGGCCTCTTCGGATTAGAAAGAGCCTCACCAGTCGAAAATTTTTCGTATAAACGCTTAATGGTGTTATTAGAAGGCGCACTTCTCACATTTTTTAATATTTTAAAAGCACGTTGAGTTTTCACAATTGACTTCTTCTGTTGAATGTAAATTTCAACTATTTCAGAGCGCTCGCGTGGCGTGTATTGTTCCATGGTAAAAATCTGCTTGGACTGACGCTTCAAACGCGGTATGTCATTAAGCGATCTGACATCTCTGTCAAAAGTTATGGCGTTGCCAGATGGGTCCATCGAATATGGGCAACCCTGTATACATATACATACATATATATATATACATATACATATACATATGCATATACATGTAACATTGGTGGCTGTGAAGGCGATTGGCAACACCGCCGTTAGGGAGTTAAGCATAGGTGTCGGTCGTGTTTGGCCAGTCAGTCCGCTATCAATTGTCAAGTTGCTATCAGTTGTCGTTGTTGTTTTTGAAATAAATGAACTATCAATTTTACATTTGGGGGCTCAACCGTCAACTTTAATTAAAATAATAATAATTGAGCAGAACATTAGAAATTCGAACGTGTGTGTATAGAGGAGAAGAAATATGGAAGAACACAGTGCCGAAGTACCAGATGAGAAAAAGGGACAGCAACATTACAACACAAGAGCGCAGGTTGCAAAGAATAACATGAACCCAGTCGCGGAATGTAAGCAGGTCGAGACAGTTGATCAAGTTAATGTCGAAGCAATGGAAACGCAAATAGCCGAGAATGCAAGAAATTTGCAAAATATAATAGAAATGCTGACTTTGAAAATACAAGCTGATGAAATAAGGCAAAGTGAAACGAAAATTTCTGCTGAAAATTTTGGGAAAGTTGTGCCAGATTATGACGGTGAAAACATTCCCGTAGAACATTGGTTTGTTAATTTCGAGCAAAACGCAGACGCTTATGGACTATCTGACAAGCAGAAATATGTACAAGCGCGTGGAAAAATGATTAAAACAGCTCAGTTGTTCCTAGAGTC
>JAHXMU010025570.1:217673-289835 GCA_019455685.1 Philornis downsi | reverse complement strand
GAAGCAGAAGCTCGACAACACAGTTATGTTCTTGAAGCCAAGGCCGTGTATTTAGCTACCAAAAAATTTCGACAGTATTTGTTGGGCATATCATTCAAGTTGATAACAGATTGCGTTGCGTTCAAGCAAACACTGAAAAAAAAAGATGTACCACGTGAAGTGACACAGTGGGTGGTTTATTTGCAAGACTTCATGTTTGAAGTAGAGCATCGGGCTGGAGAAAGGCTAAAACACGTAGACTGCCTTAGCCGATATCCAACGCAAATTATGTTGGTATCTACAGAAATCTCGGCAAGAATCAAAAACGCCCAGGGAAAGGAAATGGTAAAAGCTATAGCAGAAATCCTTGCAATTCGACCATACGATGGATTTAAGCTAAAGGGTGGCTTGATGTACAAGACGGTGAGCGGAAATGATGTGTTGGTTATCCCTAAGCTTATGGAAAAGGAAATTATCATTAATGCACACAACGCTGGTCATTTTGCGATACAAAAGACTATACACGCAGTCCAGCAAAACTATTGGATACCTCATCTGGAGAAGAAAGCAGCGCAAGTTATCCGGAACTGTGTGAAATGCATAATACACAACAATAAACTTGGCAAGAAGGAGGGA
The DNA here is from genome assembly GCA_019455685.1 of Philornis downsi. Taxonomy (NCBI): domain Eukaryota; kingdom Metazoa; phylum Arthropoda; class Insecta; order Diptera; family Muscidae; genus Philornis; species Philornis downsi. Next base: position 289,220 of record JAHXMU010025570.1, on the reverse strand, counting down.
TATTTGCATTGCATCGACAAAGGAGACAAACCATTAAGTACATTGCATATTGATCATCTTGGGCCTATGGATGCCACCACGAAGCAGTACAAATACATTTTTGCAATGGTGGACTCGTTTACAAAATTCGTGTGGCTATTTCCAGTAAAAACAACAAGCTGCGATGAAGCACTTAAGAAGTTGGAGGAGTGGTCCTGCATTTCTGGCAACCCTGAACGCATTGTCAGTGACCGCGGTGCAGCATTCACCTCAAATTTTTTTAAAGAATATATGACAACGAACGGTATCATCCATGTGCTAAATACAGCTGGAGTGGCAAGGGGGAATGGGCAGATTGAGTGAGTAAATCGTTCCGTTCTATCAGTTATAACGTGGTTCAAGTTTGTACCAAAAGTGCAGAAGGCAATAAACTCGTTTGTACATGCGTCGACAAAAAAATCACCATTTGAACTGATGTTTGGAGTTAGAATGAACAACCAATTAGACGATCGTATGCTTCAGATGCTGGAGCAGCAAATGTTCGAACTGTTCGATGAGGAAAGACAACAGATGCGTCAATCAGCTAAAGTGCAAATACAGAGAGCGCAGGCAGCTTATAAGGAGCAGTTCGACTCGAAGCGGAAAGGCCAGTTTGGGTATAAAGTTGGAGATCTGGTTGCAATTCGCCGTACTCAATTCATTGCAGGGCAAAAGTTGGCCTATAGCTATTTGGGGCCGTATGAAATCATAAAAATGAACGGAAATGGGCGCTTTTACGTCAGAAAAGCTGCAGAAGTAGATGGACCAATTAATACATCAACCAGCTTCGACAATATGAAGCTTTGGAGGTACGTCCTAGATAATGAAGAAGCTTAGTCATCTGGGACAGATGAATAATCGGGATGGCCGAATGTAAAATTGGTGGCTGTGAAGGCGATTGGCAACACCGCCGTTAGGGAGTTAAGCATAGGTGTCGGTCGTGTTTGGCCAGTCAGTCCGCTATCAGTTGTCAAGTTGTCAAATTGCTATCAGTTGTCGTTGTTGTTTTTGAAATAAATGAACTATCAATTTTACATACATATACATATACATATACATACATATTCTATTTTTTACTATTCGAGAAAATGGATCAAAGGAACTATATTATGTTTTGTGTAAAAAATGAAATTAAATGTGCAAGGACATTTAAAATGTTGACTGTGACGTTTGGAGAGTCTACTATGAGCAGAACACAAGTTTAATTGTGGTATAACCGGTTTAAGGAAGGCCGAGAGGTCAATGACCGATGAAACAACCGATGAAAACATTGAAGCAGTGAAGAAAATGATTTTGGATAATCGTCGAATCACTATAAGAGAGGTTGCTGATGATGTTGGCATATCGTTCGGCTCATGTCAAGTAATTTTTACGGATGTTTTAGGCATGAATCTTCGCTGCCGAAGATTGTTGCAAAATTGCTAAATTTTGAGCAAAAACAACGTCGCATGGACATCGCTCAGGAGCTGTTGAACGTCGTCAACGATCCAGACTTCCTCAAAAAGGGCATAACTGGTGACGAATCATGGGTGTATGGCTATGACATGGAAACCAAAGCCCAATCATCCCAATGGAGGCGTCCAGAAGAGCCAAGACAGACAGCACGTAAAGTTTGTTCAAATGTGAAAGTTTTGCTCACTGTTTTCTCCGATTGCAATGGCGCGGTTTGTCATGAATTCTTGCCACAAGGTCGTACAGTCAATAAGGAATACTACCTTGAAGTTATGCGCTGTTTGCGTGGAGAAATTCGTCAGAAACGCACAGAATTGTGGAAAAATCAATCATGGATTTTGCACCATGATAACGTACCAGCTCACACATCGATGTTTGTGCGTGAGTTTTTGGCCAAAAACAAACACGTAATCATGCCTCAACCACCGTATTCACCGGACTTGGCACCCGCTGACTTTTTCTTCTTTCAAAAACTGAAGACACCGATGAAAGGAAAGCGTTTTGCTACGATTGAGGAGATAAAAGAAAAATCGAAACAGAAGCTGTTGGCGATACCAAAAGGGGCGTTTCAGAAGTGTTTCGGGGATTGGAAAAAAAACCTTGACATAAGTGTATTATATCTGAGGGGGATTACTTTGAAGGGGACAAGATAGTTATTGATGAATAAATAAATACTTTTTGAAAAAATTTAAAGTAACGGTTATTTTTGATCGCACCTCGTATGTATTTAATCTTTGTATTATTCTATAAAATCACAAAATTTAGAACAAAACAGTGTTCCTAGATGCTTCAATGGCTACAACCAACAGCTAGTCCCAATTATGTGATAGTTTTGAACAAAAAATCAACTTAACCCAAAATATCTTTAAATACACAAATTCTTTTTCAGTTATGTAAATGCAAACTTGTAACTCCATTCTTTTTAAATAAATGTGTCAAGTTTAGCTGTCAAATATCCATAAAGATTGAAGGTGCAAAATAATTTGTCAAAAATCTGATTTTTGTTTTTGCCAATTTTTGTTTTTTGTTTAAGAATTGTTGGATTCTTTTCACAAATTTTTAAAATCGTTTTGTTTTTTTATTTTATTTACGAATAGACCATCTTGTAAAAATTTCGAAATTGAAAATTTTATTACGCTTAGTATGTACAGAAATAAGTTACCCTTTTTATTTTTTTACAAATTGCATGCAGTGTTCATGCACTTTGTTTTTCTCGTTATACATTTTTCTATGCGTTCTGAATGTACCGCTTTCTTACCAATCGCATTTTGTACCAATTGAATAATGATGTCAAAAGTCTTTTGTTACATCTGCCTACAAATCATGTTCATAAGAAGGGCAACTTCTATTGAACTTAAACATTTCTGAGCATCATCATAAACAGAAGAGTAAAAAAACGCGACATGAAAATCATGATTGAATATAAACAAAATTTCATTATTAAATAGTTTGAAACAAATATTTACTAAACAAAGTGCATAAGTTTGGCTACATCTGCAGTAGGGTCCTCGCAGACTACCGAAATACAATGACAGAAATGGAATTGACGCAAGATCGTGTTTGTATGTTCTTATATTACTTGTGAAATGAAAAATGTATGTGTGTTATATCGGAAAACAAACGCCAATGTATTTTAAAAGAATATAGAACAGAGAATTTTCTTTTAATTGGATGACCGAATAGCCCAATTAAATCCAAACACAACCATAAGAGGTTTTTTGAGAATAATATCAAGTTTGTCAACTGCCACCGATGTGCAAAAAATGTTTATATCCACTTCATAATATGCACTGACGCAAGGTGTAAATATATGTAAATAAAATCACTTTTAATTTCTGTACTAAAATCCGCGAAAACAATTGTTGCTGTCGAAAACCACATTTTCAAACAATAAGCGAAAACTGAGTGAAAAAATTAAAAAAAAAATGCATTAGAAGGTACTTGAACATTATCAAATCATCACAACTACAAAATGTTCAATGCTAAAATAATTTATTGATTCAAGAATAAACATTTTTGGAAATAGGCGACTAAGTTGTTGATATGTTCTCCAAACATTTTGGTCGCAAGAGCCAACAGCTTTTATTTGCTATATCCCAACATTTATATTGATATTTACTATACCTCACATGTCATATGCTATATCATATATTACTATCGACAATTACCCCAATTTTATTAAAATATGATTGAATTTAGCACATATGATTAGGTTGAGTTCGTGAAGGAAGCCATCTAGAGGACCGTATTTACAATTTGTTGTTTCTAATTCGTTAACATGTAATTTATAATAGTATGTAACATTGAGTGATAATTAAATCAGTCCCTTACCAGTAGTTAGTTGGAATGTAGTTAGCATGTTTACAACAGAACATCTTTATACTAAAGTTATAGGTATTAGTTTCCAGCAGAGAAATTGCTAATGACTAGGGCATAGGAGGCTGTAGCTAGAAATTTTATAATTGTATTTTTTATAAACTTCATTCCTAGAAAGTCCTTAGGGGATCATATTTTCGTCGAAATTGTTTTTATCAAACATTTCTTAACTTCAATTTCTGTTAGTAAGTGTAACATTTGCGAATATTTGATTGAAAGTGATTATTAAGAAGAATTTTTTGGAATATATATGTACTTTAAAGTAATTGCCACTAGAATCGATGTTTTTCAGGGCAATGTTTACTATTTATTTTACAGTTTTATACTTACAGTTTTATATTTAGAAAACTGGGCGTTGGAAAGGTTTCAAGAAACATATCATTAGTCTGAAGGGGCTTTTCTATTTAAAACAGCTTATCGGCACTTTTCTTAACAATATGTTATCTATCATATCATCTTTATAATTCTTCTATAAAATGAGTCAGGATGATTTATGCTGAAAATGTTCTTTAGAAAAAACATAAGCGTGGAAATTTTATAAAAATTGTTTTTGCACTTTTATATGTAATTTGTAAATTCAATCAAAAAAGTGCCGAGAATTGGCCAATAAAACACAAAAAATTATTCAAATTAATTATAATTTGAGTTATATTAATTATAAAATAACATACGTAAAGCAACGTATAATTGAATCATTAAAATATTTTTCAAACGCATTTGCCGAAAAAGGCTTCAATACTCGCCGCCAATTCTATTTTAGGTCTTACATCGACCGAAAACGGGTGCCTGGAAGTGGTATTTTCAGTTTTCGAAAAAGAAAACCTGTATAGAAATTTTTAGTCAGGTAAACTAACTTACATATATGTTCACCCAACATCATTTTGCATTGGTGTAAAAGTGTGGGGGTGAGTCGCTAGATTAAAAAAAAACAATCTGCATTTCTCTATTTCGAATTTCGATCCGGCAATAATGCGATTCGCAAATACGTAAAAACCGATATTTGACACTCGTAAGCACATGCGAATGAAAGCTTTCGAAATAAAGAAACGCAGATTCGAATTCGAGAGTCCCATTATCAGGCCTAACTTTGGCAAACGCTCAGTGCGTACCAAATATGACTAAAATTGGTACAACCATGTAAGGTATGTTAATTTTTTTTCAAATTCTGCTAACATTATAAAAAAAATCACAATAGACAAATATTGAAGTTACAACAGAGTCCACGGGGATTTTACGTGAGAAAACCATTTCCAATCCACGGCTACGATGTAGCAAAATATGTGCCAAGTTTCGGCTGCTATCATGTTCACCATCTACCAGACAGATGGGCATCGCTCAATCAACTTAAAATGCCATAAAACACATTTGGTTAAAAGATTCTTGGTACTTTAGACGCTTCCCCCTTGGTGTTACACTTTTGGCCGCATCAGACGATATATAGCTCCATTCTTTCGGGAGAAGGTATTAAAAATTAGCCGGAAACATATCTGGAGCCATATGGCGATTGTTGAATGACATTTATTGAGTTTTTGGCCAGAAGCCCGCTTATAAAATTGGTTTGTGAAGCGATGCGTTACCGTTAACAGAAATCCATGTTTTTCCCCACAAATCTGCTTCTTTTTCGATGAATCTGATCTCTCAAACAACGTTCACATACTCTTTATTTACTGTCTTACCTTCCGTCAAGAATTCTGCCTGTACAAACCTGCGATAATCAACGAAAACAGTCAACATTACCTTTACATGGTTGTAGTTTCGCTTTCGACTTAGTTGAAGTCTTGTTAACGGGTTTTTATATCTCACCACCAGCTATAATTGGTTTTATGAATATGGAGTGATCTTTACGTGATTGGGTTCTTGAAGAAAATGCAGGTCTTTCGTAACTAGACGAGCGGCGCAATGTTCCACACCCGAAAAATCGTATAAAGTGATACGATTTGATTCGGAAGACACAGAAAGTTTAGGGACTATCTCTCTATCAAACTTAAATGACGATTTTCAGTAACCATTTCTTTCACTTTATTGGTGTTAACTTCAATTCAGTAAAAGTAAAAGTACAGTAAAATTTTCAGCGTTTCGACACTTGAAATTCCGCTTATTGTAAAAAGTTTGAGACAAATTCATTATTCGATGTTTTTCTCCATTGACCATTTTTAGTAACTAAATGATAGCAGTTGTGGCAACTTAGCGGCAAAGAGAATTTTGTTGCAAAGTTCGATATATTAGTTAAATTTATCAATATTTAAATTTGTTTATTTTTTGCTGCGAATAACACCCATTGGTTCGATAACATACATGCATACATACGTTGTTAAATTTATTTGAAATACATTGTTTAAAATGTCATATTTTAGTTAAACTTTGCATCTGCATCATCTGTAGGAATCTTGGTGGAAACGGTCGTAATATCGTCATTAACACAGGGTGTCCGTCGTGAAGGTATACTACTTTGTTTGTTTATAATTTTTGATTAAGTAAAGGAGAATGGATCTTATATTGATAAATATTTTATTTAATGTCGACGATTATATATGGAATACAATATCAGATAAATGTCCAACTCTGTTAGCCTCACAAATGCGATCCCTTTTGAGCACATTTTTCATTACATTATCACACATTTCACGCGATATTTCATTAATTAAATGAATCTTAAATGGAAACAAACGCAAATCCTTGTGCAAAATTGTGTCTAAAGTCGTTCTTTGAAGACAAAGCTCCTGAAAAAGGCGTCGAACTGAGGTTGATGGATTGTTTTGAACACTTTCTTGAGCAGCAGTAATGTTTTCAGCCGATCCTGCAGTACGTTGTGGTCCATGCTTGGACCTATCAGCTACAGACCCACTTTCTTCGAAATCATTCTTCACTACACGATAAATAGTGCGTCTTGTTGGCACGTTGTTTATCCCAAAAATTTCACGTAACTTTCTCATCATCACAGTAATAGATGATTGATTTTTAAAAAATGTTTTAACGATTACAAAACGTTGGTTTATCGAATATTTTTCCATAATAAATTTGCCACGTCTCTACTTCACGATTCCCAAATATGAACTGTCAAGACTAAAGTTTACCAAAATGGCGGAAAAACAAAGCAGTATACCTTCCCGACGGACACCCTGTATAATAATAATAAATATTATTAATTATTAATACTTTTGACATTTTGCTATTAATAGGTAATTTGCCAAAATTTTTCAAAATTTTATATTAAGTTAATAGTTTACGTTATTCGTAGAGTTTGTATTTTGTGCAAAATATTAATAACTGATTCCCAAATGATTTGTTTCAATTTATCATTGCTTTATTTCTAGATATCATTCCAATACCGTTTAACCGGAGAGAAAGGGCCAGCTCACTGTAAGCAATTTACTGTCACTTTAAAGCTGGGTGATGAAGAATATACTGCTGAAGAATTTAAAATAAAAAAAGCCCAGCACTTAGCGGCGAAGGAAGCTATACAAAAAACAAAATACAAACATCCCTTACCAAAAGTAAACCGCCAAAATGAGGATCAAAACACTGTACGAGTAAATGTTACACCTACTGTTGAATTAAATGCATTAGCTATGAAATTGGGTCAACAGACGTATTATGTATTTGATTCAAAACTAATACCTCAACCAGATAATAAAGTCTCCACAACGGAAAATATTTTACAACGTTATAGATTCACACAAGTACTTGGATCTAATGGGCATATAAGATCAACCCGTATTTTGGAGAAAACGCAACTACAACGCAATTCTTTCGGTGCTTTAGGTGCAAATCTGGGTTATAACCCAGCTATTTACCATGTTCAGCAGGCAAGCCACAGCCAACAACGAACAAAATCCCAACAGAATTACCCTGTTCTCGTAACTGGAGCTCATCGTCAAACGTCTGCGCTGCCCACTCCTTGTACAATTACATTAATAGTGGGCACTCAAAAATTTGTCGGAGTTGGAAGAACTATACAGCAAGCTAAACATCATGCAGCAGCGCAGGCTATAGTAAAGTTAAAGGAAAAAATGGCACGTCACAATGAAATTGTCGTCGAAAGGTGTGATGAAACCAATCCCAAGTCGCCAGTTTCGCTTGTTTTCGAAATTGGTATAAAACGGAACTTGCCGGTGGATTTCAAAATTTTGCGTGAGGATGGACCGGCACATATGCGCACTTTTACTACTGCTTGTATTGTTGGAGATATAATTACTGAAGGCGAAGGAACGGGGAAAAAAACCTCAAAAAAGAAAGCTGCTCAAAAAATGATTGAAGAATTAAATAAATTACCACCACTAACTCCTGTTGATTTACCGACAAAACGTATCAAATCAAAAACACCGACAAAGAAACTTTTGGCACCTGAGATCAAATATAGCCACGACCCAGATATAGAACATCGTAGTAAAGAGAAGAAACTCATCCCAGTTGCAGATGTCGAGAATCCTGTTGCAAAATTGCAGGAATGGTGCCAATACAACAACTATTCAGAGCCAGCATTCAAACTGGTAACAGAGAACGGAAAAGATAGAGCACGGCGTGGACAATTTGTGATCGAAATCAGCTCAAATGGTTTCACTGCCCATGGGGTTGGGAACAGTAAAAAGCTGGCCAGAAGAAATGCAGCTCAAAGTAAATATACAGTTATTGTTTATATTATATAACGTTGCCTCATTAAAGAACTTTAGTAAACTAGTGCTATGCAAAAGTCATTACTTTTGAAACAGCAGTAATTAACTTACCTATTCCATAGACGACGTTACTAAAATTGAACATGAAAAAAAATTGTTTTCGGAATGTTTAGTGATATTTTTTACCCATTAGTGCAATTTTCCAGTATATGATCTACTAATTTTACTTTGATTGACCATGGTTTAAAAAACCACAAAGCTGTGTGAAAAATCCAAATAGGAATTTGAACTTTCAGAGTTTCAGATTCAGACAATGCGTGTTGAAAAACTGATTATGGGAGTATTAACTCCTTTTTTGAAATTTATATATCTGTGTATGTGATGAGAATATAGAGGGAAAATATCATTTCAAAACTGCCGGTCTGGCTAGGCTGTCAACTGTTAAATATCTGCCGTCTGAAGTGTTATTTATTTAGTGAAAGGTTTGCCATTTTCGAATATGGATCGTTTAACAACCGAAGAACGCGTAAAAATAATTAAAACTTACTACAAAAGTGGTGATTCAAACGTGGGCACTTTTCGTGCATAACGAGTGATTATGGTCGTCATAATCGACCCACTGTGCAAGGAGTTGAAAATACTATAAAGAAATTTGAACAGACGGGAAGCGCTGCAGATGTGGTCAGGCTCGCACATTATCACGGTATACGCATTGCCGAAAATATCGCTTCTGTTAGTGAAAGTGTGGGGATAATCCGAATTTAAATTCAAAGCGCTATGGTTGCATAATAACCGACTTTTGGCCTACAATTGAAGATTATGAACTGGACGATATGTAGTGTCAACAAGACGGTGCCACGAGCCCCAAAACACGACCGATTTTGGCTTTATTGCATGAGATGTTTCCAGAAAGCGAAATTTCACGTTTTGGCAACGTCAGTTGGCCACCTAGATCATGTGATTTGACGTCGTTAGCCTTTTTTGTGGAGCTACGTCAAAGACAGTGTTTATGCGGATAATTTCCAAACGTTGGAGCAACCAACATTCGTCAAAACGCTAGAAATGTGCGAAAAAGTGGTAGAAAACAACCTCAAAACCGTCAAAATTGTCGTTACTGAAACAGTGAAAATCCCAAAATCAAACACCAGAACCATTGCAAAGTCCCAAAGTGACAGTATGGGCAGCAATCTCTGGCAGAGGAATAATTCTCCCCCTTTTCTTCGAAAATGCGCGGGGCCAAAACGACACGGTTAATACGGAACGCTATGTTGAGATGTTGGACGGATTTTTGGCTCCAGAAATTGAAAGTTCAAGAATAGTGAATTCCAGAACTTGGTTCCAACAAGATGGAGCTACCTGTCACACATCAAACGACTCCATGGCGGTTGTGAAGCAGATGTTCCCTGGCAGACTGATTTCGAAAAGAGGTGATATCCCATGGCCCCCACGTAGTCGAGACTTGACGCCTCTTGACTTTTTTTTGTGGGGATACCTCAAACACAAAGTCTACAGTAATAATCCAAGAAACGTCGTTCAGCTCAAGGAGAATATCCATGGTGAAATGGCAGCCATTACACCAGTATTACTGAAGAAAGTTTTCAATAATTTTCGTTTGCGGTTAGAGGAGTGCCGTCGTAGAGAGGGTCACAATTTAGATGATGTTATTTTTAAAAAATAAACTCCATTTATTACTCTACAATGCCTTAGATTTTTTTTAACCATACCTTTTGTATTTATTTTTTAATCTATTTTTTAAATATGCACGTTCTATTGCGCCACCCTGTATAACGAAAAAACTGACGACAAATTATTGGGAAAAATTAATAATTACCAGTACTTTTTTAAGATTTAAATAACTAAGCAATTCAGGTATTATACAAATAATAGCAGAAAAAAGATTAATTTTACTCATAATCATTTCCCCGTTCAGAATGGAAAAAAAGACGGACAGCTTACTATCTGGCGGCAATATCAAAGAAAATATAGTTCATGCGTGAGTAATTATCGATGAGGAATATCATTGAAATACGCAAGGAGCCTCTATTTGTAAGTGTTTTGGGATGAAAAGAAAATTTGTAATGTATTTGGAAGTTTGTTAAACTGCCTGGTTACTCTTACTTGAAGAGGTTTGCTCATATGATTTTTTGCTCGTATAATTAATTAATGCGAATTGATCGTGTGAATAATAATTCTGCAAGAAACAAAGGCGAGAGGTTTTAATGGAATTAAAAAACAAAAGCAATGAACGAATTACTACAAAGATAGGAAAGGAAAAACCTAGAAATTGGATCACAAACGGAGACACGTTCACAAATCGACGAAGAATACTTTATAACAAGTTTTCAACGGTGTTTGGAAACGACTGCTATAAATTCAGTTGAAAATTATTTTTTGCTCATCAGAAAACAAAGCTGAATCTGAGCAACGACACCATTGGTTTACGTACAGTGCAGTGCAGATATAATTGCATTTAGACAGTGTGGTTCTAAATACGAGTGTCACTCAAATTGTAACGACTATAAACTCGGCAACCAAATTACGATTTATATCCGATTCTATTTGTGCATAAATATAATTTGAATCAAAAAACTCCTATATGTTTTGTGGGGACTTAATCGTGTCATGTGTAGAATTCTACCTATTGGAATTGTCCAGAACTGACATAGATCGGATTGATGTACGACGTCTCAACATTATGAATGTATTTGCGGGAATTTGATTGCCTACTCTGAAATCAGTAAAACATTTCTTAGTATTGCCAAAGGCATTTAAAGAGGAATAACATTCGGTCGCACTTTAGAAAAATGCTCTGCTAGTTCCATTTAAATTTTGCTTACATTTTGAAATAGAAAAAATGAATTTTTCCCGCGCATTTATGCAAATTTTGTGGTCGTTTATGTATTAAGTGTTTACTCGTAATATGATTTTGTACCTCCTGGTTGCAATATTTTTTTGCATAAAGCCTTTCTTTGTTGCATTGCTTTCTGGATAGCTAATTTAATCGCATGTATCACTAGGGTTTTCAATTTAAATTAATATAATACTAAATTTCGTCTTAAATGGAGCTGTTTTTGAAAATTTCGCGTTACCAAATGTGCGGAACGGTATATTTCGTTCTACAAAGCCATTGCAGCATTTCAAAACTTTGATTCTTGGAATTTGGAAATTTTTGGAGTACACTAACTTCATCGAAAGGAAAATCAGGAAGGAAAGAAGGAAAGTCAATACTTTCTTTTTATGGTCTTCAATGTTTTTCGCATTGCAAACGTTCTATTCCTTCATTTTCTTCTAAAATTCTAAAACAATGTATGTTAGTTGTCAACCACAGGTTGATAGGATATGCAAAATTCAAATGAAGCTATGCTTTCTCACAATTTGCTAATTTTACGAATCTTTTAGAGAAACATCCACATTGCAATGGAATGAACACACGCTAAATGAATTTAACAAATAGCTTCGAACAGGTACTCCAATAATTGTCATTACGAGTTTCACACAACAGGCACATCACAGTGGGAAATGGTAGATATCTTATGCGTTATCCATGAGAAATAGGGAATAGCCTGTGCGGTGTGCTACCCACGAACGTAACTTATTACTCATAGGCAACTTATTACCGTGGGTATTTACCCAACAATACATATTTTATTCATGAGTAACGAGATGTCGACACTCGTCTTCTTAAGAGCACAAATGTAATTTTATATTGCGATAAAGATTGGTTACTGTTATTGGCTGCCTACTTATATCCAGGCAAAATGCAAATCCATTTGCATATATACATATGTACATATACATTCATATACATATGTACATGCAAACAAGCGGACAAGTGAGCGTCAGTTAAAAAGATTGTGAATTACAATAACAGTACCAATTCGCCGCGATCAACAATTGCATTTACTTAGAGAATAAGTCCCTTTTTGCATAAATGTTTGCGTATTTGTACGCACGTACATCCGTACATTACCATTGGAAGACCTCTGTCGTTTAACCCTTGGTTCGTTGGGGTCGATGAGTGAGGTTATTTGATAATACCGAAAGTGTGGAAAATCGAACATACTGATAATTGTGCGTTATATTATCGCGTTATACTTTCGGTCATTTTGTCATCGAGTTGCAACGCCTATTTTTTCTGAATTTAAGCAAATTCTTCAAAGTTCTCGTTCGGAAAAGTTATAGAGGTAAAATTTTATTTGTGATACCCTACAGTTAGTCGCTTGGGTAATCAGAACATTATAATTATCGGCCTCTTCCATATCGTTTGTGCCTTTACACTCTACAATCGGTCCATTGGACAATTCATATTAAAGAAAATACATTTCTTGAATCCGTTTTAAACTACTTTCATATTTGTTTGAATACTGAAATAGTTCTTTCCTCGGCAGTACGTTATAACTTACGAAGCACATTGCCAGTCGCTGATTTTGGAGATTTGAAATTTTTTAATTTCTGATAACAGCAACAACTACGACTGCAAACGCTCTTGTTTCTTTCATAAGAGCTGCCGATGCTCTTACCAAATTCGAGACAAAGTTTAGCACCAAAAAAGAGGACGAACATTCCTTTTTTTCTCGGAGATTCACGCTAAACAATTGAAAATGTTGTGACAAAAGGTTTTATTAACCTATGAGGGATGTTTAGAATATATTGAGTCCTCAGTGTATGCAAATGCTGAAGATATAGAATCTGCAGAAGGCAAATATGACGCCTCATACGATGCAACGTGTGTTGCTTGAGCGAAATCAATGAGAGAGTACATGCTTCCCATAATCGGGAAAAATCGGGACGGTTTTCACCGAATCCGAGCTATGACTATTGTCTCATGCATGTGGTAGGCTGTCACCCAGAAATGGTGACAAATTTTCAAATCGGTCCTTGCACGCGACAACGCCTGCACCTTCGGAAACTTTTTCGAATCAAAGTTTCTCCACAGGTTCGATAACCTCTGTTATGTTATCGGGCACAGCAACTACGGATGTAGTCCATAATTTGGCATTACCACCACACTGTGATACCAATATTTTGAAGAGTGACTTTCTGTCGTGGCCCACTTTTAGAGATCGCTTTACCGTGTTCTATGTTAATAACGCGAGATTAAGTGACATTGGAAAGTTATGCCACTTGGTGAGAACGACCAGCGACGAAGCTCGGGAAATTGTGTCAAAGTTCCCGCTAACAGGCGGCAGTTTTGCGCATGCTTGGAAGACATTGAAAGACACGTATGAAAACGAACGCATTCTTGCAAATAAATGAGCAAATACGGAAACTTTTTAGCATTCCGTCAATGAAAGCCGACAAAAGTACGGAATTGAAAGGGATTTTTGTCGGCTATGTTGGTCTATAAGGTCTCCACTGATACCTGGAACCCGATAATTGTTTTTATTTGTGTCCAACGTCTGCCGAAACAAACAGTCATTTTATGGGAACAGAGCATAAAGGATAAGTCAGCCTTATCCTCGTGGAGGGATTTAAATATCTCTAAATGCCTCTCGCAATCATGAATCAAAGAAGTGTGGAAGCAAACACAATTGCTCTGTTTGCGATAGACGACACCACACTTTACTTTACTGGGAATCGTAATAAGCCAGAGAATCCGTAATAAGCCAGAGAATCCAAGCGTTTTTTTTTTGTGGATCTAATAATTTGACGCTTGACTCAACCCATTTCCTAAGGGCTAGTGCATTTGTATTGCCTAATATATCAGGAAATCTAGCATCTTTCGTGGAGCGTGACCAATTTTCTTTTTTGCCAAAATTGAAACTAGCCGATGCCCGTCTTTTCGACTGTCGCCCGGTGGACCTTTTGTTAGGGGCTGATATGTACCCTAAACTTCTTTTGGGGCAAACACAGCAATTTCCAGGTTCATTGCTATCTAAAAATAGAGCGTTTTAAAGAGTTTTGGACCTTATTGGCTCGAATCGAGGATTGTCCCAACTCTCGTCCCTTATTCATTATGTCAAACAATCCTGACGGAATTTTTGTTTTGACACCAGGTCACTTTTTAATTGGGGCACCACTTTGGACCTCATCAATCGTTTTCGGAAAATGAAAGCTCTGGCTCATATATTGTGTTAGATGGAAAAATGAGTAATTACACGAGCTACAGAAGAGGTGCAAGTGGCAATACCCCCAAAAAGATGTTTTTTGAATGACTACGAGCATTCGACATGAACAAGAACCGCCTACCTCTTAACGCTTAGGCCGTGTTATTAAAGTTTATCCGGGTAGTGACGGTCATGTCCAAGTTGCGGACATTCAAACGGGAAATGGTGTTGCAACACGGCCGGTGTTGGTATTCTAATTGGTTATCTTGGCCAATTAGAGTCGTGTCGGGATCATGTGTGTCTTAATGCACAAGTCACCCCAATATATTATATGTTCGTTCTGTTTAACGTAGCGTCGGGTCGTCTAGGCCCACTTGAAGTATTTAGGTGCTACTATGTGTCGTCTGGGCTCAAAGTCTTCAGTATAATCTGTCGGGTCTATTGGACTAACCTTAATTGCCTAAATGATGCTGTAGACCGTCTGGGTTTAAAAAATTACACATCCTTCAATACCATTGTTTAAATATAACACATACTTTGCGTTGGCGGATACTAGCTTTGATTCTAGGCTTGAGACACATTTGGTTGCAGTCAGCTTGTGCTAGGAAATTATGTAGATGTGAGAGATAAAGTTGTCAATGTCTTGAATTGCCTGGAGGTGTTTTTGGGTAGATTTCTTTGCAAGGAAGTGGGGAATCTGCTAACTTTCCATTTACTCGGAGTGTTTGATTATAATCCAAGAAGCGGCTTCAATAAGATTCGTTCAAAATTAAAAAGAGCTTTATCCTCATCCCGATAATGTTCCTTTTGTGTCAAAGATATTATACGAGCTTTGATAAATGAGATTTCGGTGTGAGAAATCTCAAAGTTGGTTTGAGTTCGAAAAAAAAATCGAAAAATGTATGACAGAACTCTAAGCAGTCTCGGAAGTGACGAAAATTTTGCTTGAATCTGTAGTTCATCTGATTTTTTCCTGTTTTTGCTTTCGGTACCGGGGTTAACAAGGTCTTGTGTCTTACAAGATAGGCTGGATTATCATGTATAAGTAAATGTATCCAATTTGTTTCTGATAATAGTGAATGAATTTAGGGAGTATGATTTGCGGCGTAAGTTTCCTATAACTGTGGATGACCGACTGAGCACTGTAGACTAATCTGTCCATAAGAAGGTTTCAGCGGTTTTGAATCGGAATGAATAGTTTCCCATTTTATCAAACACTCTTAGTGCTGAGTGTTGGATAAAATGGAACTTAGTGTTTTCAAGCTAAAGTTATTGCATAAGTATTTTTGGTTATTGGTTTTATTCAGCCTTATAGATCTAAGAGGAGGACTATTTGCGATACATTGCGATGTTCGAGGACAACTGACTGAACTTGTAGAACTTGTTTCATGCTTAAAAAATCTGAGTCATAAGTTTTCAGAAGGCAGATCATTTAGTACTTGAGGATCGCTGGCAGTAACTTTCTTGAACGTAAAGCGTGTAGATCTAAGAGCATCAACGAGTTCTTTTTGTTTCTACAACGTATCGTCAACGGATAACCCGCTGGATACCGTTGACGTAAGTTTCCTTTCGTAGAATTGGAACTACGTTGCAATATGGCACTTTAGAGTCGCCAGCTAATTGTAAGAGGGTTAGGATTGCTAAGAAAGATGCTCAATTGACACAAAAAGTAACTGTGTTCAGTTCGTATTTTCTTTATTGCGTTATATATATATATCAGTCTGATGCACGGTGATACGCTCTATTTCCTAGATTTACCCTGATTTGCTGGTAAATTTTTTTGAATTTCTCTTCTAAAAACATGGTTATATTTCCTTCAGTTAAGAACAGTTACAACTAAGTCGGTTTGAAGTGTGGGACAAGTATGCAATATCATTGAGGAAAAAATCCCGGTGTGAATGTACGCTACGAGTTAAATGCGATTCTAACTTTAGTGATCTTTCTTAATCTGATTACGGCATGATGTGGGAAATAGAAAGTGTACAATTTTCTTTCAGAGCTTTTTTCGGGGGAAGACGTTTCTCCCATATGGCCAAGAAATACATAAGTACTCATTTAATACTGTGTTATACTGACTTTGCATTTCGATATCTTTCGAGAGATTCCCCTCCATTCTGGCATATTGATCAAGGGCTATGGATCTTGATGATGCGAGAAAAATAGATTTGGGAAACTCACTAAATGGTAGCCGAACGACATACCGGCCTTCTGAACATCGGTAGTTTTTGTGTAAATTTTCCTCCTGTTGCCAGAATTTTCGTCATTTAGACTCAAATCTTTGAAGGAAGTCACTTTTGTGGCGAACAATTGATCGGATTCCACTTTAAAGGGGTCGTTAAGTATATAAATATGTTTCCGAATACCATCGATGTTTATTAATCTTTCTGAATTGTTACCAAAAGTGGCATATATATGCGCAGATTTGGTGGAATTTGTATCTGCAAGGTCTATGTTCAAGATGTCTGTTGGGTTATGAATGTCATATGAAACCATGGGTAAATGTTGCGTAACTTTTGGAAGAACTATGGGGCAATCATTATGCCTCAACGAGAAAAGAATGAGTTCACATTCTTTAACGATTGAGAAGCTAGATGTTCGATATGAAATTTTCAATCGATTTCTGATAATGTTCGATAATAATGTTTGTTGAGTATCTGGGTCATTTAGAGCCTTAATAGTGAATAACTGGCCTTGATGTTTGATCTGTGGTATTATTTGAGACGTTTGCTTGAACATTAGAAATATGAGATTGTGATGTAGTAGAAACATGATTCGCATCCTGATTGTTTTCTGAACTGGGATGTATGACATTTTTCTGGCGAAAATAGCTTCAGGCGGAACCGTACTGGTTCTTTCGACTGTGCTGTCTTTATTAGTGGGACAGTTGTTAAAAAGTTTAGACTTGCTGTGATTGGACTCACAAAGAGCAGAGGAAATCTTTAAATTTTCTTGAGATGCATAATTTGGAGTTTTACGGGTGTTTTGAGCAGGAAGAATATGTCATTCTCTGGTTGACCTTTTGCAGGATAATTGTTCCACAATTTTATATCGATTCGCTAAGAACTAAATGCATGAGGTCTGTATTGGCAATTTCCTATGAGATTTCAGCGATTTTTTCCAATGAGAAAGTGTTTGTGTAATTGAATGCAGATCAAATAGATCACAATTGGTTCCCAGTCTTCCACATTAACAAATTTATTAGGGTAAATAAGCATTCCTGACTGTTGCTTGATTTTTTGGATGCGGTCACCATTCTCTACTGCAAGAATATTGCAAAGAATTTTAGAGCGTTTCAGGCAAATGCGAAGTTCCCGTTAGAAACCAGGTATCTTTTCACTATGGCTCCAGCGTTTCCTGTAGTTTTATTCCTCAAATGGTAAAATATTTGAGCACGGGAGAGTTAAAACATTTCAGTTTCGCATGGCGGAATTTTTATGCAAACTGACGAATCGGCTAGATAATGTGGAATTTCAGCGATTTTGGCGAAAAGCTGCACCAGTAAAACTAAATCTTTAAGTCCCAGATTGAGAAGGAAGCGGATTCTAGCAACATAATATGCGTATGAGCATACATTGGAATTTTTATTTTCTTTGATATCTTTTGAATTGGTAGTTTCTGGTGCTAACATTAGGGTTTCGTAATAGCTTTGCATTATCTTCCACCTGTTGTTCAGATATTCTGAGAGAGATCGAACAAAAGAGTAATATGAACATTGGATGAGAAACTCAATGCCACAGTGGAAAAGTACATACATTGGCCGCATTTGTCTCTGGAGTGAAAATTGAGAAACATAGAGCGGACGGAGAGCAAACTAATACTGCTCTTTTTCCCGCATAATTTTGTTTATTTTTTTATTTTATTTTTTTTTTTTGTACATTATTGTAATGTAAATATTAACGTATGAAAACATTTGTATTTGGCATTACAAAAATCTAAACAATCAACGTTCCATGTTATGAAAGATAGCGTGAGCGTAAAAGGTTTGCTTCTAAGCTAGCGTTCAGACTTAACAAAATTCACTCAGGGGCAGATGCGGGCCTCTGTAACTTTTCTCTGTGTCAATGTTTTGAAATTGGGTGTAAAGCAAAAAGACAGTCACTAAGACAGTCTACTTGCGATTTGCCCAAAAGTTCCTGTGTTCGGGCTACCTTAAATTTTCTGTTCTGCTCGGTTGTTACTGTAATTTATTTTACCGTTATTCCGCACTTGACGACAATGATGAAAATGCTCAAGAATTGTAATGTGACGACTGTCAATACCACACACAAAGTTAATTTTTAAGAAAACTCTAATTTCGCTAATTTATTGTACATATTTGTATTTGAACTTGTTTTTGTTGTTTTCATTTCCTGTTGGAAATTTTTATGCTTAAATGAATGCCTGAATGCAGTTGTGGTTTCTTTAGATTTCATTTCTTTGCGTTGGTTTTGTGTATTTTTCAGCTTAGAACCAAATATATTGGTAGAATTTTCTTTGTTATTGTTTTTTTTTTAAATGTACGTAAAATTAAATTATTTAGACATTGTATGATTTTGGCAATTGCTTCATGTTTAGAAGTTAGTGTATTATTTATTACTACCTTGGAATACGAGGTGTGATCAAAAAATAACCGTTATTTTCACTTTTTTTTTCAAAATGTATTTATTTTTTCATCAATTTCTATTTTATTTCCTTAAAGTAGTCCCCCTCAGATATAAGCGTTTCTTCTAAACCTCGAAACACTTCTAAAACGCGTTTTTTTGGTATCATCAATAGCTCTTGTTGCGATTTTTCTTTTATTTCCTCAATCGTAGCAAAACGTTTTGCTTTCATCGGTGTCTTCAGTTTTGGGAAGAGGAAAATGTGAGCGGGCGCCAAGTCCGATGAATACTGTGGTTGAGGCATGATTGCGGTTTTGTTTTTGGCCAAAAACGCACAACGCACAAACATCGATGTGTGAGCTGGTGCGTTACCATGGTGCAAAATCCATGATTGATTTTTCCACAATCCTGTGCGTTTCTGACGAATTGCTTCGCGCAAACGGCGCTTAACTTCAAGGTAGCATTTCTTATTGGCTGTACGACCTTGTGGCAAGAATTCATGATGCACCACGCTATTGCAATCGAAGAAAACAGTGAGCAAAACCTTCACATTTGACCGAACTTGACGTGCTTTTTTCGGTCTTGGTTCTTCTGGACGCTTCCATTGGAATGATTGGGTTTTGGTTTCAATGTCATAGCCCTACACCCATGATTCGTCACCAGTTATGCCCTTTTTGAGAGGAAGTCTGGGTCGTCGTCGACGACTTTCAACAGCTCCTGAGTAATGTCTATGCGACGTTGTTTTCGCTCAAAATTTAACAATTTTGGAACAATCCTCGCTGTCGCACGTTTCATGCCTAAAACATCCGTAAAAATTGTTTGGCATGAGCTGAACGATATGCCAACATCATCAGCAACCTCTCTTATAGTGATTCGACAATTATCCAAAATCATTTTCTTCACTGCTTTAATGTTTCTCGATATGACTATGAATAAAAATGGAGTTTGCTGATTAGAGTGGCGGGTGCGGTGTTGATGCAGATTGGGGTAAATTGACTACTGTTGCTGCAATTACAGTCTCTTTCCCTATCTCCTGAAATGTTACTGCCGTTTTTGAAATTACAAAAAAAAAAAGTAAAATGTAAAAGGAGAATTTTTCGAAACATTCTAAATATATCCTAAGCTGTGCGAGGTAATCGGGGCATATAAACTTATTTTTTTGTAGTTCTTTTAGGGCCAACAGATAAAGTAAAAACTTTTAATCGCATCAGAAAAGTAGTTTCAGCAGAATAATAAAAATGTGTCAAACCTGAGATACCATAATTTGGATTCCGCTTAGTTTCCGAACATAAGCTCTCTAATAATTCAAAAACGTCTGTATGGAAATCGGTCACACCGTTAAGAAGTAGCACATTTTTTCAGCTTTTTAGTTGACCCCCCACTGTGCATCCTGAGTAGTGTGCACATGCCGTTGCCCGTTTCTCACGGGTAATATGTGAACTATCATTTGTCATTTCAACTGAAATATGTTAAATATTCCTCTAAGGAATCTGACATGATCGTTTGCACTAATTGGGAAATTACACAGTAAACAATCCCAACTTCGCTGTAAACTCATATATTTATTCAGATTTGAATGTCAAAAATTTGTTGGAAACAATTTCAAACAGTACTTGTAAACTAGTAAAACGGAAATTAATGAAACATTTTAAATATATATAGGCAAAAACAAATGCAACAACAACATAATCTGAAAGAGCTGAGTTATTGCGTCGCCATTTCCCATTATAAATACATTCCCTCGTTAAAAACGTTGTTATGTTCCTATTTTTGTTTCTTTTTAGATTTAGAACCGAAGCTAATATATTGGTATTCTGATAGCTTAACGTTAATCCGGGCCCGAATTTTGCGCAAAATGATTCAAAGATATTTAAATTTTGATTGATACACAACGGACTGAGAATTTTGGACAAAAACTGTTCAATAAACATCCCGCAGTTGGATTTTCTAACTTTCACATTATCAGAATGGAATTAAATATGCTTTTCCAGATCTTTTAATTTCCACTTACTATCGTGTTACTAAACAAAACGGGGACTAATATGGACCGTTATTTAAGGACGTGAAAGGCTTTGTTTTTGTCCGTTACAGCATTTGGTTGTAGCCAGGTCGATTATGGCGGAGCTTTACCGAGAATTCACAAGCAAATTGCTATGCACAAACTCTACTTTCCGCTGGAACCCTGACTGCACCACACTTTTTTATGGGGTTATGCCAAGCTAGAAGTGTACAAAAGGAAACTATATATATATATATATATATATATATATATATAGGTATATATATATATATATATATATGTATATATATATATATATACGTATATATATATAGGTATATATATATAAGTTAGGAAATATGTTCTTCATTTTTCAACATAATCTCCTTTTAACTCGATACACTTTTTTAAGCGATATTCAATAGCTTCTCAACCCTCAACTGCCAAACTCAAGGTAGCCATCAACCGCAGACTCTACTTTTTCATTGTTGGCAAATCTTTTACTACCGAACCAATTTTAGTTAAAATAGTCCGAGAAAGCTAAATCTGGCGAATAAGATGCGTGATGAAGCAAATCGACCCATCGCAATAGTGGATGCGTAAACTGCTTTGTCTTGATGAAACAACGGTTTCTTTCTTGTCATATGCAGCATTTTTTCCATAATTTCATCATCTAAACCCTGCAAAAAAATCGCATAATATTCGCCGTTGATGGTTGTTTATTTAAGGTAATCAATAAAAATAATCTCATGTGCATTCCAAAAAACAGACGGCATGAGCTTGCCTGCAGATGATCCGTCTTCATCTTTTTTGAACACTATTCTCCCATTCCAGTCCAGTGCTTTGACTGTTCGTTTGTCTCAGGTTTTGAAGAATCATGTTTCATTTATGGTTATAAATCGACGCAAAAATTCTACTTTATTACTGTAAAACATCGCGAAACATCACTGAAACATCTTTGCATCTATCTCAAGTAGCTGTAGCTAGAATCGGTGTAGCTGTAGCTGGTGTAATTTTCCGAACCTCGCGCATTTAGGATTAAAATCAAAGTAAAAAAGGGGAAAACCTGGTATCAACACACACTAGCTAAAGCTAGTATCAAGAACATTGATGTCCATCGTGAGTAGTCACGCCACAAGGGGTTGTTTTTGAAATTCGTTCCTTAGGGATAAAAAGAGGGTAAAATATATAAAATTGATATGATCGACCGGATCAAGCGACTATAGTTAGCGTCATGAAAACTAGTGTCCCTGTTACTCTCTCAGGGTAGGCAAGCAAGCCTTTTTCGAAATTCGTGATTTTTAGGGCAGGAAAAATTTTGAAAGGGTCAAATCCAGGTCAAATCGCCCAGTGCAAACGACTAAAGCTAGAGTCACGAAAATTGATGCCTATATTCCACTTACAGACTATACACGCGATAAGGTATGACTATAATTCAAAAAAGAGAATATAGTGATATGAAAATTTGTACTTCTAATCTTCTTTTATGATTGGGCGCGAAGTAAGAATCTAATTTTACGACATTCTTATTATTATGCTAGATTCATAATAATGCAGCATAAAAATAATCTTTTTCAAAATTTGTTCTTTTATCGAACAAAACTGACAGGAAGGGGATAAAAATAGTACCATCACATAATACAGAAAAAAAATACAAGGACATTTTTACACTTAGATGCAAATAAGGGCAGAAAATAACCTAAAATAGTTCCGTCGTTAACAAGGAATGCCTGAAGATCAAATTATTAAATCGCTTATATGTACTACTGTATACTTTTATAACTTAGTTGACTGGGACAAAAAATAGTTTTGTGATTGACAATGTCAATGTAATGTACCCGCGCGATTAGATGCATTTCTGGAATTGAGAAAAACCACAATTGGAGCTCAACCGGAGGGAAAATAAAAAAAGAGTGACCGAAATATTAGTGACAACTGTGAAAATTGGCAAGAATATTATTTCCAACAGTGCTAAATAAATTGGAGAATAGTTCAACTTCCGGTTTATTTTCATTTAATGTGCTCGTGCGTACGAATTTATAATGCTGTTCAAATCGCTAATGACTGTAACGGATTAAATTATATGTAGTAAGCGGCGAATATTACGGAACATGCTTTCGGCTTTTATTAGGGTTTCCGTACAAATGTTAGAACTTGCTAACATTCAATAATATGCAGAAGGATGGAATGGTGTAGATTAGAAGGAAACTTTTTTTAAGCAATGATGCCAGTATACAATTTGACTTGCCGGAATACACTTTATTTATGCCTACATATTTCTTCAGATCCACTTTTTTTATATCTAGTAAGGTACTAACACTTAGAGGAACATCCACGTTTTCCACGTTTATGATTCGAAATAAACGTCGACAATTTCTAAAATTAATTTTTTCGCGAATATTTTCATAATACTGGGACTTACTCGTTGTTATATTTTTCGGTTCACAATAAATTTATTTCACTTTTCACAATACTCAATACTCAAGTCTTATATTTTAATACGACCATTTCGGTTTTGCAAACATTTTTCTTCAATTGTTTCTTTTTTATTTTTCTAACAGCAAATGTGTTGAAACAAGTCGATTACTCTTTTGCACCGCAAGAAAATAGGCAGAAATTTAGATGAATTGTTGAAATGGCAAGGGGGTTCGGTGGAATTAGGATAGCTGTAGTAATTCGTTTGAAAATAATTCGAAAAATCATATCTACATTACTGTTTATCTACATGTAAATAAATTGGACGTGTGTTCTTTTTCTTTCAATTTTGAGAGATATTGTTTTCACTCTCTCCTCTCATTTTTTATGCAAAGCTTATTAAAATGGTTACCAAGTGCAACTGTGATTGTTTGTTTTACTTTTAAAATCATGACATTTTGTTATTTGTGGTCTTAGAATAATAAATAAAGCAATCAAAAATATTGGCAAGCTTCTTTTTATGAAGCAAAGAACTAGTACGATTATTGATTTCTCAATACGCATTTTTTATGGTATAATTTGATTTGCACTTAATTAACAGTGGAATTGAAAATCTTAGTGTTTTCTTTTTATTAATCGAAGAATGTGTAAGGGAATTGGTTCTGCATAACACATTCTTTTACGTTATTCTTAGAATGTAATGCATATTTGATCATTTATGTAAAATATTAATACAGGGTGGCACAGGAATCATGTTACTGTTAACTGCCAATGGGGACCGCTATTAAAAGATGTTGGAGGAGTTTTTTGTCCAGAACTCACACTAGCCAGACCGGTAATGGTGGAGTTCTAATGAAAATTCTCAAACAACTTAATATCCAGAAATGCCACTTTCCGCTGGCACCCAAGAACACCTGACCTGACTGCACCAGACTTTTTTTTAGCGGTTATGTCAAGCATGAGGTGTACAAAATGAAACCAAGGAATTTGACTGAATTGAAGCAGTCCATTAAAACAGTAATTGAAGCTAATTGCGCACATTTTTCTTGTCCTAATAGTTTAATCTTAATTAGAATTTCTAATAACAAAAGTCAATTTTCTGTATTAGTTATTGGATGTTTTATTGATAAACGACAAACAACCTTCCAATGTAATATAAAATAGTTCTCCTTGCTATTAATAGTGGCAGATACATTAATCTCGGCTCACTCGCATAAGAAGATAGGAAAAAGCCTTGATTTTAGTATTAACAGAAAAGGAAGAATTGCTTTTGAACATCTATTATATCCATGCGAACCTGATAGGATACCACCCGCATACTCCAATAAATCTCTAACCAATGACGTATATAGTTGTTTTGTTTGTTTGTTAATTAAAACTAAATCTTCTCTTTATTAAAATAAAAAGTTTGACAAACGAATTAACCAAAGTAAAACTTGGGAGAATTGCTTCAGATGTAAAAACCTCATGTGCTTGACTTTTTTAAGATTTATATCCATGCAGATTATTCTAACGCCAAATAACAAACCTACTTAGATCCTCTTACAGTTTGCCGTGTTAATGTGCAATTATATCCAAAAAAAAATAATGACATACATAGGTTATGTTAGATTAGGTCAGTGTGAC
This sequence comes from Philornis downsi, assembly GCA_019455685.1. Classification (NCBI taxonomy): domain Eukaryota; kingdom Metazoa; phylum Arthropoda; class Insecta; order Diptera; family Muscidae; genus Philornis; species Philornis downsi. The sequence goes on along the minus strand of JAHXMU010025570.1, from coordinate 264,094 downwards.
AGTCTGAATAGACAGTCTCACTTAGACTGTATAGTCCACTGTGATACCACGGATACTAGATATATGGGTGCTCCTAGTTTCCCCCGTTGAACCATCCTGAGCGCCTCAAGAAGCTCTTAAGTCGGATATTATCCAAATCACCTAAGTCCCTAGAGAAATAAGAGCCTAGTGTTGATCCCCGACCATTCGCCAGGGCGGTGCAATTGCAGAGATGTTCTACTGACTTCTCTTCTTCATACCCACAGCTCCTACAGAAGTTACTAGTCGCAACCCTTAATCGCACTGCATGTCTTCCAATCTGACAGTGTCTCGTCATGATGGATACAAGCAATGAGACGTCGGGTCTTGATAGTAACAGCAGTGTGAACGCTTCAGATCTAGGCGAGGTCATATCTGTCTGGATTGATTACAGCCTCGGACAGACTCCTACCTGCCATTTGCAACTAAAAATGCTATATTTCGCAGTAGGAGCTTGCAGTGGCCAAAGGCATGCCCACGAACTCCAACTCGGCTGGAGTCTGTAAGGTTGTCCGTAGTCTTGCTAGGTCGTCTGCTCTGCAGTTCCCTGGTATGTCCCTGTGGCCCGGCACCCACATAAGGCGAATGTTGAAATGCTGATCCATCTCGTTAAGAGTTCTGCGGCAATTCAGGGCTGATGTTGATTTCAGGAAGACAGAATCCAGGGGTTTAATGACAGCTTGATTGTCAGAGAATATGTTAATTCCCACCGTGGTGAGGATGTTATATCTCAGCCATTCTGCCACTTTATTAATGGTCAAAAATTCGGTCTGGTAAGCACTACAGTGATCAGGTAGCCTTGCTATACTTAGCCCTAGGTCTTCGAAGTAGACCCCGAAACGTACCTGATCATTTAATTTTGAGCCGTCAGTGTAGAAATCGACATACAGTCTTGTACCAGGAGTTCTACATTTCCATGTGTCTCTCTGGTATAAGTATATGGTACTTCTTGTCAATAGTGTTTATTATGTCAGGCACCATGTTTAGGATCACACTGTGACCGTAACCACTGTTTGACGATTGTGACTGCTTTCTTAGTCTTACTGCCGTAGTTGCGGCAGTCTGCATACTAATTATGTCCAGAGATAGTAAATGCAAAATTACATTTAGTGCATAGCCATCCTTTGGACCTAGTCCAGTATCCTACAGTATGTGGACTTCTCTAGAGCCTTCCACCAGACGATAACTCCATACAACATTATCGGTCTTACTACTGCAGTATACAACCAGTGAACAATGCGAGGCCTTAATCCCCATTGTTTACCTATTGCCCTCTTGCAGGCATATAGCGCCACTGTGGCCTTTTTCGCTCTGTCCAGAATGTTGAGTTTCAAATTCAGCTTCTTGTCCAGTAACACACCAAGGTATTCTGCACAATCCTCGAAAGGAATTTCAGTACCTCCCAGGTAGATAGGATCCACAGGTGGAATCTTGTATCTCCTGGTGAACAGAATCACTTCGGTCTTGTTTGGATTTATTCCGAGACCGTTTTCACCTGCTCACTTCGTTACAGTGAGGAGGACCCTTTAAAGGATGTCTCTGAGTGTTCCCAAAAACTTCCTCCTAACCGCTGTTGCCACATCGTCTGAGTATGTGACAACTTTGTCACCAGCCTCTTCTAAAGAGAACAGAATACTGTTCAGAGCGAGGTTCCATAGTAGGGGAAATAGAACACCACCTTGGGGTATTCCCCTACTGACAAATCTGCTAATGTCCGACGACCCCAATTTAGTCCTGATACGCCTCTTCGTAAAAAGATCGTGAACTATGTTCCTAATACTGACGTCTACTCCCAGGTTTGATAGTGCTACGACTATCGTATCAGGAGAAACGTTATTAAATGCTCCATCTATATCTAGAAAGGCTACCAAAGTATACTCCTTGATGGCGAGTGAACCTTCGATAAATCCGACCACGTCGTGCAAGGTAGTCTTAATGAACTTACCCTTGCAGTAAGCATGTTGTCCATCCGTCAGCAGCTTCCGGTCTATGCTCGTCCTAACGTAGCTGTCAATGAGTCTCTCCAGTGTTTTGAGGAGGAACGATGACAGCCTAGTAGGTTTAAAATCTTTTGGTCCCGTATGGCAGGTTTTCCTGGCTTTGGGAATAAAGACCACCTTCACATGGCAGGAATACATGTTAGGTCGATACAGCCGATATAGAGCTCCTCAAGTTATGGAATCAGCGTATCAGCCACCGCTTGTAGTTCACTCGGCGAAATCATGTCCGGTCCTAGTGACTTGAATGGTTGAAAGATTCCAATTGCCCACGCTATTCTGGGTTTGGTTACATTTTCCCTCGCAACAGTCGACGGTTGATTTGACGCAGTGTTGTCCGCGATATTTCCGCTTCGGGAATTACCAGGAAAATGAGTATCCAAGAGCAACTCCCGTGATTCTTTACTGTATGTTGTCCAATCTCCCTGCGGTCTCCTAAAATAACCTACCGTGCACAGTGTGGAGGCCAGTATTTTTCTTAGCCTTGCGGCCTCGAAAGTGTCTTCAATACATTCACATATGGTCAAAATAATAAGTACACCCTACATTTTATGACGAAAATTTATTTAATTTAAAAGAAAAAACAAATACTGATTTCTTTTGTTATGACATTGGAAATAAAGTAAACACTAAAACAATAAAAAAAAAAACAAAAATTAAATTCAGTATTTTTCAAAAAGTAAGAAATTAATAAAAAAACATTGTACAAAATAATAAGTACATTTAGATAAAATAAGCAAAAAAGAAAAAAAAATCAAGTTTTTTCTGCTAAATTGGCTAAGTTTCGGTAAGAGCCGGTATATCCACCTTTATTTTGAATTATTTTGTTGACTCTTTTTGGAACGCTGGCAATAAGCTTCCTGCTGGTTTCTACTGGTATTACATGCCAAGTATTTTGAACAAAATTCCATAACTGATCTTTATTTTTAAGAACTTCCTTTCCAATTCTTTGTTTCAACTCTCCCCAAAGATTTCCCATTGGATTTAAATCCGGAGATTGACTTGGCCAGTCAAGAAGGGTAACATTTTTATATTGGAACCAATTTTTTACCAACTTAGAAGTATGCTTCGGATCGTTATCCTGCTGAAATGTCCATCTGAGAGGTATAATTTCCACAGCATAGTTCAACATCGTATTTTCCAAGACATCTTTGTAGTGGAATCTTTTCATAGTATCGGTAATTCTATGTATAGGACCGACACCATACAACGAGAAACAACCCCTGACCATAATATTGCCGCCCCTGTGCTTGACCGTCTTCTTTGTAAAGCGAAAATGGAATTCCTTACATTTGGGGCGTCGGACATTCCGGGCACAGGCGTTTCCAAATACATTAATTTTTGTTTCATCGCTCCACAAAATGTTTCATCATTTTTTTCCACCGTCTCCTCTGGACCAGCCTTTAATTTTTTTTTGTCTGAGCAAAAAAACTCTTTTGGCTATCCGTCCTGGAAACGTGCTTCTTGTAGTCTACGACAAACCGTTTGCGATGAAATTACTTTTTGAGGTAGTTCGCAGAATGATGTACCAAATTTACAAGAAAAACAATAAACAAAATAGTATATTTAAATGTCCAAAATTATATTTATTATGATTGTAAAATTACCTGGATACGGTGCGTTCAGAAAGGAAATCTAATTACGACTTCTTAACCATGTACACAACAAGGAGAGAAAAAGGCGAAAAGGCCGCATTTGTCTACTCGTTACTAGTTAAGTTGTATTTGCTCCAAGAAACAAATATCAACAGCAAGAGGGAGACAAAATAAGTGTTGCCAACAATGCGAAGGCTACAAAATGCTATAAAAATTGGGGAAAGTACTCAACTCAACGTTGGCATAAACATGTTGGACACCTTGCAACATCTATCTTGTTGCAACAATGATCACATGGAAGAATAAGATCCACAGATCAACGGCGTTCTTAGCAAAAGACCGACTTACAATACCATTATCCGTGCGGATGTCAACAACTCTTGCATGTCCGTTACTGCCAGGGTTTGTACCAACAACACGGCCGAACTTCAAAGAAGTGGGCGGCTGACGATCATCGCGGATAACAACCAAATCATTAATTTGTATATCACGTTGGGGAAATTGTCACTTATATCTTTTCTGCAAGCTGTGTGTTCATTCTCCCACCGAATGCAGAACTGAGTAGTTAAAGCCTTGATTTTACGAAACCTGTTGACGAGATCCAAAAGGTGGTCGCTAAGATTTTCTCGTTCGGGAAAATCAACTATGGTACCGAAAGTTCTAACAGACGTAACAGGAATTGGACCTATGATAATCCAGCCAAAAAGGGTTTTCTAAGCTAACAACGATTCTAACACCCGTCGACTCTCTCCTTTAATTATACTAGGATACAAATCGGCACTCAATAGCAAGTCCACAGGTCGACTGTCGAATAGTCGACTATCAGCTAATTGAAGGTCAGGCATACGAGAGACATATTCTGCACTGACGTTAAATGAAGGTAAATTATCGGAAATCTTCGGTAGTATTAAAGCAACAGTTTCCAAGAGCACTGAAGAATCAATGGCAGAACCAATACAAAGGCAGCATGTTTTCGTCGAAATGGCAGAGATGGATTCGTTTACGCCGCTAACCTGAGCACTAGCGCCCTTAGTTGGGATTTTTATCTGCTTGCAGGCGTTCAGAAACAAAGCTGGCCTCTGGCGCTGGATCTATTAACGCCCGAACTGGGCATGCAGTGCCATGGAGAACGACATTCACCAAGGTTGTTCCTAAAAGCACCGTTAGATTCGAGGAATTAGCAGTATTCCCAATTGATGTGGACGGGAGATGATTACCCACAGTTGGGCTCGAATTGGAATGCTGCACCACAACCGAATTGGTAACCGATGTTGCTGTTGCGGATACTGCATCCCCGTTAGCAGGCCTGGAAAGCTCTTTATGTAGCAACGAGTTGTGACGCCTGGCGCAAATGGAACAGTTATAAGAACTATTGCAATTTTTCATCTCAGAGCCGCGTGATAAGTAATTTATGCACAAATTGTGGCGTTTAACGTTAATAAATCGGTCCACGACGGTAAGCCTTTTAAATCGAGGGCAATTGCGTAGGGGATGTGTTTGCCTTGGGCACAAAATTCAAAATGTCTTAACTCTCTTTTCGTTCAATTTTCTATCTGGACTCACACCCACCAGATCACATAAACAATCCAGCGTCTGGATTCTTTCCGTTAAAAAATACCGATTTGTCACATACACTTTGTTCCCATAAACCGACAGTTAATTTGGGAAGTCGCTGGACACAGAAAAACGATAAACGGATCCCAATTATTCGTGGACACATCGTACAAACACATGGCAGAAAGAAATCCGTTGATACCTCGGTGTAAAGTCTTTAATGCTATGCTCGCATATGAAAAAGTTTTCTAAGCTGATCATTAACTAGGATGCGGGTATACTCATAAGTATTTTTCAAGACTCGCCATGCTAGGTCAAAACTGCGACTAGTGAGAGGGAACTTCAATACAATTTCTTTCGCCTCACCACTCGCCTTTCGAATCAGATGATATAGACCCTCTATGTCACTAAGACGAGAATTCCGTACATATATGACGGTAAACAAATCCCTAAAGGTAGACCAGGGTGGTAAACTCATGCTATGGGTCGCCGAAGGGTCGGTACCGAGCCCCCTTGAAAATTCCGAAATGGATCGACTACCCCTATTGTCGGTATCAACAGGGACACATAGCCTTACAAGTGCATACTGTATAGAGAAGTTGCCCGGAGAGCAACGGTCAGTAACTTGTGTAATACGGGGTGTGGTTGGGGGTCGTTTTTTTTCGGAGCCCTTAGCGCTGCCAATTTTTGATTAACGGAAGCCAGTCATCGAGCATATGCCTGGTATGAGGCGCGATATTTGCCCGCGGCAGCTTCGATATCGTCAGGCCCTGCATCTTTCTGATTTTCAATATAAGTTCGGCAGTTGCCATACATAGACCCAACTCTACGCTACAACTTTTTAATCTCAGTAGACTGTATCTCAAGAGTGAAAGCCGAATGCTGTTCACCTCTAATGCCCTCAAAATCGGCCTCAAATGTTATCAGATCGTCAGTACATCTGATAAACAAATCGAAGCTAGTATTAGGCATATTTAATTAATAGAATCGGAGTAAAAATGAGAAAAAAACGTAACTATCGAAAATTTCCGCTATCAAGAGAGTAAATTCCCCAAAGGATCTGCCAATAATTCCGGAGATTTAAAATTCTAAGTAAATATTCGCTAAATGCACCGATGTGCGCTGAAATTTGCGTTAGAACGTTATATTCTCCCAACTCGAAACTATTTGAAAGATTTAATTCGAAAAATTATCTGATGTAAAACAAGCGATAACCAATCTAATAAAAACAAATTTCTCAGCTTAATGGCCGCCACTCGATGTCGATAATCTATCTCGCAAACTTGCATCAATGGGCCACAATATGGCAGATCAATAGGATCCGTCAATTAGAAAAAAACAATAAAAACACTTTAAGTTAACGATTGACCACGATTAATTCAATAATAGTTTAGAAAACAATTTCAAAATATCTCACTATATACATATATATATGTGTACATACATATATAGACGAATTTCGCGGTTATATTTTCTATTTATTCTGTATATAATGTAGCATGTCGGGCATAAACTTTTGGTGCCGCCAATTGTTGGTTTTCGGTTGCTGTTGTTGTTATATCGTTTGGTTGTTGTAAGACACTTATTGACCTTAATTTGCAAGTATTAGCCAAACTTTTATTTAGTGTAAAATATTGAGATTATTGTTGTTGATAAAAATGATGGACGCTGTAACTTGATTCCAATGAATTTTTTGCCTTAAGGTCGATTTCTGCCACAAAAAATGAGAACAAAGCCGCCTTAATAAATTCTGATTTGACTTGATTCAGTATCCAGCTCGCGAGGACCAATGTTTGAGGTAGTTCGCCAAATGGTGTACCAAATTTAGAAAAAAAAACAATAAAAAATCCATATATTTAAATGTCCAAAATTATATTTATTAAAAGGAGAATCTAAGAAATCAGAATCAGAAAAGAGATATAATTACGACTCCTTAACCATGTACACAACAAGGAGAGAAAAAGGCGAAAGTGGCCGCATTTGTCTACTCGTTACTAGTTAAGTTGTATTTGAAGAACAATGACTTTTTCGACCCATGGCTGATTTTTTACAATATATTTTGTTCTAATTAAAGATAAACAACAGTAAAATAACTAGCCTTTCCAAAAAGACTACAGCAAACCTGCGACAATATTGAAGAATTGAGAAATGTATCTATTATTTTGACCAAGTACTGAAATCAAACCTTAATAAAACTAACTCACAATGAAAACAACGGGGAAGCCCCAGTTTTGTTTTTACTTTTAAAGGCATTACCATATTAAAATTATATAAATAAAAAAGAATTGCCATGTTTACTTTCCGTTAAAGTAACTAAAATGAAACGTAAAGCGAATTAATAACAATGGCCAGCAAGTAATTAAAGCATAACAAGAATAAAATAGGATCCCCTCCAGTGGATTAAGTATCGCAAACCTGACCTGAAATGCGCTACTAAAAGCCATATCAGCCTCCCACGTTCAAGGTACGATTATTATCCAAAGTTATATGTAGATAAATGATATCCGTCTGCTTACCAAGACCTTATTATCTTTATAACAGTTGAAAAATCTGCTATGAGCAGTTGAAAAATCTACTAAGTTGGTGATTGTAGGCAATTCCTTTCGACAACCATGTTGACACAGAACAGCAAATTTCCCAAACAAAATTTTTAAATTATTTTATGCTGACTATTCCCCTATAAATGTAAGACTTAGAATTGAAAAGGAAATTAAAGGAACTTGTTCATAATTTCATAATTTGTATTAATGCATCAATTTAAAAAAATACCGTACTGCTTTATTGTGGACGGAAACAAATGTGTGCACAGAATTTTGTATTATTCTTTTGACCGCGATTGACTCATAAGGGTTATTGTTACTTTTGATTAACTTTTTAGTTAAGTTGTCGAAATGTCAATAAATGAAACCAATTATTTCCCTTTCTCACTCAACGTTTCGTTAATTGTTTTCCAACTTCATAAGGAACATATTTGTTGAAAAGCCTAGCTGTGAAACTAGAAGTGACGATTATATTAATTTCCAAAGTATAAATTAGAATTCAAATTGGTTATGCATTAAAATCATTCTTATACCTAACAAAACTGAACTCCACGACACAGATAGAGATAGCGAAAACTTATTTTAATATCACGGAATTTTACTTATAAGATTGCAATGGAATACTGAAGCTTTGCGTTGTCGTCTTATTTTGTGTTGTGGATTTATGTATTCTAGGTTGAATAAATAAATAAAATGGAATAAATAAAAAAAATTAACTACAAATTTGATGGCTTTTGTTACCTCTATTCCCATGTTTGCAAACGATTTCGTGAAAAGGTTTGGGGTTGGGAAGAAAGGCTTCTGTATTTCGAAAAATGTGAGCAAATAAGTTTTCGAGAAAATTTGTTACTTGCGAACGTCGGATGAAAGTGTTGCTGAAAGTGTATGAACACCGCTTAACGTTAACGGCTCTCCAATCACAATGTACAAACAAGCAGAAATAATAATATATTAAAAAACTTCAAATTAAATTTGATAAAATCCTATACCTGCCGCATAAGCATAAGCATAAACACGCATATTAGTAAAAACCGTTAGAGATCAAGAACTCTAATTACCACGCCAACGAAATATCGTAAAATTTCAAATGAACGACCTTATGAGCACATGTGAAAATTGGTTCAAACAGCAAGCAACTCTAACTAAATTTAACGCAAACATGGTCCTTGCAATTCTAGAAACGAATACCTGATTTATAGTATAATGCGAAGAAACAAATGCCTCAATAAAGGCTTAGGGCTTATAACTTTTAACGATTTTATGAAAAACATTTAAAATAACATGCCACAGAACGTTGTACAAGCTGGCACAGTTAGCCGTAGTATATTGATCTATATATAAATTATCACGCTTAAGTTTGGATTCAGGTTTGCTTGCATTACATTTACAACGGAAAAAATCACGACGCATTGCGACGACGCAATTATTGTATTTGTGACAGAATAGGATAAACTTGGTTATTTCAATAAACATGTAGATTGTACTAAAAAGCTGTATATATAATAAACGTAACTGATTTCGAGAGTAGTACGGATAAGCGTAACTTGTTGCCGAAATTAATCTGTTGAAGAATTATCGAGCGACTTAATACATAGAAATTTTATATTACAATCAGGGACATAGGAATAGCTACAACTCTATTAACTAACGAATGTGCAATCGAAAAATAAACGCGTTTTCCGGAATCTTGAATACGTACGCTATAAACAAAGGATGCCCCCAAGCAAGGCATAAACCCTTTAAGTATAAGTGCAACACAAGCCCGATACAAGATGCATCAAATTTGTATTTGTTCATAAAATATCAGCAATTGCGTTGCGATTGGTCGAACTGAAAGCCTTAGCTGCCTAACCCATTAAAATTAAACATTTAGTCTATCATTGCTAACAACTCCTGCCCACTTTTCCCCATTTCATTAATGAATTGTTAGAATCGTAAAAATTTGATTTTGGTGCGTAATTCCGTTTAAGATCGTTTTGCTATGAGCAATTATTACTATTTCTAATAGAATACAATTCCGGAACTTGCGAAATTTATTGTATTGATATTCGCTGTTAGTAGAAATTACTAACATCAATATATCTTGATTATTTTCACTATTACTCACATCCTCTGGAGAAACACCATCATAGCATCAACAAGATTTCTCCACAATTCAGCAGAATATTATCCACAAAAAAGTTCTGAAAAAGCATCTCCATTTCTCTATCTAAACAAATGGTTTAAGTAGAGGTTTAACCTCGACGTGTTAAAGCCAGAGTACGCAAATTGTGAGTAATAGGTAATCCATAGATTAAGTAAACTGCACACATGCGGAAATTAACGTCCTTAAACAAACGTTGTTGAAACGTATGTCTTAAGTTGTAAGGTAGAATAGGAGTCCACAGTGGGAGGCTAAAATGGGAATCTAATATTTATTTATATTTGACTTTTCTTTGATTATACCACATTTAGTGCTGATTTAAATATTTTACGTGTGCCTAAGTGACACTATGGTGAAAGTAAAATGTGAATGTGTCTATATTTTTTTGAAGGACGACATTTGTTTTGAAGGAAATTCATAAAAATACATATATATTTTCAAAACGATTCCATTCCTTGCAAAATATCAATAATTCTGCTAAAAAGCTTAAAATAAATAGAACATCTCGTTTCAGCGATTTTTTTGCGTCGTATGTATATTCTCTATTTTACCTTCAAGCATATGCAAAAATGAAATTTTTGTTGTATATAGTTGTTTTGATCTATACAGTACAAGATTATTACATTACAGCATTTTATTTTGTTGTTAATAAAATATAAATAAATAATACATAAATAAATAGTATTTTTCAAGGTAACAGGCAGAAAATATTAATTTTAAAAGTTTCGACTTTTAATCATATTTTACATTAACACCTACGAATTGTAAATAATCACATACAAAAAAAAATCTTTGTTCTTCAAGCTATTCATGGCTTCTAACTTGGCATCGCTTTCTTACACAACTAAGTTTGGAAAATCATATGTTTGTTTCGTTTTTTTACCCTTCAATATATATACAACATTATAATGTTATAACTATTACTACATATATACTATATATATATACTTTATACTACATATATATAAAAAATATACACTACATATGTATATGAAAAATAAATCAATAAACAATATTTACGATTCTTGTTAAAATGTTGGATTTGTTAGATTTTTACACGATTTCGTGGATATTTAAAGCATACATTTAATGTTTTTGAAATTGCAAATTTCCATGGTAGTAATCGATCTATATATGTATGTGTACATGTATAAAATACAGAGTTAAATGTGTTACACATTTGTTATATACAAAATTAATTATTATTTTGAATTAAATCGATTACTACTGTGTATAATTATTGTAAACCTACAACAATGCATAGGGTTATCCATTTTTCGGTTTCAAAAGTAAAGTTAAGCAAAACACATACGAAGCTATGATTTCGATGAAACTTTTATTTCATTATTGTTCTTGAACTTTGCCATTATGTACTTAATACAATGTCATTTAAATGACCGCATCTGGATTGCTTGCAGCAGTGGATCCTTTTGAGTTTCCTCCAGTGTCATTTTCGAAAAAATACGGCCCAACGGCACCTCCCAAAATCTGTTCCACAATCATTTCTGGGGTTTCCGAGTCCCATATGCGACAATTTTGCTTGTTGACGTAACCACCGAGTGAGAAATGAACTTCATCGGTGAAAAAAATGTATTCGATGGAAAGGCCATGTTTGAATCATTACTTTTGTAGTAAGTTCTAATTATTTTTCAATTATTTTTACGCGGGTTTATAATGATTAATATTAATATAATAATTTTGTGCGGCAAATCAATGAACTTTTATAATTCATACAACTGAGATTGATAAAAATATTGTTGAAATAATTTTTCATTCGAAACGTTTTGGAAAACCATCATATTTCTGATTCTAATATATCCTGGAGATTTGTTTATGTTATTTAAGACAATCTTGTGTAATTGCTGAAAAAACTGGACACACTTTTTTTCAGGTATCCAAGGTTAGACACTTTGCATAATTGTTATCCTTATTACAAGAGGACGTTTAAACATTTTCACAACCTTTAATTTCAGGCTAAAATCATAAAAATCGCTCTATTCGATTTTAATGATTTCAAAAACAATCATTTTTATAACTATCCTATTTAGAGTTTGATTGTTAGATTTATGTCTTAAATGATCGTTAATTCGTGAATAACTGCTTTTTTTAATAATAACACTGGTGTACAAAGTTGGAGAAAAAAAATGACTGCAATAGCGAAGCATGTTTTTTTTAACTAATCTGTGTGCGCTGAATTCGAATCAGCATAAAAATCACGTCTTGTTCATTTTATATCGCATGCTTGCAATACTGTAAAACAGTCAATACTGACACTACAATTTCACAATTATTAATTTGACAGAAGCCCACATTCATTCTAAATCTTCATAACAATACCGTTTAAGCATGTCAGGGAGATCGTGTGTTACTGATTCAATCTATTTTTGCTTTGTGTGTGGTGAATATTTGGTTGGAAAAAAGGATATGCAATATCAAAATCTTTAAAATATGCATATTTACATTATTTTGGGTTTGCTTCCAGAAACTTGAACAAACCGTGGACACCGACAATGTTTTCAATAGTTGCAGAACTGTTTTATACAAGTGGTCAAATGATAAGAAGATCTATTTCGATTTTTCAATTCCAGTACTTTGGCGAGAGTCAAGTAACCTCCAAACCGGTTGTTATTTCTGTCTAACTAAAGTTGCTGGGTTCAATATGTGGGTAGGCGGGTGTTTCCTAGGATGCTTTGTACCGCTTACCTCTAAAACGCAGGCCTCTCTACCTGATCCTGTAATTAAGCAGGCAAAGGATATGATGCTTGCGATCAAAAACAAAGTAGTGTGGTCTTGTGCCAGGCGCCCTAGGAAAAGGTGGATTATGTCTTGGGATTCACCTATAATATGATATCAAACTGATCTTGGAACTCGTTTTTCGAAAACCAAGTAAAGGGGAGAGTCATAGTTAAACAAGACACATCCTGGCAACAGGTGCGACATAGAGAAGCCGTCGGGAGGTATCAGAAGATTTATCTTTTCCGTAAATATAGTTGTATGACCAGAGAGATCTGGTTAATGAACTATGATAGGAGCATGGTGTACTTTGCTTTGCTGTGTTGATATTCTCTCCTCGGACATTGAAAATTTATGCCGTATTATGGATTACCAGTTTCATGCGAGGTATGATAAAGCAAAACTGGAGTAGCTTGTCTGCGAAACCCAGACCAGAGGGTTCTGCTCTTCTGGTAGCACGGGTGACCAGGTGCCCAAGGAACATTGTTCCTTCCTGGTCAATGGTGTAGGACCCCTAGTGGGAGCATCGTGCTGGCTGTGGTTGCCCGAACAAGTATTTTCAGTGCTTTTGCGTTGCTCAAGCGTTGGTGAAGGAAGGCATTGGCTTAGAAAACACTGTTCATATCTATCCGAGGTTTTCCTAGATACCTCAACTCCTACCCGGGAGGTAGTTTACTTCATACCAAGTGACTACAAAGGTACTTTGGCTGAGTGCGGGAGTGGGACCTGAGGAAGCTTTTTCAAGGGACCTACTTCCAATCTCTGGTAGTTTGGCTAATCCTTCGGGATTAGTTTGAGTACCCCAAAGGGGCGCTTGCTGTCTCTAGAAGTAAGAAAGAACACATAACCAAGAAAGAAAAGTAAATGATGGAAAACAGCACCTGTGTGGTGGCACACCATGGCTAGGGCTTTCACAGCGAGACTCATGTAAAACCTTCACACCAGTTACGCGAATGTACCATCATAAATAACTGTAAATTAATCTGTTTCAGGTCATTACTTTAATGACTGGTACGCAAGGCGGTTTCACTAAATACCCGTATTGTTGTTTCCTTTGCCGCGCTTTATGTCATCATTACTTTAGAACAGAGTGTCCAAAAAGAACTGAGCATTCACCAGGAAAACAAAATATTCCAAATAAACCATTAATTTATCCAAATGACGTTCTTCTTCCGGCACTGCACATAAAATTGGGCCGTTTTTAGAACTTTGTCAAGACTCTGGACAAAGACGGGGCAGCATTTAAGAATTTGTTACCGGTTTTTGCTAAAATTTCATATGCTAAAATCAAAGAAGGCATATTTGTTGGCCCTTAGATCGGGAAGCCTGGAAATCTTTCAATAGCATCGTGAACAGTTTTCTTGGAAACGACAAGAGTGAAAACTACGGACAAATTGTTGCTGAATTATTGAAAAATGATCACGAATTAGGTTCACGAATGTCACTCAAAATGCATTTTCTTCATTCGCATTTAGATTTTTTTTTCACCAAACCTAGGTGAGCGACGAGCAAGTGGAGCATGCTTACCAATATTTAATGAAAATTTAAAAAAATTATTAAGGATTTTGGGACAAAAGCATGCTGGGAGACTGTTGCTGGACTCTAATACGTTAAACCGAACCAACAAAGTACAAACGACGTTCAAATAACGCCATTCACTTTTGAAAATTCGCCCACCAAATTACCCTAGGAAAGATATTTGGTTGCCCTAGTCCAAAACCTTGTTGGCTAGTATAATGAATAAATTGTATTCAAAGGATTGCCTTTCCTCAAATAATTTTTAAGCCAAAAATTAAGTTACAATTAAGAAGGTAAACAACAATTATTTATGTTCTCATAATGTGGTAATTTTAACTATTTGCGTTTTCTTATGCATTCTAAAAAAAAAAACAGAATTAATCTATTCCTACAATGAAGTGGATATTAACACTTATTTAAATATATCTTTTCAGATTTCCTGAACACCATCGATTCAAACTCAAAGGAGATGATGCATCATTTTGGTACCTCACAGGAACATTCTATGGAATTAAATTCGAAGACACCACCTGTTGAGAAACCCAATCTTCCAAATGTGGTGACAACAAGCGTACAAAGTATGTTTAATTTTATTTTTAAAATGCTATGCTGATACTATTTCTCATAATAAACTTTATTATTAGACCTGACATCTGACAGGTTTTTGAAGCAAATTTCACTTTTCTCTAATTAATGTGTTCAAGCATGGACGTAATTTTTCGTAGACATTAAAAGAAAAGAACAAAACAACAATACCACAGAACTAATATACAAAAATATTTATTTATATTAACGAATTTACATTTTCAAATTATGATTTGTTTGACTGTAAAACTTAAATTCACTGAGAGACACATATAAATACATAAACAAAATGTACTAATAAACATCTTAAACCAGAACGTTGGGAACAATGGGTGATTTAACCGAACAAATACCCTAGACTACTGGATGAGGTTTGGAAAAATTTCACATGATCTAGACTCGTGAAAGAAATATTCTTTTTAATGGTTCCAAACTTCACATAGTGGCCAATTCCTAATAGGGTGATAAAATTTTAGACCTGCATCACTATTTTCCCAAATATGGAAACAATTGTTCAAGAATTTGCAAAACCTTTATATTATTCTGAAAAATAGCAAAATTTGTAACACTTTAAACACTAAACTGTACCTATATGTTACAGCGCCGACCACAGGTTGTACGAAATATGTATAAATGCACAAGTTTTGTTGAATTGTTTGAAAGCAAATTTATAACATCTTTTTGAAACAAACGTTTAGTCACCAGGTCACCCCTTATCAAATAAATAACGAAGATGCAAAAGAACATGGTAAAAACTCCATTTTTTGGGCATTTTTGTTGTTTATTTGGAAATTATGAAATTCTATTCAGCAACGTTTTTGTTGTTTCATAATGATTATGTCACCTTATAACGAAAATGTGTATAATGTATATTTGTCCTTTCTATTTTTTAGAATCTATATGCTACCAACCCTTGGGCTTTCCATTTTGTGTATATATTTGCGTTTTTTATTTCTACAGATATTTACCTTCCTAACAATAACTCAAACTTATATAATTTGTATACAAAGTAGTCTTATTTATTCTTTTTATCCCTACGTGATCTACATGAAATCAACAACACTAGAATTACGAATTTTAAAAAGGTTATAATATTGTGTTTTATGTTTATTTTTGAAAACACATTGTTATTAAAGTTACTTACATAAATACATATTTGTTATTTGTAAAATATTCTTAAAGCTAGTTAAATTAGTTATTTCAAAAATAATCACTTATGTCAGAATCGTAACCATGTGTGCCAAATTCCTATGGTATATCCAATTTATACTTATACTTCGGAAACAGGATCAGAAGGCAGCAATAAGTAATGAAATACATTTTCATTTTGTGATTTCCTAAAACACTTCCACATGTTAAATTGTTGGTTATGTGTAAAACAACAATTTCTTTCTGCGATGAGTTTCTTCGATTAGCTCACCTGGTGGGTACTATCCTTTCCGTGGCAAAGAAATGAATACACTGCTGGATTCATAATTTTCCAGGGATGCAACTCTAAAAACGTTTAGGAATGTTGCCGACACACGTTTGCTATTTAAAGCAATCAATGTTTACTGGAAGCAATAATTCCTCATTGCTACTAGTAATTTGTTTCAAAGTTTCCAAAGCAGTGTTTCCGTCAGTGTGATTTATCACTGACGGAGAGATATTCAAATTTAAGCGCTTCCTTGTTGATTGATATATCTTCCGTTCGATTTGACAACTGTTATGTTCACGTTGTTTTGTCAAAGCATTAATAATCGTTTTCAATCATTATTAGGCATAAGTCGAAAAAGATATTTACTTGATAGTCTTTAACTTTACTCGCAGTTTGTTTCAAGTTTTTTTTATTTCTTTCTTCATAGACTCAATAAATTCCTTAGGTTTGGCCGTTGACTCCTTTGTAGACTCGAGATTACATATGATGGCATGAATTTGCTATTACACTCTGGAAAGATTGGCTGCCTGGTTGTATTCAGAGTGGACTATCCATCACAACCCCACGTAAGATCGCAGCTTGTATTGCATCCTCGAGCGCTGTGCTAAATTTTACAAAGAAAGAAAGATGTTCTGTTTTTTCCTGTATCGCATTGTACGAAACCTCAGTCATAAGGATGAACCAGTAGGAAGAATGCCAGATATTTTTCTCGTCTCCATTGGCTACTTCTCCTTTTCGACATTTATTTATACGTTGATATTTGTGTATGTCAATAACTTGTTTGGTATCCTTTTTTTCTTCGTTTTATGACACGACTCATCATATTCCATTCTACATCTGGTGGCAGTCACTGGTATAAACATTTCTGAGTCCATTCATTTAGAAAAATTTGAATATAAAGTTGGTATTCATAGTAATTCATCATAATGAACTGACTTTACATTTCTTTCGTAAAGCTTTATGGAATTATAAAATTTTTAAAATTTCGATGCGTCAAGTTCTATTTTTTCTATTAAACTGTTAACTAACTATTTCTGTTCTAGAGAAATGTCCTCGAAGAATTTCAGGCGTACCTGCTGCAATTGTACTAAAATGTTTTTTTTTTTTTTGTACAATACGTCTGGGTTATTAATGAAAATAAATATGTGTAATAGGAAAGCCCAAGGGTAAGTAGGTGATAGGCAATAAAATATTTATTTATGCACTGAGTGCATGACAAATATTTTTAAAAATTATTGAAAAGAATTCCACAATTCTCAAATAAATCAGAAATGTCCAAAAATGAGATTTTTCGCAAATTATTATATACATATACAATTACATTGTACCGTTATTTATCAATAACTGGCACATATAATTTAAGTAAATGCAGTTGTAAAGAGTAATTAAATTTTTTCCAAAAATTAATGAAGAAAATGTTTCTATCCTCAAGAAATTTTGAATTGAGACTTCTGTTTATGCGTAATTTTACTGCCATTCAGAAACATGTTTTCCGAAATAATTCGGACTTCTATGTGCTTTATAGTTGGGGGCCGTTATTTAAATATGTTAAATTAGTTATTTTTACCCAGAACTGGTCCCCAGATGTATCCGTTTCAACAGCATTTGGTTGCAGCAAGTTGGACTGCAAACACCATCTTTAAAACCAATAATTAATTAATAAACCAACATTGAATTTTCTATACAATAAAAAAATAAATGAGATACATTGATTGAATAAAAATTATTTGAATTTCTTACTGTAGCATAACTTGTGTGCTTCCCTGTTTTTAAAAATATATATATTCTGATCGCATATGTCTCTAACTATAAGAGATAACCTGGCATGTAAACATGTTTTTTTTTTTTTTGACGATTTTTTCAAGAGTTACCGGTTAGGTCTGTTGTAGTCGGATTAGAAACATCATTTCGGAGACACAGAGATACTGTATCATACAGCTATCTCAAAAAGGTCTATGTAAAATTTCACCAAAACGAGTGAACGCGTTAAGAAGTCGTATAAGACTTTCAAGTTTGTTTTTCGTTTATCCCCACAGCGCGTCCATAAAAGTAGCCTTTATTAGGACCGTCGATTAGTCTACGAATCTACTAAGAAGATGGGTCGCTGCATGTGGAAAAGAAGCTACCATGATATGCACGATAAAAGAATGTAAATTCTAGCCATTGCCCCACGCTTGGGAATATTTCAAATATAACAAATAATACAAACAGTAATAATTTAGTTGAATCAATTAAAAAATGAATTGAATTGTAGGAAATGAAAAATAACTTCATATAAGTTTACTGGACAAAAACTTGTTGCTTCTTGGCGACAATAGTCTACTGTAGCAAAAAATGATGAAGTGATAAGCAAGGGATTGGGTACCTCGTCGTCAGATGCACATTATAACTGGAGTAAATCTGTGCGGAGTCGTAACGAAATTTTGGTGGCTACTTCAAAATAACAGATTGGAAAATAATCAATATTGCACGATTAATTTAATTTGGTATTAGTACATTAAATATACGATTTGGAAAAATAAAAATGTTTGTATCCATGTATGTATCGACTTATATTATTTTTGTCAGAACTTTTGCATCATCTACTATAATCCGCTAAAACTTTCCGCGCTACAATTTTTATTGCAATCTAACTTGGGAATGTAAGTAGACGAACTTGCCACGAACGTTGTAGTATCTCCCACGTTTTGGCGGGCTTATTTAGATTCATTTTTTTCTCCTATAATTTCGAATTTGTTTGTATACTTTGTTCACCCGAAATTATGTCAATCGTTATACTTTGTATTCCTTAATATAACTAGATATATGGAGAGATTTCGCCCCAGATCTTCTGGCATCCCCATAAAAATGACCTTAGATCCTAAAATATTGTTCTTGTAATCATCTTTGAGAAATTTGAACGAATCCGCCGAAATTTCTACGCTGCAACATCTGTCTACAATCTAACTCGATTTTGTACCTCTGATACAAAATGGCGGATTTGGAAAAAATCTCATCTGGCCTATAATTTATCATTTATATGCCCGACTCACATAAAATTTGGCCAGTCTTAATACCTAACACAGCTAGTGAATGTGGGAGAGTTAGCCTCTCCTTCCTACATATGACCCTAACTCTAACATATCGTTTTGTTCATTAGAATCCGCTAAAGCTACGCACTATAATTTCATCATATGCAATACTGTGAAACTAGATGGGTTAACCATGCCAATTCAGCGGGTTTGACCAAAATCAATTTGTTGCCTAAAAGTTTGGATTCATAGGCTCCATTACCCTAACATTAGGTTAGTCTTAATATTTTGCGGTTAGTCTTTGGTAATTTTGCCAATCTTTTATTTTTCACCCTACATTAGAACGTAACAAACTTTTGTCATGCCTGCTCAAGTTTTCAATGCGCTAACGCGATAATATAATTTTAAACACTTTTATCCTGACTGAAACAAATTGTAAATGAAATCTGTTAATCAGACACCGCTTCATCCCCATAAATTGAAATTTTGTATGTAGTCTTTCTGGGTTATAGTTAAGAAAAAATCGAAATTTGGACGCGCTCGCAACAAGCCTTCTAGTACCTTCCATACAAACGGAGTAATGGGCACGAATCGTAATCACACCATAAGACCCTATTAGATCAATTGATGCTGACCAAAATGTATAAGAATTAATGTGTTTGAATTTTCTACTAGAATTTATACAGATTCGGTCCATGTCTTCTTGTGTCTCCAATGCAAACCGATTTTGGACTTCGAAATTTTATAACACTGTAACTCCCTTGAAGGTGATCTGATTTCGGTAAAAGTTAGGACAAATTCAACAATGCCTCGTGACTCCCATGCAAATAGATCTTAGGGCATTGAAATTTAGTCTTGGTGTAACTCCATATTGGATTTCATATATATGTATTTTTCAGATTACCTAAGCTTTAACGAAACACTTGTGAGCAATGCTCCGAGAATAGTAATGTGAGTTTGCTCCCTCATACATCGACTGGACTGAAAGCCATTTGCTTGGTCGCAAACTGTCACCACAATTCCCTGAACAGTTGAGGAGGCTATAAGAAGCATAGAGGCGCACATTGTTTGTATAGATGTGTGCAAAGTATAATATTTAACAGCTTTCATTAGATGCTGATGAAACTTGGATGTCTCGAATAATTTTTGGATAAATCGTACAATAACCGAACAATATCAGAGTCCAACCCAGACATCCAAAAAATAACCAGCCATAGTTTAACAGCAATCGAATTAATGTCACCGAATTTTATGCGTAAAACATAGATGCACAGATGAGTTTTTAGTATCCTTCCCTCCATCCAAATGCGATAGAATGTTGTCAAGTAATTTTTTCGCTTTGTGAATTGGTCCAGAAAAAAATCAACCAAAAAATAAGTGCGTTAACTTTTGTTCACTTCATAATTTGTAATTTTCGACTCATTTGGGGCAAATATGCCCCAAAGTTCACTCGCACACACTGGAGTAGGGGTTGGGCATTTTGGCTTCGTTTTTCGCAACTGCCTTTATAAGGTGCTTTTCATATTTATAAAGCCACCCATAAATTTGCTTTATTTGTGTAACGGTACATTTTTTGTTATGAAGTTCTATCAAAATACTTGTTTAGACACAACAACCATGCACAAAAACTTTCGGATTTGTGCAGATAACGGTAATTTTATTATTACGATAATTCCATTTTTAACGTATTTTACAATTATAATGCTAAGTTCAAATAGCGAGTTTTTGAAGATGTAAGTGATAAGATTATTATTATTTTTGAGAAGAAGTATTAAACTCAGTAATAAAAAAGACATGCCGTGAGGAAAAAGTTCGACAAAACGCGAAATAGGTAAAATAAGGAAACAAGGACAAAGGAAGAAAGGGAAGGTGGGCGCAAACTGGACGGGAGCCAAGATCCTGGCGTTTATGGGTCTAATATGCGCTGGACAGCTGGACAGACATAACATTGATCCTTTTAGAGGAAAACGAGGATTTGATTTGGCGTTACTTATTGGAAAATCCAGTCTCTGTCCCCATTTTCATCCAGAAATGGGGTAAAACTGATTTCCAAAACTCGGATATAATCTGAATTTTTCATTCTTGAGGATACAAACTCCAGCTTCAAACTTGGTGCCGCAGAAAATGCTGCCCAAAGCATTACATTTTCACCTCCCAGGTTTTCCTTGGAAAGGAATTTCGGAAGGAAAATTACCTACAATTTGTATATTTACACTAAAAACAACTCGGTTAATAGTTTTGTATGGCTTACGGATGACCATTGTGTGTTCAAAATCTTTACGGGTAAGTTTGTGTTCAGCTCTTAAAATTTTAAAATTTGAAATCTTTAATGTCGGCCAATCGGTAGTGCGACTGACATTTTTGTTCACAACAGCTTGCAAGATTAGTTGCTGGCGCTTTTTATATTTTGTCGCTCATCGGGGTTAGAAAGTATTTTTTTCCTTCCTGAGCGCTTATTATATCCATAAGCGTCAGGACCTCGTAAAAAATGTTGAATGAGACTATATATAGCTTCTGTCCAGTTTGCGCCCAATTTCTCTTCCACTGCATTCTTCTTCCTTGTAAGCGATTATTTTACCTATTTCGTGTTATCAAACTTTTTTCTTGCAGCATATCTTTTTTTATAACTTAATTCTACAATTTCTTCACAAAAATACAAAAACTCGCTAACTGAAACTGGCATAATAATTGTGAAACACGCGTTTTGAAAGAACATCATAACAACAAAAAATATACCTTTACGCAAATAAGGTAAATTTATTGGAGGCCTTATAAATATGTTGTTTCTTTGTTTTTTTATGTTTAAAAAGATCACTCTTATAAAAGTGCATGTTTCACATTCCACTAACGCGCCTTTTTTAGGCAATAGCGACCCTCCTACTTTACTAAGAAGCGTGATTTTCTTGTGTCTTGCTATATTTTTACCGAGTATATTGAAAGCAACCGAGCCTTGTTACTTTGAGGTACTTGTGCCGGTCTTAAACCCGGATGTTTAAACTGCACGCGTTTTAGTGACAGTCCCCTTTATAGTGTTTCTGTGTCTTCATTGTCCTGATTGAACTAAGTCAACAGAATATAATGCATTAAGAGTGGGCCAGAATATATTTAGTCTTGTTGTAGCAGTTAAACTGTTATCTTAGTAGTTTATCAATAAATCAAGCTTTGAAGCGACGTTCAAGATGTCGTGTATTCTAATCCAATAAATGAAATCTTGTTACCGTGGCGGCAGGGAAGGAATGAATAGTGGATTCAAACTTACATAGTCGGTCAATCCTCTTT
Source organism: Philornis downsi (assembly GCA_019455685.1). Taxonomy (NCBI): domain Eukaryota; kingdom Metazoa; phylum Arthropoda; class Insecta; order Diptera; family Muscidae; genus Philornis; species Philornis downsi. The sequence continues at coordinate 241,704 of JAHXMU010025570.1, read as the reverse complement.
GTATATATATTTCAAAGTTTAAACTATCATGGCTTCAGCCTAACCTATTCTCCAGACCTCAAATACACGCAAGGAGAAATATCAACAGACTTGGAACGCTAATTTAAGAATCCGGAGAAATACACATTCTTTAAACAAGAGACGTACCATCTGGGGCGTGCCATTAGCGGTAAGGAAATTCACTTACCCCTGGATAAGGTGTTATAAGAGTAGTTTCATAATATCGTCTCTTTTAAAGAATAGTAAACATTGAATTGTTGAAGGCGAAATTAAAAGTCCAGATTTTAGCAAGGTCGAATTTCTCCAGACATTCTGCTACACTGATCCCAGTAACCACATATGTCTATATTTTAAAGTAGTCACTACGTGTTCAATTACGTGCTTTTTTGAGTAAACCGGGCTTTCGACAAAAAAAAATGTATAAACCGGGGTTTTCCAAATAGCAATCCGAAAGGGCTTGCTATTAACAGAATATTGTAGACTATTTTCAAATACCAAAACTGCAAAACAACAAATTCATCTTTTAAGTTCAGAGCGATTTCAATAACAAAGCTACTAAAGCTACTAAGACAGAGGCAGACGAATACAAAACATTGAAGAAATTACTATACTAATTTTGCACGTCGGTATCCACAATTTTCTCAATATTTCAAATAGTTTATGTTAAAGAGACGATAAGCGTACAATATGACTCGATAAAAATATGCAGCATGTTCTTATAAATATTATAATATTCGGTATTCAGATCTAGTTCACAAAATATTTGAGTAGTTTTATGATAATATAGATAGTCAACTGTTATATAATTTGAATTGTTTATTATTATTAATGTTTATTCAGGAAACTATTTTTTAAATATTGTTTCTAGAAATTTCAATAATCAAATTTTTAGAGTTATAATAATCTTTTTTTTAATGATGTTTATATTGAATTTACATCTATATTTTTCGGAATGAAAATAGTTTTTGAGGCAGCTTAAGTTTTCGAGAAATCGCATAACCGTAAGGAAATGTATCTTATGCATCCTCAATCGATTAACAATTCTATTGCAAATCTGTGTTTTCGAAAACAGTTTGATGGTTTTTAATATATTGACGTGTTTGATACCGAGAAGATCAACGTATGAATTTATAGGCTTAGTTTAATATAAAACTACCCCCATCGACTAATATCTGTACTTTGTAGTTGCGATCATCTAAAATAATATGTCGAAAGGATAAGAATCTACCTCCGTTTATTTTCAAGAATTTTAAATTTTATTTTGCGCAAGATAGAGGCACTTACTTTTAAAGCATTTTTGCCGGAGCCATTCAATTTTGGACACTTACCACACATACCACTTGCCACTAATATTAGCAACTCTATAAGTCGTTTTACCAGATGGGCGCACAAATTGCAGCAACACAACTTAACCATCTGTTACCAGAATGGTATGTACATATATAATGTTGTCGTCAACGCTCTTTCCCGTCGAATTCTAAAAATCTTTTAGCTGTTGCGGACTCTTCTGGCATATACGAGGTGTGATCAAAAAATAACCGTTATTTTCAATTTTTTCAAAAAGTTTATTTCCTTTAAAGTATTCCCCCTCAGATATAATGCACTTGTGCCAGTGTTTCTTCTAATCCTCGTAACACTTTTAATCGCGGTTTTCGGTATGGTCAACAGCTCCTGTTTCGATTTTTCTTTTATCTCCTCAATCGTGGCAAAACGCTTTCCTTTCATCGGTGTCTTCAGTTTTGGAAAGAGGAAAAAGTCAGCGGGCGCCAAGTCCGATGAATACTGTGGTTGATGCATGCTTGCGGTTTTGTTTTTGGCCAAAAACTCACGTACAAGCATCGATGTGTGAGCTGGTGCGTTATCATGGTGCAAAATCCATGATTGGTTTTTCCACAATTCTGTGCGTTTCTGATGAATTGCTTGGCGCAAACGGCGCATAACTTCAAGGTAGTATTCCTTATTGACCGTACGACCTTGTGGCAAAAATTCATGATGCACCACGCCATTGCAATCGAAGAAAACAGTGAGCAAAACCTTCACAGGACCAGGACGAGCATCGTCATTGACATCTTCTCGGCCTTTCTTAAACCGGTTGTACCACAATTGAACTTGTGTTCTGCTCATAGTAGACTCGCCAAACGCCACAGTCAACATTTTAAATGTCCTTGCACATTTAATTTCATTTCTTACACAAAATTTAATACAGTTTCTCGACTCATTTTGTCGAATAGTAAAAAATCGAAGAGCGCACCAAAACACGACCAACCTTTTTATCTGTCAAAAATAAATGTCAATCCAAAATGGCTGATATTGTCAACATATATAACAGACATGTGTACCAACATAACAGAAAAAAATACGAAAATCGAACATACGTAACTCACGAAATTTGAAAAAACCGGTTTTTTTTTTTTTTTTTTGTTTTTTTTTTTTTTTTGATCACACCTCGTATACTTAGCTCAGAGAAACAATAAGCAGATACAACAAGACTTTGGGAAATAAACTGATGATTCCGTAGTCGGCAATCAACTTTTAAGCTACATTCCAATGCAACTCAACGATGACTGTTGCACACCGTGGAAGTGGTGTGTATTCATGCACCAACGAGAATACGCCTTCCACGAAAATCACACTCAGCCGGCCGATAAACACCTGGTGATTGGGAGGGTTATTGATCGAGTCGTAGTCAAATTTGTTTGTAGCTGCAATTTGTGACAGCAGTATAAACTACTCCGGTTGTTACCGAAAAATCCCCGGGCTATCGTTTAAGCAGATTTTGGGGAACCGCTATCAAGGACATATCGTTAGCATTCTTTGGTATACGAGTATTTTCACTATGCACAACCCACCAGAGATTAGATCCTAGGCACTTGGATCTTCGAAAGTTGCCATCACAGACACCAGGAGCTAGTATTTTTGTCAATAAAATTGCGTGAAAATATTCACAGGAGATCGGATTCCAACAACAGATTATGCCAACGTACTGTCTTCTGGAAAATTCAACAGGCCGGACTATCTAGACGATGATTGTTCAAATGGTCATATACCCAGGATTAGTTTAGCTGATTAAGAGCCACAGAAACTTGAACGCATTTTTAAGATTGTTCGTATTCTGAAGATTGTCGTATTCGAAGATTATCGAAATAGTCCTCGGCCGCCAACACCCCATGTTTAATGCGAATAACTACTTCATTGTTAAATCAGCACATAAGTTCGATGGTTAGTGTAGAGTTATTGGCCACAATCTGGCTGAATATGAGAAAGTAAAATAACCTACTTAATAATAATAAAACGCACTTTATCCATTCGGAATTTCAAACCTTTCGAGAATCCGTTCCCAAAAGCTTAAGCCACTAGCTTGCATAATGGAATCAGCTATATTGTGCGGGCGTAGTAAACAATGCATCAACAGTGCACAGTGGCTCGTTTTGGGAAAACACGTTGCAAAAATCAGATTTGAAGTTGTTTGGCTTATTTTTTGCTCTCAGCTGTAACGTACAAGGAATATTGAATTTTTTTGATTTATTTAGAAGTCATTCAAAAACAATTTTAAGAAACTTGTTACAATCGTGTTTGATTAGAGATATTTGACCTTTTATAACCCAACCCATTTGTACTAGCCTTTGTACCCTGTTATATGTTGTTTAAAATGATAACTTCCTGATACTTTACACATAACCTAACTACAGTAAAATGTGCGCCAACCAGCGAAAAATGGATTGCGCGCTTTAAAAAAAAAAAAAAAATATTCTTAAAAAAAGAACAAATTTATTTGATTACCTATGCTTTTTACAATTGTTGTTTTACGACCGTTGTGATTCTTCCGATAATTCTATAATGGAAATTGGTACGCTATTATTTGTTGGTCAGCATTTACTTCAAACCGCTGTAGATAATAATGTTGTGCACACTTTTTGTAATTTCGAAGTTGATTGCACTTATACAAGCCGCCACATCTACATTTTCGAAAAATGTCTTCGGTGTTCTGTCATCGGTAGTGCTTCCGAAGACCTGTTTCGGTTAATCTATCAGCAGAACAATTTCTATACGAAATGCTTGTTGAATTTTTCCTTCAACATTTTTTTTTTATTCAAGCTTTCAAAAAGTTGCATGAACCGCATTATGTCATGTAAGGGAGATATGTCGTATTCGTAATTGTGTGCACAAGTCGTTTATTCAATTAAATTAAATTTTTCTTTATTCTATTATAAATTGCCCAACTTCGCGTCATTTTCGTATCTGTGATTTCGTTCAACCCTTTCCCATCAATCATTATAAAAAAACAAATGGTGTATACGAAACAGTTTGTTTCTACAGCAAATTGTTACGTTGTGAGGATCCGTCGTACACCCATTTTGTAGATACTGTTGAATTATTGAAAGTAATTGATTACTCCATTGTTTCGTATTGATTATTTGCTATTTAGTGCGAGCAGTGTACTAGCTTGTCGGGATGTCTACGGTTTTTGTTTTTAAAAATTTGCGCAATTTTATCTATTTGTTTCCTTTGATAATACCCAAAAAACAAAGCTATGGCCTCGTCTATTCATTGTTTTACTTTCTATTTAATGTGGAGGCGAGAAGAGCTTTTTTTGTATATCGTATTTATTTATCGTCCCTCAAGAAGAGAATGACATTAAATTAAATAATTTCTCAACAAACATTTTTCTGAATGAAAAATCGTTTACGGCTGGAACATAATTGCTTCCTGTACTATAAATACAAAAATAAAATATGCATATGCTTTGATGGTAAGAGTTAGATGGACATCAAAAAAATTTGTTTTGCCTTTTAAGATCGCAAGCGCTATGGTCTTCCGGTTAACTCGCAAAATCCCACATGATAGCTTTTTTTTATTATATTATAAATATTTTTACATCTTCACTGCAAACAATGGAGTGTTATGTCATTTGATACAGCGAATATGTAACAACTAACAGGAAGCGTTTAAAATACCAAGTACCTTTTAGTCAAATCCTGCAAGTCGCTTGAGTGGTGTCCGTCTGTCTGCCCAGCTGGCTGGCAGGCACGATAACTGTCGTAAATCTTAATGAAATTTCTTAGACCGGGCGCAGAAGTTGACCTATACAAACTAATCAATTTTAAGTAGTTTAGTTGTCCCCCTGTAATCTCTAGTTTATAGACTGCAACGGATAATATTAAAAAAAGCGACAATGTAACCACGCTTCCTCTTATCCCATAAAAAGGACCGATTTAATGAACGAAGTTAGGCTAAAGTATTGCCTGAGATAGAAAATGGATGACATTGTCATGCCTCCTCTAATGATTCGCAAATCAGACTCCTTCGGAATTAAATTTGTGCCGTGCAACTCCTGATTCTGCAACCAAATTTATACATTTTTTATAATTTATTAAGTGTTTAGCATAATCGTACATTAGTCTCTCAGAATTTTTATTAGACTATAGCTGGAACTGTTGGATAAGGCATGTAATTAACAGTGAAACGGACAGAATCGTGTTACCTTTTAAGAAACTACTGATATTTGTCTCTCTCGTTTAAGGATGATTTTTGATAGAAAAAAGAGAGGAGAATCATTAAGCCAAAGTAGACATGTTAGAGGTTATACTTATAACATTCATTATCCATTTTTCCCAAGTTATTGAGCTCAGAAATTCTTAAAACAATCTATATACTTAGAATATACCAAGGAATCAGCGAGTAAAACTAAGGATTTAGTTGTGATAATACACAGAAAAAAAAACAAAAGTTTGTTAGAGGAAGAATAATAGATTAGAAAATATCAAACTAGTGTTTTGATTTGTACCTTGTGCAGCATTTTCTTTAAATCGTGTACGATTTAAAATATAAATTAATGAAGAAAATATCTGACGGACGTAATATTGGTTTTGAGAATAAGTGGACAAAAGATGCACTCAAAGAATAAACAAGGTTAATATCCGATAAAGCAATTGTTTGGTGTGGGAATATACCTGGAATATTCTTTGACGATTTTCCAATCACATCTCAAGGCTACTAGACTAAATGAAGAATTGCTATATAAAGTGAAAACATGGAACATGGAACTTTATAACATTGAATTTTCCTCAATCTAAGATATTATGGCGACACAATATTTTTTTGCAGTGTCTTAAAGGGATCTCCAATAGCAACGTAGATATTGATAGTTCAGTATTGATAGTAGTAATTCAAATCACTATGGCAGGTAGTAGCATAACACGTGCATGTGATAGAAATTTATTATCAAAATTGGCGCTCTTGTGGCATTTTTAGATGAACATCAACAAGCAAAATTGCCAGATTTTGGATAATGCCAACTTACGCGGGGGCCACCAAACGACAATGCCGTCGCAATGGAGTAGCATAACACGTGCATGTGATAGAACTTTATTATCAAAATTGGCGCTCTTGTGGCATTTTTAGATGAACATCAACAAGCAAAATTGCCAGATTTGGGATAATGCCAACTTACGCGAGGGCCACCAAACGACAATGCCGTCGCAATGGATATTCTGCATCAACGAATTGAGGGCATAGTTTGACTTCGATATACTTGATAAAAATTGAAACAAAACATTATCGTTGACACTTCACACTCAAATTGTATTGTAACATTTTATCATCTACTGTTGTTTGAAAACGGGGTTATACAATAAATCCCTTTCTGTCAGTCTAAAAACAGAATGCATGTGATCTCACTGAAGATGAGGAGCCTCCCATATCTATTTTATGGGATACAAGAAATTTTGTTTCCTTTATGTCACAGGACTTCCAGAAAATATTTATTCAAACTGCGTAAGTCGTTTTGTACAAATCATCCATACATCTTACACCGTGTTAGAAAAAATGAATCACTCCTTATTTTAACTTTCTATTATAATCTCATGGAAATTACTTTGAAAATGTTATTTCTAGATCTTGACTTAATTGTGTCCCTTTATATAATTTACATATTATAATTTATTAATCATGCTTCATACATTTATTAACTGCTTTCGCCCAAAATAGCCAAATATTGATTATTATCAAACTTTTTTATTTTTCAGATGACAAACAGGTCGACAGCGTTATTGCAAGAAATGAAGCGGTTGAGGCAACTGATATAGCAAATGAAGTCGATTCTCTTAAATTGGAATCATCGCAAAAACCACAAACGTTCTGCTCAACGAAGACTAAAGGTAGTGGCTTCAACATGAAAGATAAGTTGTTGTATTTGGCTCGACTCATGGGATTTGAAGTAAGTTTTTGAGAGAACATAATTAGTTCCAAATTACGTTGACTAATAAACTAAAAATTGTCGATACTAATGAAACTTGGCGCGTTTGTTCTCTTAGACTTTTGGAATTATTGTGCAGCCAAATTTGTTTTGTGTACAGATGTACTTTCGAATCATTATATTTCCTATATATCATGCTATTCGATGTATTTCTGGCGAAAAAAATACATGTCATTATGGTAGAGATTACCTACTTTTTTAAATGTAATAATAGATAAAGATATAATATATAAAGATATATTTTAATAATTAGAGATTTGCCGTTATATATGGTAAATATACCATATTCAATTATCGAAAATGTATTTTAAACTTAGAGACATACATATGTAATATCTGAACAAACAATATAAAATATGCTAAATTAGAATACGCCCCTAGCATCCCCGCTGAAAAAATCTAACCAATTACGAAAGGAGTGCGACAGTGGTATAGGTGTGGTGCTGAGTCTAAATATATTTTTCTGAAATTTCTAACAAAGAAAAAAAAAAAAAAAAAGAAATGTTAATTAAGGAAGCTCACCCGAAGCTAATATTCATGGCATACTACCATCATAAAATTTGTATCAATCGTACAAAGACAATAGTAAAATATAATAATAATGTAATAGCAAAATACCCATTGCAAAGCGTGAGATAACTGAAATGTTCTACTTATTATTTCTTAAGAAGTTTCAACTTCTGCGCAAATGCCCAGAACACTTCAATTATCTAATTTGCATCAACGAATCAACGGCGCATTTAAAGTTTGTGAACTTTGCCCGTTTCAAAGCATTATTTTGCTTTCATTTATTTGCATTTATTTGCTAGAACACTCCCACGGTCTTAACTAAATCAATTTGAAACGTCAACCATCAACATTTCAACTATTTTCTGTTCGTTTATTACTCATCCATGAAGTCATAAGATTAATTTGTACAAAATCCGTATGACTAAATATTATATAAAAAGTTCTCACAGATTAAATAAATCGGTCCGTGTATTTACTAATATTCTTCAATCGTACAGATTATCTGTTTGATTCTTTTTTCTTTTATCTACTTTGAAAAGTTAGATCCCATACATTTTATCTTCTTTCAAAATGAAAGCATGGTGTTGATGTACGATATACGATAAGCACCTGCACTGCAAACTACAAGTTTTGCCTTAAAGTTAGAACCGAATTTATTGCCAAAAATAAGCATAACTTTCTCTCTCATTAAAAGTTACGAGTGCGATTGGATTCAATTTTTAAGATGATCTGAAAATATATGTGAAAAGTTTCACAATGGTCAATTTTGAACTAACTAATTTTGTATATATTAATTTTAATCTGTATTTAGGATCAATAAATGTTTATCCATAAACGTAACTGAATATGAGCACCTTAAGCAGCAATCACGAGTAATGCGACATTGAATGCTTTAAATTCAAAGAACTGCAGTAACGTCTTGCCATGAATGAAACTATCGTTAGTTACATTGGTAACTAACTAGCTGCATTGAAATTAATACATATGGACATTTTAATGCAGTTATCAATTCCAGCTTCACCATATAGAGAATGTCTCTTCAAAAGTGGTTTTTAGCAAACAGAAGTATTAACTTTCTTTATGTGAAAGCAGTGCAAATAATATATTTGTCAATATTACATTCGTATTATTAAAATTCCCTGCTTTGGGGATTTCACTAAATAAAACAAAGGAAAGTTTTTAACTTTCAACTCACCTTCAAAAATTCAGCAATAAACTTTAATATGTATATCCTAATTCTAAAAGATTTGTACTATACGACAATAATTTAATTGAAGGGATTATAATTATTGACACTTCTCCATATTACATTTTTACAATGTTAGAGAATGGGTTTGACCAATATTCGTTGTTTGGCGGAATATTTAAGAATAAAATTATTTTTTTAACTTGCTTCAACAATATATCTATTTTGGGACTTTGGGATCCATCAACATTTTTAAGTACGACTATTTTGCAGTTTTGAAAGCAGTCCTTTTCTAAAAAATTGTATACAGCCATGTAAGCACATAGCTAATCATATGTTTTTTCACTTTAAACCTCCGCACCAACTTTCATTAACGCATTTATTGTTTATGTTTTGTCAAGGTGATATGGAACTGTCCTAAAAATATTTTCATATGTTATTTATATACTTTGCAATCCTTTTCAACTAGGTGGACTTCTCAGATTACCCAAAAGGCAACCATAATGAATTTTTGACTATTCTCATGATTTCAACAGATCCTCCCCAAATTTGCCATGGCGTGGGCGGCAATACCGAGGAATCACAAGAAGATGCTGCGGGCAATGCGCTCAAAATATTAAGAGAAATGGGGCTCAATAACTCGTTGCATTCACGTGTACCTTAGAACTTTATTTAATAAACTGGTTTACTCAACTGATTATAATCAATCTGATTTATTTAGTTGTCGTACTTAGTACAAAATCCAATACTGCGAAAACTTTTTGTTCTGAAAAATCTTCACCTATTTACACAGCTAGGCACGATTATATACAAACGGCGAAGTAGTTGAAATCAGTATCTTGTACCATTAAACTTTTTAAACTTTTTTTTAACCAACATAGGGCGCAAAGGCGACTTGAAAAAAGGAAGGAAACGACTTGTTAAGTGTTCACTGGTTTGTTTTTTGTTGGCTGTAAATAAAAGATTTTTTTTTGTTTTATATGAACTTTGTAAACATGTTTCAGTATAATTATTGTTTTATTATTTTTGTCTTTTTTTTACAGTTTTTGTATGTGTTTTCTTTTATCACCTTTATAACATTGTTTTGTATTTTTAACAAATTTAATATTTCATCTTTATAAAGTTTTTTGTACAAATAATTTTTTTTTGTGGATGTATGTGCCTTTGTTTATTACTTTAACGCAAATTAGAAAACAGTCTTTTCTTGAATATAAAAACGACGCGATGCGCCTTTCTTTATTGATAATATTTTCTTAAATTGAGTTTAAAGAATAATTCTTCAACACTATGTGTTATTACACACTGATTATTCTTGACTGCCTTACAATATTATTTTACTGTTCTTAAATACAAAATTTTCATCTTAAACTATTTTCCTAGACAAACATATTTAAAGTAAACATGATAATGATGCACATATTTTCAAAAAAACACATTTACGAATTCATCCCTAATCCGGATGTTTATGAATTCTTATCTCAGACTAGTTGTTTGTCTTAATAGTAATGTAATTTCTTTTTTTGTTGTTGTTGTTCTGTATTTCTTTGTTTGTTGTTTACATAAGTTCTTGATCTACGGAGTAAATATATTTTTTATCCGCTAAGCATTTATTTTGGATTGTTTATAATAATACAATTTCTTATTCTGAGTCGTAAATTACTAAACATGGGTCTGGATACTTTCTTATCTATTGGAAATTACTCTATGGAGAATTATTTGTAAAATGAGTTCGTTAGTGTTTTATGTTTATTGGTATTACAAATAGAGATAAGGAGTGTTATGACTATATGTGCGATACGCAATCTCTTTCCCTTATTTCTCATTTTTAAATGTTATCCTGGCAATGACGCCTATGACACTTGTCACAAATCTAAATGTAAAGCTAGGTCGTCATATTCGTGATATTGCACCGTCGGCATCGATCAGTCTCCGCTTAGAAATACAACAGTTTGGCGACGAGAGTGAAACAAAAAAAAAAAAACAAGATGGATACCACCCAATTTGCAGCATTTATGAAGATGCAAGAGTCATTGATCGCACAATTATCGAAGTTGACTGTTGGTGTGACTTCCTCAGGTACAATGCAAGGAAGCAGCGATATGAGCAACATCAACATCAATACAGCACTGGTGCCCAACTTCGAAAGTTTCGATCCGGCCAAGGAGACATACCGCAATTACATACAGAGGTTCACAAATTACGTAACCATGAAGGGTATTGAAAGTAATAAAGGGTACTGTACAAAGTTACTCTTAAATTCAATTGGCGCGAAGCATTTCAACATGGTGACAGCTTTGGCGGCACCAAAGCCAGCGACGGAGCTGCAGTACGACATTTTGTTGAAGCTGTTGGAAAATCATTTGGAACCGAAAAAGAATGTGCTGGTTGCACAACACAAATTTTTATCGAAATATCAGGGTGAAGCGCAGTCTGTGGCAGATTTTGTAGTTGTACTTCGCGCTGATATTAACGACTGTGAGTTTGTTGCAACATGCGATTGCAAAAGTTCAATCGCCGATGTGTTTCTCAGGGCGCAATTCATTCGAGGCATTCATGATAATAGCATTCGTGAGCAACTCCTTCAGTCAGGTACTTCTACTTTCGAAGAAATTGTCACAAAGGCGTTGGCATTAGAGGCTGCAAAGGTAGACGCTAGGGAATTGTCCCAAGCTGCGACAAGTTCAAACGCACCAATTAACAAGATTTCAGGCGGGAAAAAGAGATCAAATAGTGTCAAAAATCATCAAGTACGAATTAAACGGGAAGTTAATTATGAGCAACTTGGTATCGCAGGGTTATGTTTACGTTGTGGAAAAAGTAATCATTTTGCTAAGGAATGTCGTTCTAGTTCGAAACTAAAATGCAATTTGTGTGGAAAGCAAGGGCATGTAGTGTGGATGGTCCTAATGCCGGACATAGAGGTAAACCCAATACGCGGGGAAACTCAACAAATCAGGTGCGGCGTGACGATTCCGAATATGGAATTTATAAAGTTGTCGATGTTTACCGCAATGATTATTCAAATTCAAATTCTGAACGCTATTATGCAAACATTTCAATTGAAGGAAAAATTGTTAAATTTGAAGTGGATTCCGGATCTGGATATACATTTTTACCTAGAAGTTTATTTGAAAAATTGAAACTGCCGAATAAGTTAACAGCTACAAACATTGTTTTCCGTTCTTATACGCAAGACACTTTTATTCCAGATGGAAAAGTTCGGGTTCATATAAAATTTAATAAGATTTCAGTCTACGATGATCTCTACGTTGTTCCAGACGGTTGTACACCTCTAGTAGGCCGAACCTGGATACGTCGCCTGTGCATTAACCTCAATGAATTGGACGATTTCAATAAGGCCGTGGTTAATTCTATTGAGGATTTAAGCCAGATTGGAGACTTATTGACGGAATTTTCTAGCGTTTTTCAACAGAAAATCGGATGTATCCCCAACTACCAAATTTCTTTGAAGTTGCGAGAAAATACAACGCCTATATATACCAAAGAGCGACAGATTCCCTACGCCTTAACTGAATGCGTTGAAAAGGAGCTTGATGACCTGGAAAAGGCGCGAATAATCACCAAGGTTGCCAACAGTGACTGGGGATCGCCATTAGTGGTCATTCCAAAAGCGGATGGAGGGGTGCGTCTTTGCGTAGACTACAAGGTTGGCGTAAATCAAAGACTAGTAAACGCACACTATCCGATTAGGAAAATTGATCAGATCTTTAATAGTCTCAAGGGTTCGAAGTACTATTGTCGTCTTGACTTCAGTTCGAATTGAGCATTCGAGGTGTGCGGACGTGCGAGCGCGTGTTTAATATTAGCGAATATTGAGAATTGTGTGTTCGTGTGTTTATTGCTAAACGTTTAGTGTGTGCGTGAGATGTTTTCGTCATCTGAGGACGAAAGTGTAAAGCAAGTAGCGGTGAAGCGCAAATGCGTGAGCCCTACAATGGTGGTGGTTGCTGACGGGGGAAAAACCCCTGTCGTAAATAAAAAGAAGGGTAAGAAGAAGAAGAAGAGTGAAAAGGATAACGCGCAGGTAGATGCTAAGGCTTCGGTCGGCGAGACCGTTGCTGATGCGGGTGGCGAGGGTCAGGTAGAGGGGAAAAAAGGTCTGGGGAAAACCGCTACCGAGGCAGGTAGCGAAGGTCAAGGGCAACAATTAGGGGACGTGAAGGGTAAGGGTTCGGGGAAAACCGCTACCGAGGCAGGTAGCGAAGGTCAAGGGCAACAATTAGGGGACGTGAAGGGTAAGGGTCCGGGGAAAACCGCTACCGAGGCAGGTAGCGGAGCGGTGGTGGCTGATGCTTCATCAATAATTGATGGAGTGAAAGCCATTACCAAGAGGCTGAGGGGAGAGCTTTTTGGGCAGGATGCGGGGTGCACATCGTGGGTACTGGTTGAGAATGTGCTCGACCTTGCGGGCGAGTATGAGGGAATGCTGATGAGGCTCGTTGCGGAGAACGAGCGTCTTAGGGGGGAGCTGGTAGGAAGGGCCAGTGTGGCGATTCCTACTGGTGGACGTTCGGTGGTTGCAGTGGCAGAGAAAATCTCGCCTCCTGCAGCAGTAGCTGTGGCTCCTGCGGTCCCTGTGGCCCAGGTGAGTGCAGTGTGTGGAGTGTGGAGGGTGGTTTTCCCAGCTTGCCGCCACCGAAGCCAGTGGTTGAAACCTGGTCAGTTGTGGTCAGGAGTAGGGGAAAGGAAGCTACCTCCAAGGAGGTGGCTAAGAAGGTTATGGGCGAAGTGGCGCCAAGTTTGAAGGTGCGAGTGCACCAGATGAAGGAGATTAGGGGTGGGGGTGTTATCATACGCACCCCCACTGTTGAGGAGAAGCAGAAGGTGCTGTCCAACAGCAAGTTTGGGGAGGTAGGGTTGGAGGTTGTCTCCAATGAAAAGTTAGGGCCTCGGGTTGTGGTCCAAGGGGTGGATCCGCGTATCTCCGTCCAGGAGTTCATGGACGACTTGTACGCCTTGAACCTCAAGGGCAAAATAACTCGGGGTGAATTTGAGAAGGGCGTTAGGATGATCAGTCGGCCCTGGAAGGCTGATCAGGGTGGGGCAGTAAACGTTGTCCTGGAGGGTCGTGACGTGGTCATGAAATCCCTGCTGGAGGGCGTCCGCTGCTATGTGAAGTGGTTCTCCTTCCCGGTGAGGCCGTACAATGCCATGATTGGGTGCTTTAAATGCCTGTCATTTGATCATGGCTTTAAGGAATGTAGGGTGGAGAAAATAGTTTGTAGACGCTGTGGGGGGCAGGGGCACTCCGCCAAGAGCTGCAGCAATGCAGTATCTTGCCGGAACTGCAAGTTTTTGGGTAAGCCTGCGGGACATTATATGATGTCCGAGGCTTGCCCAATATATTGCGCCCGTGTTGCTCGGGTGAATGCAAAACATTAGTATGGAGGGGCGCATTCTGCAATTGAATTGTAGACGTGCGAGGGCGGTTATGAATGACCTGGGGAAGTGCATGGTTGACCGTGATTGTAGTTTTGCGCTCATTCAGGAACCTTGGGCAGTCAATGGCTGCGTAAGGGGGCTACCCGCAGGGATGCGGGTTTTCTCTGATATTGGGTGCAATGCTGCGGTTGTTGTCAACGATGCACGATATGATTGCATAGTGGCGAGTCAGACCGAATGGGGCGTCTGCGTTAGTGCAGAGGGCCCGTTTGGTAGGATACTTCTGGCCAGTCTGTATTGTAGGTTTAGTGCAGACCTTGAGCCTTATCTGGAGTACATGGATGCGGTGCAGATTTCATGGCTGACGGGGATTTTGCATAGTGCAAACGACAGTATGTTTAGGAGACATCAGAGGACGACTGTTAGGAGAGTGAAGTGGTGGTCGAGGGAGCTGACTCTGAAGAGGAGGGAAGTTAGGCGTCTCAGGAGGCAACTCCAGAGAGCAAGACGGACCGAATCGGAAGATTTGTCTAGGTGCAAGGCAGAGTATGCCGAGTGCCTTAGGGGGTACAGAGGCATGATTGTCAGCGTGAAAGAAGGGGAATGGAGACGCTTTGTTGAAAGAAACAGAGAGGAGCCAAGGGGTCTCCTCTATAAGATATGCCGTGGAACGGGCAAGGATACGCAGTTATCCGCGATCAAGGTGGGTGATACCACTCTGACATCGTGGAATGACTGTGTGGGAGCCCTGATGGATGGATTCTTTCCGAGGGCGGGGGAGCTGAGTTCACCTCTTTTGAGGCTGAATGACGAGGCCCCTGAACTTGAGAGGGCTGAAGTCGATCGGATCATAGGTCTTGTCCGTTCGCGTAGGTCGCCAGGTATGGGTGGGATAACTGGAGAAATGGTTAAGGCCATTTGGAAGGTTATTCCGGACTATCTGGTGGCTTTGTTCAGGCGTTGTGTGCGTGAGGGCTACTTTCCATGCGAATGGAAGGTGGCCCGTGTCATTGTTCTCTTGAAGTCGCCCGATAAGGTTAGGAGTAATCCTAGATCTTATCGTGGAATCAGTCTTCTTTCAGTACTTGGGAAAGTGCTGGAGAGGATTATGGTTGATCGACTGAGTGAGAAGATCTCTGACGGAGCGTGCGTTTGGCAATTTGG
The DNA here is from genome assembly GCA_019455685.1 of Philornis downsi. Classification (NCBI taxonomy): domain Eukaryota; kingdom Metazoa; phylum Arthropoda; class Insecta; order Diptera; family Muscidae; genus Philornis; species Philornis downsi. Next base: position 226,186 of record JAHXMU010025570.1, on the reverse strand, counting down.
CTTTACCAAAGGCAAATGTGCTGAGGACGCCTGGATGCATGTCAGAAATACGGTCAGCGGTTCTGACGCAAAGTACGTCTTGGGTATTTTTGTTGACTTTAGAGGGGCCTTTGACTATTTGGAATGGGGTCCCGTTCTAAATAAGTTAAGGGAGGTGGACTGTCGTGAGATCGGACTATGGAGAAGTTATTTTTCGGACAGGAAAGCTTGTGTGGTGGGTGCGGGTGGGAGGGTCTGGAGGGACGTTGTGCGCGGTTGTCCTCAGGGATCCATCTGTGGTCCATATATATGGAACTTCATGATGGATTCATTACTGAGGCAGCTTGCAGAGGAATGCAGTGTCAGTGCTTACGCCGATGACCTGCTTATCATGGTTGAGGGACAATCCCGGGCTCATATCGAGCAACGGGCCTCAGCTTTGATGAGTATGGTCGCGAGTTGGAGTGAGCAAGTGAGCGTTGCGGTCTCTGCAGACAAGACTGTGGCAATGTTGCTGAAAGGTAACCTTTCTGCCAGCAGACGGCCTACTGTCAGATTCGCTGACAGTAGAATACGTTGCGTGACGGAAGTTAGGTATTTAGGGGTGACTGTGGGGGAGAGGATGACTTTCATTCCTCATGTTAGGGAGTTAGAGAGGAGGCTGACCTGTGCCGTTGGCATGGTGAGGCGCATCCTACGGACGGATTGGGGGCTTTGTAGGCGTGCTGCTCGTATAGTCTACCGGGGCTTATTTGTTGCCTGTGCAACATATGGGTCGTCGGTGTGGTACGAAGCAGTCACGACCTCTGCAGGATATCGTTTGATACAGTCATGCCAGCGGGTGATTTTGCTTGCTTGCATGCCTGTATGTAGAACGGTTTCCACGGATGCTCTGCAGGTTTTGATGGGAGCTGTCCCTCTTGACTTAGAGGTTCTGCGTCGAGCAGTAGACTTCCGGGTGAAGAGAGGATGCTCTGTGGCTGGTATAGACCTGGTGAGGGATGTACAGGCCATTGAAAATCTGAGTAGGGCGGAACGCAAGGCAGTTTTGGGAGAATGTGTGACAACCAGATGGCAAGCCAGATGGGATCAGTCACACAAGGGTAGAGCCACGTACGCTTTTGTGCGGGATGTTTGTTTCGTCAATGGGAATCCTTACTTTGGTTTTAACCTGAGTCTGGGTTTTATATTGACGGGGCATGGTTCTCTGAACGAGTTTCTGCACAAAAGAGGTCTGGCTGACAGTAGTGCTTGTGACTGTGGGCATCAGACAGAGGATTGGAAGCATGCGTTGTGCGACTGTCCTCTGTATGATGATATTAGGGATTTGGACGCATTAGGGATTGTGAGGGTTGGGGATAGTTGGGACGTGACGGACATGATATCGTCAAGGGATAGACTGGCTGGAGCTTGTCACTTTGCAGGCAGGTTGTTTGCAAGGCGCCGGGCTAGGAGGGAGCGTTAGGAGTTATCTTTGTGGGTCAATTGGGGTTAGGGATTGAGGGCTCTGCTGTGAAGATGCACTGTCATGTGTGTTGCGCAATGTGCAATGCATGTGGAGGTGTGTTGGAGCAGCATCCCTCTGCACTCTTATTCTTCTTCTTCTTTTCTTCCCTTCCTCTATTCTTTTCCTTCTCTTTTTCAGTTTTGTAGGCGTTTGCATTGCGGGAAGGCATGTAGCTGCAAATTGTTGCAGGTGCATGGCTGCACTTTGTGCAGACGGCTACGGTGGATGACCAGTTCCATACGAGGTATGATGTAGCGAAACTGGAGCAGCTTTTGTCTGCGAAACCCTGACCAGAGGGTTTTTCATTTTCTGGTAGCACGGGAGACCAGGGGCCCCAGGAACATTTTGTTCTTGCCTGGTCGTGGTGTAGGACCCCTTGTGGGAGCATCGTGCTGGCTGTGGTTGTCTGAGCATGCGTTTCTACGGATCTTGCATTATTTCAGGATCTCCTGAAGGTAATGCGAGAACTTGGGAAACACTGTTATTCGTCTATTCGAGCTGTCTAGATAGGCCTCACTCCTACCCGGGAGGAAGTTCACTTCATACCAGTGACTTCAAAGGTACTTTGGCAGAGAGAGGAAATATGCCCCGAGGAAATTTTTCTAAGGGGACTGTTTCCTATTTCTAAGGTGCTTCGACTAATCCTTCCGGGATTAGTTTGAGTTCCCCAAGGGGGCGCTGGCTGTCGCAAACACGTTCAAGAACAGTCCCATGTGTGGTGGCACACCGTGAGTAAGGCTATCAAAGCGAGACCCACGTTAAACCCGACAATTGTTGTTGTTGTTGTCGTCTTGACTTATACAAAGCTTATTTACATGTTCGAGTTGATGAAAAGTCAAGCGAAATACAAACAATTTCGACACATAGGGGAACCTTTCGGATGAATCGTCTGTCTTTTGGAATCAAAACCGCTCCAGCTGAATTTAATAGAATTATTGATCAAATATTACGCGAGGTCCCAAAAACAGAGTCGTATTTCGACGATATCGTTGTCCATGGTGAATCTATGGCAGAGTGCAAGGCCAATTTAAAACCTTGTTTGAGTCAACTTAAAAAGTACGATCTCCATTTGAATGTTTCAAAATGTATCTTTTTCTGAGAACAGATCGAATTTTTGGGTCACACCATACAGCACAATAAGGTGCAAAAATCACTTTCTAAAATAAAAGCCATTACAGAGATGCCGCGGCCCAAATGTGTTGATGATGTTCGACGTTTTCTAGGCATGGTTACTTATTACTCACGATTTATACCTAATGCGTCAACTTTAACCGCTCCAATACGTCAATTATTGCGGAAAGCTTCAATTTTTAAATGGACGGCCAAATGTCAAGAATCCTTCAATGCGCTGAAAAAGGAAATAGGCAGTGATCGCGTGCTCATGCCTTATAATCCAGCTTTGAAGTTGCAGCTTGCTTGCGATGCTAGTCCCACAGGGATAGCAGGTGTCTTGTCGCATATTATTGAAGATGAAGATAGACCTATTGCGTTCGCCTCAAGGTCTTTAACTCCGGCAGAGCAAAATTATTCGCAACTTGATCGGGAGGCTTTAGCAATTGTGTATGCTGTCCAACATTTCCATGAATATATATATGGTCGAATTTTCACATTAGTTACGGATAATCAGCCATTATCCAGAATTTTCCATCAACATTCAAAATTACCTCAGATGACTTCTTCAAGACTACAGAAATATGCAGCATTTTTAACCGGATACAACTATGAAGTTGTCACGAAGAAAGGCGATGAAAATGTCAATGCGGATTGCCTGTCCAGAGCTCCTTTAAACTCCGGCATGAACAGTCAAAAATTCATAGATATAGAAGTACACTCTATTTGCGATTCAACATTGTTACAAATCAATTCGACAAATTTAACTTTTGATACGATTCGAGAAGCAACAAAAAATGATGCGGAACTTAGAAAACTTTTAGACGATTTGCGTAATACAATAGCCGACTCAGAATACACTATAGATGGCGATATTGTGTTCAAGGGACAAAGAGTTGTGGTACCAACCTTACTTTAACAATCCGTATTAGATGAACTACACTACACACATATCGGAATAACCAAGATGAAGCAGTTGGCGAGACGATACGTATACTGGTCTTCAATAGATAAAGATATCGAAAAGTTCGTGCGTTCGTGTGCAGCGTGTGCCTCCGGGAAGAAAAGTCCTGCAAAGGCAGTTTTGCATCCTTGGGATGAACCACAACAAAACTGGCAACGTATTCACATCGACTACGCGGGACCTTATCAAGGACACCAATTTCTGGTAGTCGTAGATTCTAAATCAAAATGGGCGGAAGTGGGCGTGTGCTCTTCTGCTCCAACGTCATTTTCAACAATCGAAATTTTAAGTAATATCTTCGCGAGAAATGGATACCCTGACGTTTTGGTATCTGATAACGCTACAATTTTCAAAAGTGAAGAATTTGCAACTTTTTGTCGCAATTCGGGAATTTTCCAAAAGTTTATTGCTCCCGGACATCCAGCAACAAACGGCTTAGCCGAAAGAAACGTTCAAACACTGAAACAACGACTAGCTGCCATGTCAGATGATCCGTCTCCAATGCCTAAGAAAATAAGAGAAATTCTTTTCAGATATAGAGCAACACCGCTTCGAAGTGGGAAATCACCGTCAGAACAATACTTGGGAAGGCAGATCAGGATCAAACTTGATGCCTTAAAGCCTTCGAAATTTTGTGGGACTCTAACCCCAAAAATATCTGTCAGACAACTAAGTGAGGGAGACAGAGTTCAGGCCAGATATTACACTGCAAATAAGGCTACGTAGAAATTTGGTATAATCATCAAGAAACTAGGTCGTCTTCATTACCTGGTCAAACTCGATAACGGCTTCGTTTTCAAACGCCACATAAATCAACTTCTTTCAACTAAAGTACAAAACCAATCTACTGATGATAGCCAACCGCACGATGACATTGCAGGAAACAGTCAAGCAGCTGATCCGCCACTCTTTCAGCAACCCCTTGTAATACCATACCTTCCAAGAGATGTACCTATTAACGACTCTTCGCAGCCCTGTATATCCGAAACAACGGAACCACCACCAATAAACGGAAATGTTGAGCCGCCTACCCCAAGCCAAAGCACTGAAGTTGAAGCAACACCAAACTGCCGTGCATCTGGGCGACAACGGAGACCACCACGTTATCATAGCGATTATATTCGCCACTGAACTTAAATTATGTATTCAATTCATATGTTTCTTTTAAGTGAGGAAGAACTGTTATGACTATATGTGCGATACGCAATCTCTTTCCCTTATTTCTCATTTTTAAATGTTATCCTGGCAATGACGCCTATGACACTTGTCACAAATCTAAATGTAAAGCTAGGTCGTCATATTCGTGATATTGCACCGTCGGCATCGATCAGTCTCCGCTTAGAAATACAACAAGGAGAATATACTTATGCATGAGCATCGCTAACTGAGCGTCGCTAACTCTCCCTGGGTTAAACGAGAGCGTCCCGATCTCTACTAATTTCTTCCACTTGTTGGTTGTAATAAATTCTAAAGTTTAGTTCTTCGTGTTTTCTTTTATATATTAATACATAAATAAATATGTTGAGCCCGATATAGAATATTCCTGAAATTATGGTTATGAAGAGTAGCGTGTAGAAAGTTGAACGTATAGGATGTTCTTCGTGTGGGATAACTAACTTCTTTAATGAATCGATATTACTAAATGCATTTTCACGATCTGAAATGAGTATTTTTATAATTTCAAAATCTTCATCATGTTTCGTGTGGATTGCTTCCATGAGTCTGTCATGTGTATGTATATTCCTATATGTAAGTATTATTATCTAGTTTAACCTTGTCGGTATACGTTACTAACCTTATGCCTGTAGTAGTGATATTGTCGACTTGATGAGTACCATCCAATAATATGGATCCTTTGTCAATTTCGAGTAACTACTATTTCGAGTGTTACTATTTCTGTTGTAAAGTAGTGGGAGAATACATGTATCTGTTTCGTTGTTTGTTTTTTCAAATTCTTGCTATGGTTTACCCTGACGTAATCTTTTTCACATTGGGCAATTTGAACGTCTGTCTATATTCTTCCATGTCTAAAGCTTATGGGGGTGACTTTGAAAAGTTTACAGTCATTATTTAATATAGGATATTTGTAGATAGTTATAAATAAGTCTCCTGTGCCGGCCACATGCATGTCTGCGTATTCCAAAATATTTGTTATAGGCGTTGAAATTATTTCGTGTTCTATTATTTCCTTTATGTCGTCTAAATTTAAAGATTCGTTCAAATATTCGTTATTTTTTGCAGCGTTAATTGTCCTAACGAGTAGTAGGAGTTGACCATGCACTTGTTCAATGATGAGGTGATTTTCATCGATTAATTTTTCAAACCTTGAATTCACCAAGCATTGTTTTTCGTCGTTATTTATGAATTCATTCATTTTTGTTTCCATCAAGATGAGGTCATCATGATCTGAATTTCCTGTAATAAATTTCAATGCTGATCCGAGGAAGTTTAGGGATCTCGTGTACCATTTATGTTCATTTAGCTGGCTTGCCATAATTTTAATTTTCTTTATCCATATTGTTTCCTGGGTGGTGGGCTTAAATTCTTCTGTAACAATTTGTCGGTATGGTGTAAGTATTTTTGTTAAATTTGTGGTTAGGACGTATTTCTGAACGTATTTATTCTGTTAAACTGGATGGCAATTGGTTTTAATTCTGTGACCGTATGTATAGAATTATTTAATTTTCTATTTATTTTATAAATTTCTTCAATTATTGTAGTTTTGTTCTGAATTTTAAATATTCTTGCCAATTCAGAGATTGTTCTATGGGCATTTTCCACTTGTCCGTTTGACGCCGATCTATAAACTGGGGTTTTTATTTTTGTTCGGGTAATTGTTGGTGAGCAATTCCTCGATTTTTTCGCTCATATTTTCTCTCGAATCAAGTTCTCTTAGAGTTATATATTTCAAGAATTTGTCGATGGCAGTTAGAAATGTTTTGTTCTCATTAAAATATATATCCATATATATATACATTCCTGGTTCCGTCGGAATGTCGGATTCTCCTAGTGGTTCTCTCGTGGGGTTTCTCTCATATTTACCATAGAAATTCACACCATTTTTTATTATGCACCTTACATTGCTGCTTCACCTCTGGCCAGTAGTGGTTTTCGAGTATCTCTTGTATATTATTTCTATAACCTCTGTGTGCTCTATTATGCATGTTTTTTACTAATTCAATTTGTTTTTCTTTTTCTTGAACATCGATTACTTTTACAGGTGTGTATATTAATTTGATGCCGCTGCAAGTATTTTTTATGATAGGGCCTAATGCATAAATCTCCTCTCTTATAGTATGTATTGCAGTCATTTTGGTTGGTTGTAGTATCTTTTTTAATTCTGTGATCAAGTTTTGTTCGGTTGTGAAATTTATTGTAAGTCGAACTCTCTTTGGAAATATTGTACGTGTTCGCATTTCATTTATCTTCTTATTTCGTACGAGGTCTAGTTGTATGGGATATGGTTGTCTCACTAGTTTTATAATTTCTGTATACGAGCTTTCGGCTGAATGAACCGTGTCAATAGATAACGTATTTATTCGTTGCCTTGATAGTGCGTCAGATACTACATTCTGATGTCCCGGTTTGTATACTAACTTTGCTCCAAAGTCTTCGGTTATTGCTTTCCAACGTTTTAATTGTGGGTTTTTCTCAGATATAGGGTGAGTTAAGGATTGATGATCTGTTTAAATATTGCGATCCGTGGTACCGTAAATATAGTTTCTGAGTTGTTGTAGTGCCCAAATGATTGCTGCAGCTCTTTCTCGTTTGGGCTATAATTTTCTTCTGTTTTGCTCAGGGTTCTGCTGAGAAAAAATATTGGTTTTTTCATTTGGCTGAGTACGGCTCCAATAGCTATGTTGGATGCATCGGTAGTCAGTTCAAACGGTTTGTCGTAATTAGGTTGAAAGAGTTCAACTTGTTTTTTTAGACATTTTTTCAATTTGGTAAAAGCTTGTACGGCAGTATCGTCTAAATTTACGTTTGTTGTTGCACTTTTATTTTTTTTCCTATTTGTCCGTCGCCTCCTCTTAAGTGAACTGTAAGGGCGTAGCGTATCCTTGTATAAATTTCCTATAATAGCCTGACATACCCAAAAATCCTCTCAGATCTTTGAGCGTCTGCGGTAAATGGCATTTTTCAATTATTTCTATTTTTTCTGGATTTGTAGAAATTTTGTAATGTCTAATAATGTGACCCAAATATTCGACTTCTGTTTGAAAGAACTTTGATTTTTCGTCAGACACCTTAAGTGTTGCCTGTTTTAATGCATTAAACATAATATTGATATGTTCCATGTGTTCTTCTGGTGTTGAAGAGTATATAAGTACATCGTCAATGTAAAAATATACAAACTTGCCAATATATTCTCTCAACATGTCATCAGCACATCTTTGCTATATTGAAGGTGCGTTTTTTAGTCCGACACAAAAGGCAGTTTTTTCTCTATCTTCTTCTTTAATCTTAATCTGGTGGAATCCAGATTATAAATCTAAAGTTGTAAAATATTTTGCTTTTCCTAAATTCTGTATGCTCATATTTACATCTATCTGTTATCGTGTTTGAATTTAGTTTTTGGAAGTCAACGACCGTACGTCATTTCGGTCGACCTGTCTCATCCACTCCTTTCTTAGGAACAGTCCAAATGGGTGAATTGCATGGGCTATTACTACGTTGAAATATTCCCTCATGTAGTAATTTGTCCGCTATAGGATATGGGTACTGCTTCGTTCAATTTGATTCATCTGTTTTTGTCCTAATCGTGGTTTCAATTGTTGTGGTGAAGGGCAATGGTCCTATGACATTGTTATCCTTTATCAACCTATTTATTTTTTCCTTATATATCTCATTACCTATGGTATATTTTATTTTACTAGTTTCTTCCTTTTTTTACTGCAATTATTCCTTTCCATCCTAATATTAAATCAGATTCTCTTATATCGTTTAATTCAA